>CAMPFS010000005.1:7867261-8309761 GCA_946814055.1 Caenorhabditis sp. 36 PRJEB53466 | reverse complement strand
GTCGCCTGCCGACTGCGAAGTCCACAAATTGAACCTAAATTTTCCACATTTGCAGACGCTCTCCACCATCACCACCACCACGAGGATCCACTTCCGAAAGGCGCCTCGTGTCCGCAGTCGATCTTCCGTCCGTCGCTCGTCTTCTATCTGACGCCGTTCGTCTTCGCGTTCCTCATCTTCCACAAAAGTATCACCTCGGACATTCGACTCATTTACGGCAACTAAATTGACACATTTTTTGCTACTTTCTGTTGTTTTCTGTACATTTTGCACTTGTTTTAACTTCTTTGTCTCCGGGTTTTCATTTGAATTTGACCGGTTGAATTATAAATTATTTAAGAAAAATAGTACCGGTCTCGTGTTCGCTTCAACTCTCACTGAAATTAATCAGCTATTAATTGTTAGCTCTGTCTACGTCGTTCCGTGTTTTTCCGTTGAGTTCTTCCGCTCAACTCTGGTGTCTACTATTACGCGTATGGTTACAGGAAATGACTGGAAATCAGGTGCGCCTACTTTTGCGACCCGAGAACATCGAGAACGTTCTGTATTTGTTTCCGATACGTGACCCCAAAGCTTCACCTTCTTTGTGCTCACCGCGTTCTGTTCCTCCGAGAGCACAGAAGCTGGCGTCGCGTCACCGATGTAAGGAATCGAAAGTCGTAAATTCGCTTCAGTTTCGGAAGCGTACGAGATGCCAAACTCATCATTGCGAAACATCCAATGATGTTGACACACTGTCCTAGTTATGTTCTATTAGTTTTGGTTCAACAGGGCCGTTCGGAATACCTCCGTCGGCCGCCACCTCTGAAAACCTGGCAGATTCGGAAGCGATGGTATCCTCAGAAATCGCAAAAGCCTGACGGAATGCCACTTCTTTGTGAACTCTATGACACCTTCGGATGCAGCATCTCCAGCATAAATTTCACACTACATTTTCGAAAACTAAAGGGTTTTTGCTGTAAGGAAGCGAAATAAATGCGATATGGATTCTGAAAATGTATTCTCGAATTTGTAAAATAGTCACTTTCACTTATTCTTGTGTTTTTAGGCTTTTTTATTTTTGCTCTCTTTTGATCTTCAACGAATTCTTTGGCGAAATCTGAAAATACCGCTTTCTGTTAAACCGGGCGAAACTACGACACTCCAAAGGTCGCCGTCGGCCAGTGAGGACCCAGTGCCTTTTTTTTTTAGTTTCTTGAGCATAAAAGAACTCATGCAGAAACTCGGAATTACTAAGAATATAAAAGAGGAGCCGCTTCCGGACACCAACATAGCCCAAGGTCAGCGCCAGAAGCCGCTGACACACCAGTAAGTTGGCATTTTAGACGTTTTTACGAGGTTTTCTGTTTTTCAGAGATCTCATTCCGACCGGGCAACGTGCACTCCAGCCAGGGAAGAAGAAGCAGAAGGAGGACAATCGGGAGTGGCTGAAAGTTAAAAAAAACATAAAGAAGGAGGATTCGACTTCGAGTTTATCCAAGCGCACCGACACGTTCGATGTTGCTCCGACATCAGCTTCAGACTACGTGGGACCTCCATTTGCGCCGACGACTTCTGTTCTGGTTCAGCAGCAAGCGGGCAACCCGAACATCATTGCCACTCCGGTTGCACTCCGAGCCAACACAACACGGAGCAACAGTCAACAATCGAATATTGGAACTCCGCAGGCAAAGAAAAGAAAAACGGATAAGTCTGCAAAGTTTCCCGAACTCAATTCGGATTATCACATCTTTCAGGAAGTGCACGTCGAACTCGATTTTCGTAATCCTCTTCTCTTCGGAGTGTGATCCGACGAAGATCACCGCTGGAATGATCGTTCAATATCTGTCTCGTCTCCGGATTCCGCTCGTCAATATGGACGACGTTCGTCCGGTCGGAACGAACGCTCACTACTTCTCAGCACTCGGATGGGCAGCCACATTCGAATCCGTGAATAATCATCTGACGAGTCTTCTGCATTCGGTCATCGCTCACGATGAGTACGGCAGACACTCTGCCGAGCAGAATATGATAAACGGAGGACGACCGATTTGGATCTGGAGGGCAATGGACGAGCACGAAAAAGTTACGGCGGAATTCTACAGAATCGTTCATCTGTATGTTTTTTTTTAGATCTCCTGAAAATCAGTCGAGTTTGTTTTACAGGGAAGTCGAGAAGACTGCGCCGGCCGCCAAGTACTGGTTCACTCCGAAAGGATTGATTCAAGAGGATGTCACCGGCATCAGAAAGTTCTTGACCATTGGAGAAATTTGCAAACCGCCGTTCGAACATTTCGCGAAATGCGGATACTTGCAGTTCAACCCGAACGCTAAACGCCTCATAAGACAGACTTCCCATAAATTCTCTATTCCATTCTCTTTCTGGAAGATAACAAAGTTTGAGACTTGAGACTCGAACCCATCTTTCATTTGAATTTGCGCTCGCACCCATTCCTCTTTCTGTGTTTTATTGAACGATTATATTTGAATGGAGCGAAACGTCCACCAGTGGCGAAACTTCCTCTAATACACCAAACGTGCTGCTCTTTGAGCTAAGTCCCTTCCCTGCCGCTGCCTAATTATAACTTTCGTTCCTTATGAGCTAGAAGCTCTAAAAGTCTCTCCTCTCTTCCATTTCCTACTTCTCAGTTTCTCCCCCACTCTATTCGCATCAAAAATGCAAAACGGGCGACGCATCTAATCCGATATTCTCTCTATCAGTTTGAGCGCACATGCTCTCCGCTCTTTTCCGGCGGCACGCAACCGAAATTTGTCGTCGACGTCGTTCGACAGAGTCATCGCTCATGTGAGAATCATTTCTCGTATCCGTAGTATCCATCGAAAATGTTCTCGACGCTACAGACCTCCAATTGTACCTCGATCGGACGGGTTGTTGTGGAAACGGTGAGTGGTTTCTAGGCAACCGCTTTTAAGACTTGTATCTCGAGAACCAATGATTATTTTGAAAAGTTGTCAACTGAAAAGTTATTGAAAATTTTGTGCTAAACAACTTTGTAGTTGATCATTTTATTATAAATTCCGTCATTCTTGAGTTATCACTTCTTCGAGAAGGAGTGATAACTTTTTAATTGGCTCTCGAGAGCCAAGTAAAAAGTCTTGCCAAACTTTTTTTAAACTTTGTGCTGAACAATTTTCTTGCTGACTATTTTATCTGAAAACGTTTCATTTGCAAGTTATACGTTGTTTTCTAAACACTACGATTTTTCAGTGCGGCGTCGGTCAGTTCTGCTGCGTAGAAGGTTGTTGCACGGACTACACCTACTTTCTGCTTCTGCTGTAAGTCAATCATTTGAAGAACAAGTTTTCCAGTATTTTGCAGGATCGTGATCTCGATGATCGTCATAGTGGCCGTCTTTATTCACGTGGAAGTGGTGAAGGAACGAAAGTTCAATGAACAGTTGAAGCGTCATTTGGAGTCGTGTGACAAAGGAGACTTGGCTCGCGAAATAGGTGGGTTCAGGTCTTCTAGACTTTGTACATGATTAGCTCTTCCGCTTCAGAAGACACCCGCATCTGTCTGGGCGCGTCTCCGATCGACGGCTGTCCGTTCAACCTGCCGCCGAGTTGCAGTCCTCCGATGAGTGTGCCAAAATTGAAATTGCACAAGAACCGGCCGATTCGACACCTTCTCAACAAGCATTTGTAAATAGTATTGTTACTAGAAGACCACGTGCCTTCTCAGCTTTTTACCCTTTCAGTGTCAGTTTCAGTCGAAAAAGTAAATAAATGAGTGCATGTTTACTCCCCCCTCCTCCACTTGTGTCTTTGAAAAACGTGCGGGCCGTCGTCACACGACGCCGTGTTTTCGTCCGTTTGCAGGCGAAAAACAAGAAAAGCGTGTGATTCGAAGAGACGAAGATCGGGAGAGGAAGAGAGAGAGAGAGAGAGGGTTGGTCAGTGGCGACATGGATCACGGGAATGAGAGGCCGGCCATGAGACTGTTTGCGGTGGTTACCGAAAAGTGAGTGAAAGAACTAAAGATCTGTTCTCATGTTGATAGAAGATACGGGGTTACGGTATTCTTTGAAAAGTTCAAAAGTTCCTGGCCCAATTTATATTGTGAATTCCGTCGATATCTCCTTGAAGACCTGTATCTCGGGAACCAATGATTATTTCAAAAAGTGGTCAACTAAAAAGTTGTTCTCCATTTCATGCTGAACAACTTTGTAGTTGATCATTTTAACTGAAAGAATGTCATTATTGAGATATCTAGACGTCTAGATAGACCATTGAACTACACCGCTTCCTCTTGACAAACGACCTTGTTCAAGTGTATTGTCCAACCCTGAACCCGTCCCCCTCCAAGTCCAAAGACTCTTGTCGCATGACCCGAAAGTTCTGGCGCACCGGGGCCCAAGCGCCAAGAACGATAGTTCTTCACTTTTCGAAAACAAAGTGATTATCATCAATCGGCCACCTAACCGGTTCATGTCGCTTTCACTCGGCGCCGCCCATTCTTCGTCTCCTTCTCATCTTCATCAATCCATTTTTGTTCATTCTTGTAACTTTTGACCCAACCGACCGCCCCCCAATCACTCATTCTCTGTACTTACTGCGTCACGGAAAACTGGCTAAAAACGAGGACTATGCACCAACAGAGTAACGGAGTAATGGAGAGAATTAATTTGGTGTTGTGTCCGGAGAAAGAGAAAGAGAGCAAGTCAGCTGTCCGTTGGATCTATCAGGCAATGCGGTCCCTGAGCGCTGGTCAACGTGGTGCCCGATGAGATCAGAAATCAGTGTGAACGCCGTTATCCGATCGGGCCCGGATGGGCCTAAAGTCTAGGCCCAGACATTACTTCCCCCCCCAACACAAAGGTCGTCCATCTCATCTCATTTCTCCCCTTTCTGTCTATCTTTGTCACGTAGACAGTAGAAAGTGAACTTTCTGAAAATAGAAAGTTCCAGAAATGATACTTCTCTTCCTCTCTGTCACCTTGTTGAATCAAACACACTCTCTCTCTCTCTCTCGCATCCAAATAACAATTTCAATGTGTGCGTGTCCTACCAACAACGATCGAATCTGGTTGACAGGACCCTCTCTCTCTCTCTCTTCTTCTCGCTTCGTTTCGTTTCTACGTGTCACTTCGCATTTTGCATGGTCATGCGCGGCCAAAGTAACTAACTAACCAACTAACTGTCAACAGTGGGCAGTTCAGTTTCCATGAATTCTCACATCCCAATATTGTCCATTCAAGACGATGTTGTATGTTGGCTGTTTGTAGAGGTATCAGAAAGTGTTCAACTGATAACATGTGCAAAATGTTTTGAAGAACAATTTATCGGTTGACAACTTTTTGATATCTCTTCAGACAGATGAGATACGTTGAATTGAACAGTCGATACCCGATTTACTTTC
Organism: Caenorhabditis sp. 36 PRJEB53466; assembly: GCA_946814055.1. Lineage (NCBI taxonomy): Eukaryota > Metazoa > Nematoda > Chromadorea > Rhabditida > Rhabditidae > Caenorhabditis > Caenorhabditis sp. 36 PRJEB53466. Next base: position 8,304,402 of record CAMPFS010000005.1, on the reverse strand, counting down.
TTTTTTTCACTTGTTTCCTCCCGCTCTTCCCAATTCAAGTCCATGTTTCAGAGCTGAACATGCCCGATCACCACTCGGTCGACATCGAAAGCATTCCGATCACGACGCCGCCGCCGTACATGGACCCGGCGAACGCGCAGGCCAAGAAGAAGATGTCGCGAATCAGAAAAGAGTCGCTGTCGCATCAGAAGGCGTGCGAACACTGCGGAGCTCCGCCTGAGGCCCAAGCCGTCAACCGACCGCACGAACAAGGTGGGTTCCCGATGAAACGTACAAAACGTACAAAACGCTTTTGCAGTGCTCGTCTGGCCGGCGGTCCGTCCGCGCAACCACATCCATCAGGACTCGCGTCAGTTCATCGGCTACGTCCTCGTCATCGCCGTCGTCATCTTCCTTCTGTTCGCCGCGTGCAAGTACCTGCCCTAAACGTCCCCAAACCTTCCATTCCCGCCGCTGTTCACTTGTATTGCCTATTTTAAGGCCTAAAATATTATTTCTATTCCTATCCTTCCCACCAACTGTTGACTTGTGATTCGGATTCCGATTCCGTTGATACATAACGATGAATAAATGCATTTTCTTATGATAACTTTTTGTGTACTCATCAACTGGCTGAGACGTTTCATTTACCCGCACAGAGCGACGATAAAGAGTATAACATAACAATAATAGACTCCTCCCAATCGCTCTTTTCTTATCAGTTAACACAGACGGGCTCCGCTCTGCTCTTCGTCTTCATAATATTGTTTTCAGTCCTCGTACACTATTACACACTTTTAGAATGTCCGAGAGCCCAACCGCCATCGTGATGCCCCCGCCGTACATGGATCCGGCAAACGCGCAGGTCAAGAAGCAGAACCAGCGGTTCCGGCAAGAGTCGATGCGGAAGATGAAGGTCTGCGAGCACTGCGGAGCGCTGCCCCATTCACAAATCAGAAATCTGCCCAGTGAGCAAGGTAAGTTACGTTCGCCGCTTGATGAAATGACTTCAAATATTTCAGTGTTCGTCTGGCCGGCCGCCCGCCCCGAAAACTCTATCCATCAGGATTCGCGCCAGTTCATCGGCTACGTGATCGTGATTGCTCTCGTCATTTTCGGCCTTTTCGCCGCTTGCAAGTATCTCCCCTGATCCAGTTGTGACTTATAATAAAAATAAAAATAAAAATATTGTTCGTAATCGAGTCAGAATGAGGAAGCAGAATGCGCGGCAACTAAATTAACCGAAAACAGAGCAAAACTACGGTCAAGTTGGTGTCGATGGGAAGGGGGTGTCGGACAGAAACCAAAGTTACTGAACGACGGGGTGGCTCCCGAGGGAACCGAGTGCGAACACTCGGAAGTATCGATAACCCACCGACGCCGGACCGAAGCGGGAGAGCGGCTGGCGGCGAGCGCTTATATACCCGCGACCAAGCGAGCAGCCGACGTTTCGCGGCGAATGGCGAAGAACATTGCGAAATAAAGCGAGAGTGAGAGAAAGGAATGTTTATACGTTTTTTTTTGTTTTTGTTTTCGGTCGAAAGAGAAAGAAAGATCAGAAGGTGGAGTGAACTCGATTCGAGAGCCGTCTCATCTCCATCCGAACTTCTCTTGTCACGTACGAAGCACCGGTTGACACGTTTTTGTCTGAACGAGGAAAGCAGTTACGGACTGAGTGAATCGGAGTCTGGAAAATAGGGGCCAGCATCTTATTCACATGTCAGAGACGTATTTCTGAGCGAAACTAGACGCACAGAGTAAATGCTCTCTATTGAGAACTTTCAATGACTCTGGCCTAGTGTCTCGACCTATTTTCGAGTCCAGGCGTTGGTACTCACCGCTACTCCTGTCGAACTTGATGGCGCGAAGCAGAAAAGAGCGATAAGGATGGTGAACGAGAAGAATGACAAGAGTGGAGGCGAACCCGTGAAGAGAGAATACCAGTACGACCATGTTGTTGAACTCCTGATTGTAGTGCTTGAGGTAGATGGACAGAATTGCACCGGCCACCGGCGTCGCTAGGAAGATCAATGGAACGATTGCCTGGACGATGGTTCCGACGAAGAACGCGCGTTGATATTTCCGAGTTTTCGAGGAGATCATGACTGAAGTGGAGAGGTAGAGGTAGTAGATGCAGCAGACGGCGAAGAAGGAGACTTGCACGAAGATGCCGAACACCATGAGTCCCGTCGATGTCCACAGGTACGACTTCCAGAACTCGTCCACTGCGAAAACGAACACTTCCGAGTAGAAGAACTCTTCGGTCGGACATGGCACCTCCTGAAGACGAAATTGGCTAAACGGCTACTGCGAGAATGCCAGAAGATTACTTGAAGCAGCTGGAATTTTGCAGAGACCTGCTCGGGAACATTCAGAAACGGCGGGATGATGTAGGAAACGGTCATTGTGCAGTTGAACAAGTAGTAAATGGTTCGAGTACGTTTCCGGACGATTCCGAATCGATTTGTCGGAATGCAACTACTTCGGTTCTCGAAAAGACCGATCAGCGAAGTGCCCATAACTGAAATTTTGCAAAATAACAGGGAAACTGATGATATCCAAACGTACATAGAGCTGAAATCACTCCTATGTAAACTTGAGTGGAAGTTGGAATGCCTAAAACTCGTAAGAGACCAACCGGAAAACCGGATATTGTAGGGAAGTAAAAGTAGGGAGTAATGAGTGAACAGATGAGGATGTCCACGTAAGAGCACCTGAAATAAATGCTATAAACCCAACGGATTGCTAGATATACTCGTACCATAAATGAGAATTGAGTAGAACCCACTTGACAGAATTCATCGATCTCGGCGTTTTCTTGAGAATACAAAACGCGGTGAACATATAAACGGGCAGGAACACGACGAGCATTGCGTGGGAGTAGAGCGCCAGTCCCTGCCACGAAGCCAGAAAACTCTCTTCCGTCGAACATTTCACTTTCCACTCGGTCTGATAGTAGACGTCGAGGGCAGAAGAAGTCATGTCATTTCAGAAGGATCACAACTCGTTTTGAGCGCGTAATTGCATCAGGCCGACTGATTGACTGAAGGCGGAGCCGCTTGCTTGAGCTTTGATATGCTCAGAAGAGTAAGAAGTGATCAGAGGCATTCTGAGAAGGCAGGTGGAACGCGCGGTCGATCAACACTAACATTCGTGTGGGATACAATGTATTCTAGCTGAAAATCAAATTGACCGAACGTTGGCGGGCGATATGAAACTTTTATAGGAACGGATGGATGCAGATCGGCTATAAAGGAACACTTTCCAATAAAGTATTATCCGAATCCAATAAATACAACTCTTTCGACTCGAAGTGTCCAACTTTTACGACCATTTCGCCGAAAAACGAGCGATGAGCGCAAACTTTTCTTTCAGTAAACGTTGTCAACTATTTATAGGCTATAAAATTATAGGCTTTCCTTCGAGGACGACAAGTAGTTTTTTGTGTAGAATTGTGCGAAAAGGCGCTTGAACATCGTAACTACCGGAGCATTTGACCCATTTTTTGGCAGAATTCGCGGAAAATCCAATAAAGCGTGCTTTTTCAACTAAACTCACAATTTGCCTTCAAAACAAGGGAAATACAACGAGATTTTTTGTATCTTTTTATTTATTTATTATTTTATAAGAATACCATAACTGCACGTTGAGAAGCACCCGTTTGACCGACTTCATACTTTTTGGCGTTTTCATTATGATACAAAAAGAAGTGAAGATGTGAAAGGGAAGGAAAACGACGAACATGAGATGCGCGAAGAACGCGAGACCTTGCCACGAACCGAGAAAACACTTTTTGACAGTGCATGACACTTTATATTCGTTCAGATAAAACTCGTTGATAGTCAGTGACATCTGCTAGAAAACTGGGTCTGGTTCAATGGGAATACGATCTCAGCAAAGTTATAAATCTTGAAAGTACACCTAGACCCCACACGGAACTAGCTGTGGCACTGGAAAGAAACGCCGTGGAGTTGATGTCTTACAGCGCCGACGCTCTGGTAATGCAGGTGCTAGAGTAAATGTTTTAATGCCAAGTGGATATTTTGAACTGATCTAAGCAGCTGAATCCACCAAGATAATAATTGAAACGTGTTGATCAAAAGATGGCGACAGCATGAGAGCAGTTCTGTGCCACCAAAATGAAGGGAAGGAAAGGAAAGAAGTTGTATCTCCGATCGGAAAACAGTAAGGAAATCAAATTTTATTCAAAGTACAAATGTTATGGATTTCTGGACATGTGTGTGGCCCTAAAGAGGGCCGTTGGGTTCGGTATGAAGACGAGCATCTATTCCTTGTCTCCGGCAGTCTTCTTCGGCAGAAGGACGGCCTGGATGTTCGGCAGAACTCCTCCCTGCGCGATGGTCACTCCGGCCAGCAGCTTGTTGAGCTCTTCGTCGTTGCGAACTGCCAGTTGGAGATGTCTCGGCGCGATGCGGGTCTTTTTGTTGTCACGGGCGGCGTTTCCGGCCAACTCGAGCACTTCGGCGGCGAGGTATTCGAGCACTGCGGCCAAGTAGACTGGCGCTCCGGCTCCGACGCGCTGGGCGTAGTTTCCTTTGCGAAGAAGACGATGGAGACGTCCGACCGGGAATTGGAGTCCGGCTCTCGACGAACGAGACTTGGCCTTTCCTCCGGTCTTGGCTTTTCCTCCCTTTCCGCGTCCAGACATGGTTGTTAATAGATATCGAAAATCGATGTCGAGAAATCGAGAGGTCTTGTTAAATACACTCTGTCCGGTGTGGGGGCGGAGTCTCCCGTCCTCTCATCATTGTCTATTCGGCTGCGCGTGCAGTCTGTCACGCGGTGTCCCCGCAGGGGGGCGCAAACTGACTCCGCCCACGCACCGGTCCCCCGAAATAAATACAAACTCCAACAACCTGTCGCAACGAAAGTACAACCATGCCGCCGAAGCCGTCTGCGAAAGGAGCCAAGAAAGCCGCCAAGTCTGTGGCGAAGCCGAAGACCGACAAGAAGAGGAAGCATTCCCGCAAGGAGTCCTACTCTGTCTACATCTACCGTGTGCTCAAGCAGGTGCATCCGGACACTGGAGTCTCCTCGAAGGCCATGTCGATCATGAACTCGTTCGTCAACGACGTGTTCGAACGCATCGCCGCCGAAGCCTCTCGTCTGGCCCACTACAACAAGCGCTCGACGATCTCGTCCCGCGAAATCCAGACGGCCGTCCGTCTGATTCTTCCGGGAGAGCTCGCCAAGCACGCCGTCTCCGAAGGAACCAAGGCTGTCACCAAGTACACCTCCAGCAAGTAAGCTCTCGAGCTGAAAGCCATCCCCCCGAACCAAACGGCCCTCTTTAGGGCCACAAATCTTGAAGAAATCCATCTTTTTATTATGATAATAAATGTTTTTTTTGCCACTTTTATTCAGATCATTCAGACACAATCATATTGAACAACCACCCAGAGCAACTGATAAGAATGAATTGAACAAATAATACAAGTTTATCACAATTTATGAAATATCAAAGCAGTCTGGATTGGGCCCTAAAGAGGGCCGTTGGTAGTAATAGATTCGAAATGAGCTAAGCACGTTCTCCGCGGATGCGTCTTGCCAGTTGGACGTCCTTTGGCATGATAGTGACTCGCTTGGCATGGATGGCGCACAAGTTGGTGTCCTCGAACAGTCCGACCAAGTAGGCCTCGGCGGCTTCCTGGAGGGCCATAACGGCTGAAGACTGGAAGCGGAGGTCGGTCTTGAAATCCTGGGCGATCTCACGGACGAGTCGCTGGAACGGCAGCTTGCGGATGAGGAGCTCCGTCGACTTTTGGTAGCGACGGATTTCGCGGAGGGCGACGGTTCCCGGACGGTAGCGATGCGGCCTCTTGATTGCGTGCATGGCCACTGAACTTCGAGCACTGACTATTTTCTTTCTTGGAGCCTTTCCTCCAGTGGACTTGCGCGCGGTTTGCTTAGTTCGGGCCATTTTGAGTGGAATGAGAGACACTCGGGTCAGGACATTCATACGCGTGGTTTGGTGCAGAGGCGGAGACTGACAACGGGCGAGAGGAGGACACGACAGCATCGCTCACGATGTTGATGATAAATGAGGTGACGGGCGGCAGAAATACGTCTCTTTTCGATGGCAACTTTCGGGCAGTAAATATATATTTGTTAATGAATTCAAAAAAGTGAACCATCTTTTTCATATGCGAGAACGAGGGAAACAAAAGAAACATTTGTTATCAGCCAGCAGAAAACTGTAAGGAATGATTGGACGCAGGCTGATCAAGCAAACAAACTTTGATAAACTTGTACACAGTTCTCTTCATTCAAATTTTATCACACATCAATTACAATTACATACAAAAACAGGATTTCATCAGTTATTTCAATCAAAGCTGTTGTGGCTCTCCAGTCGGCGGCGGTGGTGGAGTTCCAGTTCCTTTTGGCGGTGGCGGAGGACGACGAGAGGCTTTTCCGGCGGAGAGCTCAAGCGGTTCCTCGGAAGGCGGTGGCGGCGGGGTTCCGGTGCCACGTGGATGTGGTGGGCGAGAGGCTTTTCCGGCGGAGAGCTCAAGCGGTTCCTCGGAAGGTGGTGGCGGCGGAGTTCCAGTTCCTTTTGGCGGTGGCGGAGGACGACGAGAGGCTTTTCCGGCGGAGAGCTCAAGCGGTTCCTCGGAAGGTGGTGGCGGCGGAGTTCCAGTTCCTTTTGGCGGTGGCGGAGGACGACGAGAGGCTTTTCCGGCGGAGAGCTCAAGCGGTTCCTCGGAAGGCGGTGGCGGCGGAGTTCCAGTTCCTTTTGGCGGTGGCGGAGGACGACGAGAGGCTTTTCCGGCGGAGAGCTCAAGCGGTTCCTCGGAAGGCGGTGGCGGAGGGGTTCCGGTGCCACGTGGATGTGGTGGGCGAGAGGCTTTTCCGGCGGAGAGCTCAAGCGGTTCCTCGGAAGGCGGTGGCGGAGGGGTTCCGGTGCCACGTGGATGTGGTGGGCGAGAGGCTTTTCCGGCGGAGAGCTCAAGCGGTTCCTCGGAAGGCGGTGGCGGAGGGGTTCCGGTGCCACGTGGATGTGGTGGGCGAGAGGCTTTTCCGGCGGAGAGCTCAAGCGGTTCCTCGGAAGGCGGTGGCGGAGGGGTTCCGGTGCCACGTGGATGTGGTGGGCGAGAGGCTTTTCCGGCGGAGAGCTCGAGCGGTTCCTCGGAAGGCGGTGGCGGCGGAGTTCCAGTTCCTTTTGGCGGTGGCGGAGGACGACGAGAGGCGTTTTCGGCGATCAACTGGAAAGAGATTCGATAGGAAAACACTTGGAAGCAGTAATACTCACCTCTTGTGGTTCCTCGGAGGGCAGTGGCGGCGGGGATCCGGATCCATTGGGTGGTGGCGGTGGAGGTCTTCTAGAAGCGGGCTGTGGAGCTGCCAGAACAGCGCCAGCAATAAGAAGGATGAGAAGAATATGTTTCATTGTGCAAATGAACGATACTCTCTCCTCCTGCCCTCATCCTTTTATACTCCATTCAATTCTGATGCCGATCAGGCCGATGACGTTTTCAGAAAGGCGGAGCACCGGGATTCTCCCGATAATGAGCACAGTTCACGAGCATTTTCATCAGTCGGAAAGCGGAAAAACAGACAATGCGGGGGCGATGCGTAAGTTGTTATCAGTCGGGGTGGACATACGATACTGAGTTCAACATCATTATCACTGATTACCGGTTCATGTGATTAGGTCAGATTGACCAGACGCATCCGCGGAGATCGCAACTAACTGTTCTACTTCGCAATGTTTTCAATCAAAACCCTCCGAACCCAACGGCCTTTTTGAAGGACTTAATCCAAATCCAAACTGTTGTCTGTTGAATAAAATGATTATAAAATTATGTAATAAAGTTCAATTAACAGACGGAGCTTTCAGTTTTCGATGAGTCGGACGGATTACGTGGAATGAGCAGATCAGGTTGTCATCCACGTTCATGATCGCCGCCGCGTTGTCGAATTGTCCGCAGTAGTGAGGCGCCGAGAATATTGTGACGAGTCTTTTGTCGGCGAAGAACTGATATCCGTCCTGAACGACTTGATGAGCACGCGCAATCATATCGATCCCCAGTGCTTCGACTGTTGACTTGACGACGTTTGGACCGAAAATGTAGGAAACGCCACGAATGTTCGGCGCCCAATCGGAAATGGAATCATCGGGATCACTCCAGAGAAGGTCGATGTGTAGGGACGGACTGGGCGGGTCCATGGGACGGGGCAGCTCTCGGAGCACATCGAGACTCGTCAGTTTAGGGGAGAGTCCTCCGTGCATACACAGAATGCGTCCCGCGATGACGCCGGTAAACGGCATCGCCGAGAACGCCTCCTGGAAGGCGAGCCACAGTCGGGTGCTCGCGTATCTCTTGTTGCACTCCTCGAAGAAGCCGTAGACTCGGTTGACGGCCGGGCACTCGTGGTTGCCGCGCAGCAAGAAGAACCGATCGTGGAACTTGATTTTGTAGCAGAAGAACAGCGTGATGACCTCGAGGTTCTGACGGCCGCGATCCACGTAGTCGCCGAGGAAGATGTAGTTGGAGTGCGGCGGAAAACGGGCGATGTTGAACAGACGGATCACATCTGAATAGGTTTTTGAGTGATTAGCAAACTCGAGGATGTGCTCACCCGAGTACTGTCCGTGCACATCCCCGCACACCTTGATCGGCGCCTCCACCTCGAGCATCACAGGTTGCTCCAGGAAGCTTGTCTTGGCGAGACTGCACAACAAAATGAGCTCTTGCTCCTTGACAGTTTTCGTGAAGCTCTTGTCGGGATGGCCGACGGACAAGCATTTGATGATGAGCTCGTCAATGTCCAACTTGATTTGAGGAAGATTTTCTGGAAAAAAACACCAACGTACTTCTCTGTTTCCTCCGAAAGTGCCGCCTACCATCTATACTTTTGTAGCACGACGCCATTTTGAGAATACTTGGGAATAGCTAACTTCAAACTGACACCAAAACGTTTTATTCTTTATTTGAAACATGAAAATGCGTGGTCATCACGTTTTAGTAGAAATGTTTAAGCACTGGAGGTTGTGAAGTAGGACTGACCTCTTTGAGACACTTTTATGCGTGGAGTACCTGCAAGACTGTCATCTGAACGAATGCTGCTCATAGGGATGGGCAGAAGACTGATCGAGGCCTTTCGAACGGGGCTTGCATTGAAATATTTTGGGTTAAAAGTTTCAGACCGATCGAATTATCTGGTCCGGAGATATATGGATCAGAGAGAAAAAAAGGGCCTAGCCTGATCATCCTTCAAACTCACGTAAAATAGTTCTTCGGAACTCTTTGATGCAAATCATTGCGATCATTGGCTCCAGCGATGGGTAGACGGCGAGACTGGCGCTCACGAAGTTGGCAATGCTTCCCACGTACACTTCGAAGATCGGAAGAGTGATCAGAAGGCCCACCGGACTGTACATCATCACAAATGGGAGAAGAGTCTGGAGATTTACCTAATTTTGAAGACATAAACTAGAAAAGGTTACCTGGAAGGTGAGGGTGATGAAGAGTTGACGATTCAAGTCCAACGTTTTTGCGCTCATGTGACAACTGGCACTTTTCATTGTTCGGTAGATGTTGAAGGCGCAGTAGAGAATAGTTGAGAAGCAGATGACAATGATCACGACGCATCCGACAGAAGACATGATTTCCCAGAACTTCCAAACTTTCTCTCCGTCGTCTCCAATCGACCAATACATTGGAGCGATGAAGGAGACTCGCTCCGAATCCTCCTCGTAATACTTCAACAATTCTTCTCTGGAAAAATGACATTCTCGTCTCTTCTTCGGTAATCCGCCTACTTCATGTACAACTGCTTCTCGACGGTGTTCGCCATTCCCCAGTACACAAACTCGAACCAGGCGACGAAGCAAATCAGGCAGGGAACGAAGATGAACGTCAGTTTCCAGCCCTCGATTTCCGGAAGGAATTCCTGTTTGCACATTGCAACGTATCGGTAGAAGAACTGCGCGGCGAGCAGGGAAATGACGAGGGCGAACGAGCCGCAGTACAGGCAGGTGACGTCGTTGCCGATCCATTTGTAGTACTTCAACGGGCTATCCATGTAGACGATGAAGACGGGTCCCTTGATGTGCATCACCTGAAAGCAACTACTTTGCAGAAGAGAGGGGCTGGACTTTTAGGACCAAAGTGTTATTAACTATTATCAATTCTCCGGCCTACATCGCTTAGAATCCAGAAAAGTTATAGCTCAGGCTCCAATTGCTGTTATGCATTTGATTTTTTTCCGTCTAGTCTAGTTGGATTGACACATTTCACCCCCTGACATTCTGGCAACTTACCGGCTGTGTGAGAATCTCAATCCACGTGTACACTAGAGAGTACATGGCAAAAGTGCACATGACATGTCGATAAGTGCCAAAAAGTTTCTTAGCTTTCGTCATAATCAGGAAGACGAGTAGGGCGTTCGTGAGTTGAGCGAAAATGAATCCACCGTACTGAACGACGTGCAGCCAGAGCATCTGAGTGAAACAGAAATAGGAACGTGCAATTCACTCAAGTTGGAGCTTTAAAAGGATTACAATGATATCAAAACAGATTAGGAATGAGGTAGAAACTTAATGCTCGCTTTGTTGAACAATGAATGGGCGAATGCGTGACGATACCAGTTTCGAAATTAGAGCTCGTCATCGCATCGGTTCCAACGATGAGCAACGCCAAACCGGCGGGTCTCTCAAGAAAGCGACACGAGCTGGAGTGCTGCTCCTTTAAATTTGAGGAGGGATACGGTAGATCACAATTTTCCTCCATTGTCTGACAAAAATTTCGGACGGCTTTCTATTACAAATGTGAACAAAATATAGGAAGAGCAGCTAGTCCAATGCGCGTGGCCATCTTGAAAAATTGCGCTCTGTGCGAACGCGCCGCCGTGAAAGGCAACTTTGGCGAATGCATAATAGTGTTGAATGAAATGAATGAAATGAATGAGAACAGTCGGAATCTAATTTGTTGACATGGCCGTTACTTGTATGAGCGGAGGTGTCTGTCTGGGCAATTTCCGAGGGATTGTATCCGATGAGTGTGCGAAGAAAGCACAAAAAATCGAATGATCATACGTGCGTTAGTCATTCATTCAAATATCGTCATTCCTATTTGCACGTTGCCTGGGGAAGAGAAAGGAAGAGAGTGATTAGCGCGGAGAGGCAGAGAAATTGTTAATTAAAGGCGCCCAGTATTCGGGGAGCGGCGGGCCTCGCATCGAAAGTCCCCACGAGAGTCGGGCGGTCGGTCGCTCAAAACCTCTTTCTACGAGTGTTCACGTTCCACCGCCCGCCTAAACAAGTTTATCCATCCTCCCGGCCAAAATAAGAGGAATGAAGAGAGAAAAAAGTGATCAGCTGAACGTTTTTACAGGAGGAAGCAAGCGGGACTACGTGAAAGGAATGAGTGGTTCACTGAGTGAACACTTGCTTCCACTGATATCCATTCAGTCGACACTCTGCAGAAAACGCGGTGAGACGGACAAGGACTTCCTGTCAACGAGCAATCGACTCATGGAAGGCAAGCCACAGTCGGGTGCTCTCCTCGAAGAAGCCGGGCACTCGTGGTTGCCGCGCAGCATGAAGAACCGATCGTGGAACTTGATTTTGTAGCAGAAGAACAGCGTGATGACCTCGAGGTTCTGACGGCCGCGATCCACGTAGTCGCCGAGGAAGATGTAGTTGGAGTGCGGCGGAAAACGGGCGATGTTGAACAGACGGATCACATCTGAATAGATTTTTAAGTGATTAGCAAACTCGAGGATGTGCTCACCCGAGTACTGTCCGTGCACATCCCCGCACACCTTGATCGGCGCCTCCACCTCGAGCATCACAGGTTGCTCCAGGAAGCTTGTCTTGGCGAGACTGCACAACAAAATGAGCTCTTGCTCCTTGACAGTTTTCGTGAAGCTCTTGTCGGGATGGCCGACGGACAGGCATTTGATGATGAGCTCGTCAATGTCCAACTTGATTTGAGGAAGATTTTCTGGAAAAAAAGCGACGTACTTCTCTATTTCAGCTGAGAGTCCCGCCTACCATCTATACTTTTGTAGCACGACGACATTTTGGGAATACTTGGGAATAACTAACTTCAAACTCACACCGAAACGTTTTTTTCTTTACAAGTCTTTTGAATCCTGAGCCCGCTGCGCGGTCTTCGCCGCTTGTTTGTTTCTCATGACAAGGCTGGTCGAACAGGCGCCTGAAAAAACAGGCGCAGGCTCCTGAAATCGCCTGTTCGACCAGCCTACTCATGAGCGTTCGAAAGTTCACGTATTCATTTCTTAGTTTCTCCGCTACAACCTTTTCCGATTTAGAAATGAAAAAATGGCCGGGAAAACGGAGAAAGAAAGAAACAAACAGACCCCGTAAGCTTTTCATTAAATAAGAATGATGATGATGATGATGATGATTCTTTATTTGAAACATGAAAATGCGTGGTCATCACGTTTTAGTAGAAATGTTCAAGCACTGGAGGTCGTGAAGTAGGACAGACCTCTGTGAGACACTTTTATGCGTGGAGTACCTGCAAGACTGTCATCTGAACGAATGCTGCTCATAGGGATGGGCAGAAGACCGATTCAAGCTTTGCGAAAGCCTAATCCTCCCTCCTACAAACTCACGTAGAATAGTTCTTCGGAACTCTTTGATGCAAATCATTGCGATCATTGGTTCCAGCGATGGGTAGACGGCGGCACTGGCGCCCACGAGGTTGGCAATGCTTCCGACGTACACTTCGAAGATCGGAAGAGTGATCAGAAGGCCCACCGGACTGTACATCATCACAAATGGGAGAAGAGTCTGGAAATTCTACAAATTTAGAGGATATCCACTAGAAAAGGTTACCTGGAAAGTGAGGGTGATGAAGAGTTGACGATTCAAGTCCAACGTTTTTGAGCTCATGTGACAACTAGCACTTTTCATTGTTCGGTAGATGTTAAAGGCACAGTAGAGAATAGTCGAAAAGCAGATGACGATGATCACGGCACAACCGACAGAAGACATGATCTCCCAGAACTTCCAGACTTTCTCTCCGTCTTTTCCAATCGACCAATACATTGGAGCGATGAAAGAGACTCGCTCCGAATCCTCCTCGTAATACTTGAACAATTCTTCTCTGGAAAAATGACATTCTCGTCTCTTCTTCGGTAATCCGCCTACTTCATGTACAACTGCTTCTCGACGGTGTTCGCCATTCCCCAGTACACAAACTCGAACCAGGCGACGAAGCAAATCAGGCAGGGAACGAAGATGAACGTCAGTTTCCAGCCCTCGATTTCCGGAAGGAATTCCTGTTTGCACATTGCAACGTATCGGTAGAAGAACTGCGCGGCGAGCAGAGAAATGATGAGGGCGAACGAGCCGCAGTACAGGCAGGTGACGTCGTTGCCGATCCATTTGTAGTACTTCAACGGGCTATCCATGTAGACGATGAAGACGGGTCCCTTGATGTGCATTACCTGAAAGCAACTACTTTGTAGACGAGAGGGGCTAGACTTTTAGGACCAAAGTGCTATTGATGACCTAAACTTAGAATCTAGAAAAGTCCTAGCTTAGGCTCCAATTGCCGTTATCTAGTTGGATGGAGACATTTCACCCCTTGAAATGCTCGCAACTTACCGGCTGTGTGAGAACCTCAATCCACGTGTACACTAAGGAGTACATGGCAAAAGTGCACATTACATGTCTATAAGAGCCAAAAAGTTTCTTAGCTCTCGTCATAATCAGGTAGATGAGCAGGGAGTTCGTGAGTTGAGCGAAAAAGAATCCACCGTACTGGACGACGTGCAGCCAGAGCATCTGAGTGAAGCAAAAATGAGAACGTGCAACTCACTCAAGTTCGAGCTTTTAAGGGATAACAATGGAATCAAAACAGATTAGGAATGAGGTAGAAACTTAATGCTCGCTTTGTTGAACAATGAATGGGCGAATGCGTGACGATACCAGTTTCGAAATTAGAGTTCGTCATCGCATTGGTTCCAACGATGAGCAACGCCAAACCGGCGGATCTCTCAAGAAAGCGACGCGAGCTGGAGTGATGCTCCTTTAAATTTGATTAGGGTTACGGTAGATCACAATTTTCCTGCGTGGCCATCTTGAAAAATTCCGCTCTGTGCGAACCCGAAATGCTATTTTGGCGAATGCATAATAGTGACGAGTGAAATGGAAGAGAATAATCGGAGTCTAATTTGTTGACATGGTTGTTACTTGTATGAGAGGAGGTGTCTGTCTCGGCAATTTCCGAAGGATTGTATCCGATGAGTGTGCAAAGAAAAAACACAAAAAATCGCAGGAGCATACGTGTGTTAGTCATTCATTCAAATACGTTAACTAACATCATAAAAAGGGTGTTCGGTGGTTCATCAGGTCAGACGCGATAACGCTCTTCCAACCGAATAGCCACCGTTTATTCTATTCCGTTGTTTTGAGGTTGAGCCATCAAGAGAAAGGTGTCTCAATGAATACCAACGGGTGGACATCGAACATGCGTCTCTCGCAAGACCGACTGGCAGCGGCGTTTGCCAATAGATCACGCGGCGGGAGCGGAGTGGCGGGGTTTCTTACGTACATATGACCGCTGGGTTTGACGAGGAGCGCTGATCATCGGCCGCATTGGAACCAGAGTTGAGCGGAAATGGAATTTTGAAATCCGGAAGACGGAAGACGGAATTCCGCTCAACACTGATTGGAACTTGTTTCAGATTTGATATTTCCAGAAAAGCATAATAGTTCATAGTACTTTATTGAGATCACTGTGCAATACAACTATCCTACTGAATATAAGAGATCTGCGAGCTCTTTGTTACCGACGCGCTCTCTTTTCCAAGTACGAAAGTGCGGAATCGATCGATCATGACGATGGCGATGATGGGGTTCATTGCAGAGTACAAACAGCATGTCATCCCTAACACATTTCCAATTTTACCCACTTCCACCTCAAAAATGGGCAGAATGAAGACGAGACCAATGGGAATGTACTGGGTACAGCAGGGAAGAAGTGTCTGGAGGCCCAGAGTCCGGAAGAGTTGCTTGTTGAGGGCACGAGTGCGTTCACTCATTTGAATCGAGATGTCGCTGAGCTTTCGGTAGGTTTTAAAGGCGCATACGAGGCAAGTGGTGAAGCAGAGAGTCTGCGAGCGAGTCGGATGGTTTTCCGGTTTAGCTATTGTCAACCAACCATTATGCTTCCACTTATGAATCCACCGAACACGTCTCCGTATCGAACGAGACGTGTGCCATCGGGAAGACGAGTCTGAAGGATGGAGAAATGGAAAGGTACTCACAGTTACACTTACAAAGTACAGAGGGGCTATGAAAGCAATCGTGTCGATGTCCTCATCATACACTTCCATAGTCAGATTTCGAAAGTAATCCCTCTTAAATGCATTGGGACCAAAGTTGAAGTGAAAGGAGATGACCCAAATTGTGAAAAGACTGAGAGGAGGTAGAAACCAAAAGTACACGTTGTTGCCTTCAAAGTAGTACATCTTTTGGGGTCTGAAAAAGGAATTGAATTTGGATTTGAAGTATGAAATTCACTTGCAAACAGCGACATATCTGTAGACAAAATGAGTGGCGAGCATGGAGAGGCAAAGAGCGAACGATCCGCAACAGATTGCTGAAACTTATGGCGCTTAAGGTAGAGGTCGAACAAAAGCAGAGTACTTGCAATGAAGACTCCTGCAGAGATGTGATACTTCAGAATGCTATCGACGTAGAAGAGGATTCCGGCGCCGTGAATATGAAGTACCTGGAAGCCAGCGTTGTGCCACTTGCCAATAGAGCCCAAAAACGGAACTCGCCGGTAAAGTGAGCATCTCGACGGTCGCATAAAAAATGGCATACACTGAGAATGAAACCATCATGACCCGATATCTCCCAAACGAACAGCCTGATCTCGTTTTCAGAAGGTACAGCAGGAGAGTGTTGGCAACTAGAGCCACAATAAAACTAATGTATTGGCAGGAACGGATGTAGGGGGACACCGCCATACTTTTGATATTTTGCTCATCATGAACACCTTTTTATATATATATATAAATGTATAAGCATTGCTAAGAATTGGGAACGCACAATAATGGGAAGACAAAACGACAATGAATGAGAAGCGAACGAAGAGATTAGGGTTTGGCTACTCAGAACCAGATGACGCCTTGTTGAGATGGTATTCCAGGTACTTCTACATCATTGAATGCCACGAAAGTTCGTCGACCATTGGCCGGAGTAGGGTGATGTCGTCGCGAACGATACCTTCTTTGTTCGACCGCCTGAATATGAAAAATATATCGATTAGCAAAGTTGCATGATAAATCTCGGGTCCTTAAAGCACTAACCGTTCATTCAGGACGATCTATCTCAGCGGTTTGTAAAGATTTCAAAAAATGGTAAACTGACAAAATGTACACAATGTTTCATTAAACAATTTATTAGTTGACAACATTTTGATATCTTCACTAGCAGTTGAGATATATTGTCTTGAATGAACGGTATTGGGGGACCCTTCTTCAGAAAAGTCAGTTTTGTCAGGGACCCGGAAACCGTCGAAATCCTCATGACCAAACTCACACAAAACCGTTTTTTTGAATTCTTTAATGCAAAATATGGCAATGAGCGGCTCGAGCGACGGATAAACGGCAAGACTTGCGGCGGTGAAGTTGGCCAAATGGCCGGTGTTGATTTCGAAGAGCGGAAGCGTAATTTCGAGTGAAACCGGGATGTACATCATGAAAAATGGAAGAAGAGTCTGGAAAAAACAGTACGTTTCATGTGAAACCAGCCAGCAAAATAGGACTTGGAAAGTGAGCGTGATGAAGAGTTGGTGATTCAATTCGATCGTCTTTCGACTCATCTGATTCCCGGCGCTTTTCATTTTCCGGTAAATGTTGAAGGCGCAGAAGAGAATTGTGATGAAGCATCCTCCCTGAATTGAATCGATAACTGTGTGTCACCGAAACAAAAACCTACAATAGTGACAACGGAAGCGACCAGGAGCATGAGGTCCCAGAATCTCCAAATCTTCTCGCCGTGCTCACCCACCGACCAGTACATGACTGCGATGAAGGCGACTTTTGTCGAGTCCTCATTGTAATACTTTTTCAGTTCATCTCTCAAAAACCTCTTTTTTTTGTGTTTGTAGCAAGTCATACTCACTTCAGATATTCCTGTTTCTCCGGGCTATTCGACATTCCCCAGTACACAAACTCGTACCAGGCGATGAAGCAGACGACGCACGGCAGAAAGATTCCGGAGAGGATTGTGTGCTCGTTGTGGGCGAGAATATCGGATCTGCGGCAAAAGAGGAAGATTTTAAAAGGCAAGGAGCTCACTTGCAGACGGCCATGTATCGGTAGAAGAACTGAGCGGCGAGCAGGGAGATCACGAGGGCAAATGAGCCACAGTACAGGCCTAGAGGATAAGGGTTGAGAGTGAGCAATCGCGCTCTAACCCAACTCACAAGTGATATTGTAGCCGATTTGTTCCGAATACTTCAAAGAACTCTCCATGAACACCACACACGCGGGGCTCTTGATATGAATTATCTGAAGAGAAATTAGGTTATCGAAGAACGCTGGTAATTCAAGACAATATATCTCAGCGGCCAATAGAGATATCAAAAAGTTGTCAACTGATAAAATGGTCATTGAGAAATGTTGTACATTTTATCAGTTGAACACTTTTTGATATCTCCACCGCCAGCTGAGATGTGTTGTCTTGAAGGAACGGTATATTTATGACTGTACCCACCGGTTGAGTTAGTATCTCAATCCAGGCGTACACGGAAAAGTAGACGGCAAAACTGAACATAACGTATCGATAAGTGCCGAAAAGTCGTTTCGCTCTCGTCACAATCAGATAGATGAGGATGGCGTTGGTGAGCTGTGCGCCCAAAAAGCCAACGTACTGGATGACGTGCAAATAGAGCATGACTGGAAACACGTAACGTTTGCTTTAGAACGGAGAACGACTTCATTAAAATGTCAGAGTCAGCCGGTTGGCTTGTTTTGCTCTCGCCCCACCCTCTCTGACGACGGAACACATTTATAGTTTGCCTTGTGAAGTCTGCGTGTCAAATGATTCATTCAATGGGCGGAAAAATGATTGGATTTGATGTCTAACCTCGTTTTACCCAAGTTATGGTTGTGAAGGAACGGAAGTTGGGTATATGAGGAGCACCATTTCGAACGGTGATCGGCCGCCGACTTTGATGCGAAAATATACGTTTCTCTAGAAAAGTCATGGAACACAAAAAGTTCACACATGTCCAAAAGGTCAAAGTTTCAATGGGAGCTGAGAGAAATGCCTAGAAAACATGTACCAAACAAAAAGTCGTTATAAAATAGCACTAATGCTTGACGGATTCACTCCAGACACTGGCGCTATTGAGAATGCCGCTTGTGAAACGACTCGTTTTCGGTGACGACCTGAAAAGTTACAATTCTACTCATCACAATCAAACCCCCATTCAATGTTTACCCAACAAAACATTCTTAAACTCCTTGATGCAAATCATCGGAATCAGCGGCTCGATTGACGGATAAATGGCCAGACTGGCGGCGGTGATGTTGGCGAGCCGCCCGTTTTGGACCTCGAAGATCGGAAGAGCAGTGGTCAGTCCGACCGGAATGTACATCATGAGAAGCGGGAGAATAGTTTGGAGGGTGAGAGTGATGAAGAGCTGGCGATTGAGCTCCATCGTCCGCTCGCTCATGTGATAACTCGTGTCCTTCATTTTCAGATAGATTTTGGTGGCGCAGTAGAGGATTGTCACGAAGCAACCGGTCTGAAGTTTGCATTTAGGGCGATGCTAGATAGTTTTGTCTCACAATAGTAGCGACGCAAGCCAGCAGCAAAGCGATATCGTACTTCTTCCACACCTTCTCGCCGTGCTCGCCCACTGACCAGT
The DNA here is from genome assembly GCA_946814055.1 of Caenorhabditis sp. 36 PRJEB53466. Lineage (NCBI taxonomy): Eukaryota > Metazoa > Nematoda > Chromadorea > Rhabditida > Rhabditidae > Caenorhabditis > Caenorhabditis sp. 36 PRJEB53466. Next base: position 8,285,533 of record CAMPFS010000005.1, on the reverse strand, counting down.
ACATAACAGCGATGAAGGCGACCCGCTGCGAATCTTCGTTGTACACGTTTTGTAGCTCATTCCTTAAATGAATCTCGGATGCGAATAATAAGAAAGAGATCGAGAAAAAGAGAAAACACAAGTACTTCATGTACAACTGCTTCTCGACAGTGTTCGTCATTCCCCAGTACACAAATTCGAGCCAAGCGACAAAACAGAAAAGACAGGGGAGGAAGATTAAGAGAAGAGTGCGGCGTTCTCCGTGCGACAGCATTGCGGGTCTGGAATTCGGGGAATTACGTGTTGGAAATAAGGAGAAACTGACCTGCAAACCGCCATAAATCGGTAGAAGAACTGGGCGGCGAGCAGGGAGATGACGAGAGCAAATGAGCCACAGTACAAACCTGAAATAAATTAACTATATCTCAGCGGTGGGTGGAGATATTTGAAAGTAGTCAACTGACAAAATGCTCCTTAACATATTTTGTACATTTTATCAGTTTACATTTTTTTGGTATCTCTACAGATAGCTGAGATATGCTGTCTTGAATGAACGGTGTATTATCCACCATTCTGGGTGAGCTACATAGATTTAGTTTGAGTTCCTTTTGGGAACGAAATGAAGGAACGTTTCAAACGACTAACATGTGAGATTATATCCGATCCACTTGTGATATTTCAACGGACTATCCATGAAAACGATGCAAACTGGGCTTTTGATGTGGATAACCGGCTGGGTGAGCACCTCGATCCACGCGTAGAAGAGGAAGAACGCTGCGAAGCCGAGCATCACAAACCGATACATTCCGAACAGTTTTCGGGCTTTTGTCACAATCAAGTAGATGAGAATCGAGTTGAACAACTGGGCTCCGATGAATCCAGAGTACTGGACGATGGACAGGTAGGACATGACTTTGAAGGCAAGTGGCGCGGGGGGGCGGCTATAGAGATTTTATAGTCACTTTGCGGTCCGTGTACTTTGGCTAAATGGAGTGTATTCAAGGATAGGTGATGTTTGAACGAGTCACATTTAGCAGGGATTCAACGAGTGCATGGAAGGTTCTCAGACAATTGGTCAACGTTGTACTTCATGAACGTCATCACGATGAGCCATACGAAGAGAGTTTGGCTCAAATTGGATAGGTTTGAGAGGATACTTTAGTAACACGTTTTCTAGTTTTTTGCTTGCTTTTCTGTTTCGCGCAACTCTTCGATTCCCGACTTCAAAGACCGATTTACAACTGTGCCGACATGAACCAGAGTACACTATAATCAGTATACTTTTAATCAAGGTCGGCGGCCGCTCTTTAGAAATGGTATACTTTATCCGAACAGTCAGGACCCGCCCGTTTTCCGCGACTATATAAACCGCCTGAACCACCCTTAGACATTCAGTTTTCTGATCATTAGTCTCCAAATCATAATGACTTCTCGACTTTCTCTCCTTGCTCTCCTCACCCTCCTCTTCCCGTTCTGTAACTCAACAGGAATCGTCTGGATCCGTGTCTCTTCTCCGGAACAAGTTGCCGTTCAGTTCGAAGTGATCGACAGGACCAACACTTCCCGCTACGCCATCTCGTTCACTCTGCAAGTGTATCCACGTGTCCCGAAGGAGTTTGTCCTTCCGATGCCACCATCGGATCCGGCAACCCCGTTCCCGATCCTCGACTACAGTATCCAAGTGCGCGGTGGCTCGAAAACCCGGCTCAGAATGCCTCTGTTGGTCAACGAGCCGTGGACAAACGACACTTATCGATCGATTTCCACTGCCATTCGCTTCGAGTGTCTTCCGTTTTTCTACGGTGCCAAGTGCCAAACCTACTGTTCTTCCGGACAAAAGTGCTCAACCGACTTGTGCTCGATGAAGAATTGTCCAATCAGTAAGCATCTACCCTTTGAGTACATTTTCATAGCTAATTGTTTCAGATTCCGAGTGTTCTACCGATAATATCGAGGCCAAATGCACGTGCAGACCCGGCTACTCTGGAGAGAACTGCGATGAGGTGGAAGTCGTGCACGTGTCCGAAAGCCAATCTGAATTGAAATTGCTCATCGTCATTCTCGTCGTCATCATCGTTATTCTATTCAAATTTTTGATGATCAGAGTAATTTTTGGAAGACGGACCCGCAAGGAACGCTTCGTCAGTGAGCCGATTGTCGAGACTGTCGGTGACTTCCAGAAGGATCCTTCTTCGATTGTTTGAATACGTTTCTTTTTTGTGTACTACATATCTGATAATAGTTTAGATTACGACCCTCAATTAAGATACAGACTTTAAATTCAAGTATTGACTTTTTTGCACTGTCATATGCCCCTGTTCCCCTCGTCTATTGCTCCGTCATCCCCTGTATTCAACTATTAGGGATGGATCTGTCAATGTTCCCATTTTTACTGAATTTGGGAATGCTTTTCCATCAAAAAGTCGAGCCTTTAACAAATTTGCACTTAATTTGAGGCCACACGCACGAATAGTGTTCAGTTTTCAAGCAAATCGGTCAACCACAAAGTTGGTGAGCATGAAATTTTCAAAAACTTTTTCAGTTTACATCTTTTCCTGAGAACCAATATCGTCTTTCAAAAATGTTATTGTGAATTAGTCGGAGACTATATTTTGTATCCGGAAACGAGAGTTTTCGAAAAACAACACTGTGACGTCTTCTCCTTCTGTGTGGCCGAACACTCTTCGAGTTTTCTGAAAGTCGAGGAACATTTGCTAGATGTATAATTGAATTTGAATTTGTGAACTTTTGATGAAATCAGCTGTCAAGCTCAAAAGTTTAAGAGAAACAGAACGAGCAGCCGTCTGGGGGAATCGATGACTTTTCCTTTTTTCCACTCACCTTTCTATTCTGCCTCGATGTCGTACGCATCGAGCCATAACGCTTGAAAAGAATCCACGTCATCTCCCAACGTGTCTTACTATCTGAATTCTTTGTTTTTCTGTGAATATGAACATCTTTCGGGACTCATTAAAAGCTGAGACACGTTTACGTGCGCAACTCTTGTGCGGTGTGCACCGCCCGAAAATAACTCCATTATCAGAGAACCGAATATATGGCAGACAATTTTTGCAACTCATTTCTGCGCATTTTGTCATCTTAATTAGCACGAGGAAGTGTCAGACGCTACCATGTAACTTGTTCTCTGTGCTCGAGCTCGCGTGATCCGGGGCACATCATTGCTTTTTGTGTGTACTCGACGGAAATTGAGTTGTGCAGCCTTTATAGGGATTTTGTGAGTGAAAATAGAATATTTGAGCGATTATGTAAGCATAATAACAAGACCTTTGGCACCTGGGTTCAATGCGTGGACCCCAGCTTGTTCAGTTAAAGAAATGGCTAATTTGGAGATTTCTGCAGTTAACCACTTTACCACCACTCATAAAAGTACTGTAGCACATGGAAGTACACTCATTCCAGCGCAGTAATCAACATGAAAAAGTCTTAATTTGGAATAATAAGACGTCTCTGATATCGGGCGTGGAAACTAGGAAACAAAAGTACTGGGTATGACGAAAAGTTCACCCTTGCCTTCTTACCGTGCTCCGTCTCTCCGTTTCTTTGTTTTGTCAGTTCATTACGTCAACATATGAATTCTAACCTCTTTAATTCCAGATGATTTTGCTGGACATTCAACAAACGTACGCGCATGTCACATTCGCGCTCTCAATCTGCACAAACCTACTGCTCCTCTCGTTTTTGGTGTTTCGACGGAACACCAGTCTCGGCGGCTACAAATATCTCATGTTCTCCTTCTCGTTTTTAGGCCTATTCTTCTCAATTGTCGACTTTTTGAACAAACCCGTAAGTTTTCTGGAGATCAGTAGCGTATGGTCGTCGCGTGATTCAGATGGTGCACATCTACGGCGGAGCGTATTTGGTGTTCAGTTTGAACTCTCTGGGTCTTCCTCACTCGTTGGCCAACTGGTTTAATGCACTGAATTGTGCTTGCTATGGAATGACTATTTCTCTGCTCGCAGTTCATTTTATCTACAGGTACTTGACGGTTTGCAGGTGAGCTCTAGGTATTGAAATGCTCTAAATATCATCTTCTTCCAGACCAAACCAGATGAATTGGTTTCTGTGGCCGCACGCCTCCATCTGGATCCTCTTTTGTTGTGAAATCTCGTTCGAATGGTGGATCACTGCGGTGATGTTCGCCGGCGAAACACCGGAAATCGACAAGCTCGTCAAGTACGTGCTCTCCTCACCGATTTCCCTAGACTATTAGGCACTTGTCTTTCAGAGACTCTATGCAGACGAACTATAATCTGATGAAAGGCCAGTTCATCTATGCTTCCTCTTTGTATTATGTTAGTTTTTCAATTTCAGATTGTTTTATTATAGCTGTCGTGTTCAGAGAACCGATGAGAATGGAGCAAAACGAATCTCTTGGCCGGACGTGCTTTTCGCAATAAATATTGTCAAGCTGATTGTGAGTTTGAGATCAAATCCTCCTGGGACTACTACAGTTCTTGGAAGTTTGAATGCTGTTGTAAGGTGGCCCAGCTTCCAGGAACTACAGTACTCTCAGGAGTGGTGGTACAAACGAGTTGTTAACTGGAAAAATAAAATGCGAGGTATGTAGATGACACCCAAAATGATTCACAACAATATAAACCCACGAAGACGCATTGTAGTTCTTCCAAAGTTGTTGCATTCTTAGACTGCTTTGAAAACTTCTAGCTATGCTATGAACCCTTAAAGTTTACCTTTTCTTCAGCTGAAAAAACATTGTTTTGGTGGCCTAGAAATTCTCTTTGTTTTCAGATTCGAGCATTTTGAGCTCAGCACTACTAAATCGGACAATATTTCAGAGCATCTGCATAACAATCGTGTTCTTCTGCGGCATTTCGACGTTCCGCAAACTTCGCTCACTGCGTCACACCTCGAAACGGACCACAAACCTCCAGCAGCAACTGTTCAAAGCGCTGGTGGCCCAGACCGTGATCCCAATGATCACAATGTTTCTGCCGGCCGGCGTCATGTTGTTTGCGCCGCTTTTCGAGGCCACTCTCGGCTCGTACGAGGGCGTCATCATGACCGTAATCACGACGTATCCGTGCGTCGACCCCATCGTCGTCATCTTTTTCGTCAAAGACTATCGACACGCGATCTGGGAGTCGGTGCGCTGCCGACGGTGTCTGTTCAGCCAGGATGTGCACTCGATTCGAGGGACCGCCGTCTCGTTTGTCACTGAGCCCATTTGATGGCGTTCTGAATTCAAAATAAACACGTTTGACCTACCTGAAAAGAGGATTTCGAAACATGTGAGTGGGAGGGCACTTGAAATAGCGAACACTTGCGGTGGCGGGACGACGAAAAATGTTGTTGGTAAACAAATACGGTAGAATGCGGGAGGGAAAAGTGACGGTTAGGATCTGTGGAGATTCCATTTAGGACGTCATAGTCAGAATCCGGCTCAAAAATTAGTATCAGATTTAGGATCTACTCTAAAAACTCCTTATCTTTGAACACGTATATCTCAAGAATCAATGATTTTTCCAAAAACTGGTAAACTAAAAAGTTGTTGCAAATTTTGTGCTTAATAACTTTGTAGTTGAGCATTTTATTCCAAAGTTTGTCATTCTCGAGTTATCGTCTTATTTCTCAACAACATCTCTATCTAATGGTACAACTTGCTTGAACACTTATTTTTAGTGACAGGGGGTCCTTCAAGATCCCTTGAAAATAGTCGAAAAGGATCTTGTTGAATCATATGATCAAACAGTAAGGTTGCTGATTTATGATTGTCTCCTGCTGCTCATTGGACATTACTTTTACCCGCCCGCCCGGCCCGGCTTGTCACCCCCCCTACACCGTGGATCTTTGTCGTCGTGTAATTTCGAGGCAAACACGGCGGGGGGCGGGATAAGTGTGCCGTTGGAGATTTTTGCGGAGGAGTTGCCGTCGGGGAGCAACGAAGGGGGGGGGGGAGATATACAGCAAACAGTAAGCCGGGAGCACGAGCTCCCGCTACTGTCGGTCGGCGCGGCAGGATTCCTCCCACTTATCGCTCGCATGTGCATTCTTGACAGAGAAAGAGGGAGAGAGAGAGACAGAGACAGAGAGAGAGAGAGAGAGAGAAAGAGACTCCCCTCCTTCTGATTCCATTATTTCCACACATTTTCTTTCTCTCTTCGCATCTTTGCTTTTGTTTTCTGAAGTTGCCGACGATTTAGCCGAGCCGAGCGACTTGAGATTCGGATTTGCGCGCGAAGAGCTCAGGCATGTGCTCATTATGCCATTCGTCGGCTCAATTTTGGATCTCCGTGCTTTTGCTCACCGTTAACACTGTAGTAGAAGGACATCCGAATACCGTTCGGCTGTCGGTAGAGATATGAAAAAGTGGTCAACTAACAAAATGTGTACAATGTTTTTTTGAGAAATTTATCAATTTACTACTTTTTCATATCTTTGCCGACAGCCGAGATATAGCAATTTGAGATGAACGGTATTGGGATGCTCTTCTGTTCTTCGTAATCTTCGACGCCTTTCCGTTATTACAATATGAACCTTTCGTCTTCAATCTTTATTAAAAATCGTCCGCCCCGCACATTCCAGACATCGCTCTTCGATCCGGCGCGGTGACACAGAATCAAAAGAAGAGTAGAAGAAGAGAAGGTTGTTGTACAAAAGTTTGAAAGTTGAGAGGAATCAGTAATGTCACACGAATCGGATCCCGGCTGGCAGTACTTGCGCCAGTCGCCAGAACAGGTACGAGATCCTTTGTTTGCATTTATTTTACTTACTCTCTCTCTCTTTCTCTTTCTTTCTCTTTTTATCCGTCTCGAGCCGCTTCTTCTATCCACCACGTACTAGAGTAAACAGCGCAAGAAAGATATCGAGTATTTTTTGATCCATTGCCGGCGCGCGGGAAAAGGGGACTTGCCTGGGGTCGACATAGCACTATATCATTTGTAGCTGTTGGCGGCGACGACGAAGAAGTTCGACTCGAAGAAGAATGTGTGGGTGGCGGATCCGGAGGAGGGATTCATCGCCGCCGAGATCAAGTCGTCGAAGGGCGACACGGTGGTGGTGGTCACCTCGAAGGGCATCGAGAAGACGATCAAGAAGGACGACGCGCAGCAGATGAACCCGCCAAAGTACGAGAAGACCGAGGACATGGCCAACTTGACGTTCCTCAACGACGCGTCCGTCTTGCACAATCTGAGACAGAGATACTACTCGATGATGATCTACACCTATTCGGGTCTCTTCTGCGTCGTCATCAACCCCTACAAGCGTCTTCCGATCTACTCGGAAGCGGTGTGTCAAATGTATCTGGGCAAGCGGAGAAACGAGATGCCGCCGCACTTGTTCGCCGTCGCCGACGAGGCCTACAGAAATATGACGAACGGTTTGTGCACGTTCTTCTCTTTCTCAAGTCGAAAACCCTGTTCGATATTGCAGACAAGGAGAATCAGTCGATGTTGATTACCGGAGAGTCGGGAGCCGGAAAGACGGAGAACACGAAGAAGGTCATCTCGTACTTTGCGATGGTCGGCGCCTCGCAGCAGTCGGCCAAGAAGAAGAGCAAGAAGGACAAGGCACAAGTCTCGCTCGAGGATCAAATTGTGCAGACGAACCCGGTGCTGGAAGCTTTTGGTGAGTAAGGAGCGACGGACAGAGTCAACATGATTACGAGATCAAAAGACTTTGGTTGTGGTGGTGGTGTTTACGCAACACTTGAATGTTGTGCCAAAGTTTTTCCTTTTCTCATTCCCTGAAATAATCAAATTCCGGAAATCTTCATACCTAGTACTTTATTTCTCTAGTTGACAACTTTTTTGCGTCGCCGCTCAAATTCTTTCATCTTTGGAGAAATGGTACAAAAAAGGTGTCAACTAGAAAAATAAAGTACTAGGTTTCATAGTTCTGACCGCTATTATAGTTTTTGTCGAAACTTGTTGCCTACACATCAGCCAGCGCGTTTCCACTCGACAACTTGACACGTGTCAACTCGCGCGTCCTCCTCCTCTTTATCACTTATCTCCCCCCGGGTTGTTTGCTGGTATTTACAAGCGCCCCCCGGTCCCCCGTTGTGTACGGGATGCCGATTCTCGAGTGGCACCACCATCATCATTTTTGTCTGTTTGTACATGAAACATTTCGAGAAAAGAGTGACACACACTTAAAATGAAAAAGGGTGCAAAAAAGAAACAGTGATTGATTGCAGGTAACGCGAAAACGGTTCGTAACAACAACTCGTCTCGATTCGGAAAATTCATCCGAATCCACTTCAACCAGGGCGGAAAGGTGGCCGGTGCCGACATTGAACACTGTAGGAGGACACATTGCAACCTGCTTTAGCAGTTTTTAATTTTTCAGATCTGTTAGAGAAGTCTCGTGTCATCAAACAGGCGCCCGGAGAGCGGTCGTACCACATCTTCTACCAGATTTATTCGGATGCCGTCAAGGGACTCCGCGACAAGCTCTTCCTCACCCGCCCCATCAAGGAGTACACGTTCGTCTCGCAGGCCGAGGTGACGATCGATGGCGTGGATGATAAGGAGGAGATGCTCATCACCGATGAGGCGTTCGATATTATGAAGTTCACCGAGACCGAGAAGTCGGAGCTCTTCGCCATCACCGCTGGAATCATGCATATGGGAGAGCTCAAGTTCAAGCAGAGGCCGAGAGAAGAGCAGGCGGAGTTGGAGGATGGAAAAGAGGGAGAGCTGGCGTGCAAGCTCTACTGCGTCGACTCGGAGAAGTTTATCGGTGCGCTTCTGAAGCCACGTGTCAAGGTCGGCACCGAATGGGTCAACAAGGGACAGAACTTGGAACAGGTGAACTGGGCAGTCGGAGCCCTCGCCAAGGCTCTGTTCGCTCGCATGTTCACCTGGCTCATCAAGAGGTGGGTGAAAACTGAAAAACTAGAAGCTAACATGAATATTTTCAGATGTAACAAGACGCTCGACGCGCAAGACCTCTCTCGCGACTTCTTCATCGGCGTGCTCGACATTGCCGGCTTCGAAATCTTCGATCTGAACTCGTTCGAGCAGTTGTGGATCAACTTTGTGAACGAGAAACTGCAACAATTCTTCAATCATCACATGTTCGTGTTGGAACAGGAAGAATACAAACGAGAGGGAATTCAATGGGAATTCATTGATTTCGGACTCGATTTGCAGGCCTGCATTGAGCTCATCGAAAAGGTATCTCTTTGAGAGCTCTTGTAGACTTCAATTTCACTTTTAATTTTATTTTAGCCACTGGGAATTGTGTCGATGCTCGATGAGGAATGCATTGTGCCAAAGGCCACCGATCTGACGTTGGCTTCCAAGCTCAACGATCAACATCTCGGCAAGCACCCGAACTTCCAAAAGCCACGTCCGCCGAAGGGAAAGCAGGCGGAAGCCCATCTCGCCATTGTTCACTACGCCGGAACCGTACGGTACAACGTGAAGGGATGGCTCGAGAAAAACAAGGATCCGCTCAACGACACCGCCGTCACCGTGCTGAAGGCCAACAAGGGCAACCAGCTGATGGCGGACCTCTGGGCCGACTACAACACTCAAGAAGACGTGGCGGCGATGGCGAAGGAGGGAAAGAAGGCGGTCGGCAAGAAGAAGGGCAAGTCGGCGTCGTTCATGACCGTCTCGATGATGTACAGAGAGTCGCTGAACAACCTGATGCACATGCTCCACCAGACTCATCCGCACTTTATCCGCTGTATTATTCCGAACGAGATGAAGAAGGCGGGAATGATCGACGCGAATCTCGTGCTCAATCAGCTGACGTGCAACGGAGTGTTGGAAGGAATTCGCATTTGCAGAAAGGGATTCCCGAACAGAATGCCGTATTTGGACTTTAAGCAGCGCTACGCTGTGCTGGCTGCCGACGCGGCCAAGGCTGGAAAAGATTTCAAGGACGCTGGGGAGAAGATCGCCGCCGCTCTGACCAAGAACGGCAGTCTGAAGCAGGAGGAGTTCCAGTGCGGTCTCACGAAGGTCTTCTTCAAAGCCGGAGTGCTCGCTCACTTGGAAGAGCTCCGTGACGAGGCGCTCGGAAAGATCATGGCCAAGTTCCAGTGCGCGTGCCGACACTACCTCGCCCAGTGCGAGTACAAGCGGAAGCTCGACCAGAAGATTGGACTGATCGTTCTGCAGAGAAACATCCGCGCGTGGTGCACCCTCCGCTCGTGGGCCTGGTTCAAACTGTTCGGACGTGTCAAACCGCTCATTAAGGGCAACAAGAAGAACGAGGAGTTCGAGGCTCTCGAGAAGAAGTTCAAGACACTTGAAGAGGAGAAACAACAGGAGGAGAGAAAGAGGAAGGACATTGAGGCGGAGAACGCGAGACTCGAGGCCGAGAAGCAGGCGCTGCTCATACAGTTGGAGCAGGAAAGAGACTCGAGTGCCGAGGGAGAGGAGCGATCCGCTAAACTCCTTTCGCAGAAGGCGGATCTCGAGAAGCAGATGGCTAATCTGAACGATCAGTTGTGCGACGAAGAGGAGAAGAACGCGGCGCTCGCGAAACAGAAGAAGAAGGTCGAGCAGGACAACGAAGGGCTCAAGAAGACCGTTTCGGATCTGGAGACTACGATCAAGAAGCAGGAGAGCGAGAAGCAGGCCAAAGATCATCAGATCAGAAGTCTGCAGGACGAGATTCAGTCGCAAGACGAGGTCATCTCCAAGCTGAACAAGGAGAAGAAGCATCAAGAGGAGGTGAACCGCAAGCTTCTGGAGGACATTCAAGCCGAGGAGGACAAGGTGAACCATCTGAACAAGACGAAGGCCAAGCTGGAGTCGACACTCGACGAGCTCGAGGATTCGCTGGAGCGCGAGAAGAGAGGTCGTCAGGATTGCGAGAAGCAGAAGAGAAAGGTCGAGGGAGAGCTCAAGATTGCTCAGGAGCTCATTGAAGAGCTGAACCGTCACAAGCATGAGCAGGAACAAGTGCTCAAGAAGAAGGACATCGAGCTGACATCCCTTCAATCCAGACTCGAGGATGAACAGTCTTTGGTGGCCAAGCTGCAGAGACAGATTAAGGAACTGCTCGCCAGAATTCAAGAGCTCGAGGAGGAGCTGGAAGCTGAGCGACAATCGAGATCCAAGGCTGAGAAGGCTAGAAATGAGATGCAGTTGGAGTTGGAAGAGCTTGGAGACAGACTTGATGAGGCCGGAGGAGCTACTCAGGCACAGATGGAGCTCAATAAAAAGAGGTGAGAACAGAATCAGTTGTTGATAATAGTAAGAATTGATTTCAGAGAAGCCGAGCTCGCCAAGCTCCGTCAAGACCTGGAAGATGCGGCGATCAACTCGGAGACGAGCATGGCTGCCCTCCGCAAGAAGCACAATGACGCCGTCGCCGAGCTCTCCGACCAGCTCGACACTGTGCAGAAGATGCGCGGAAAGCTGGAGAGGGAGAAGAACGACAAGCAGAGAGAGATCGACGAACTGCAGCAGTCGGCCGACGTGGAAGCGAAGCAGAGACAGAACTGCGAGCGGATGGCCAAGCAGCTGGAGTCGCAACTCACCGACATCACTTTGAAGAGCGACGAGCAGGCAAGACTCATTCAGGAATTGACGATGAGCAAGAACAAGAGTCACTCGGAGAACCAGGACCTGAACAGACAGCTCGAGGACGCCGAGTCGCAGCTGTCCGCGCTGAACCGCATCAAGCAGCAACAGCACAGTCAGATGGAGGAACTGAAGAGAACCCTCGACCAGGAGACGCGCGAGAGACAATCCCTCCACTCGCAAGTGTCCAACTACCAACTAGAGTGCGAACAGCTCCGCGAGTCGCTCGAGGAGGAGCAGGATGCCAAGACGGATGTGGCGAGACAGTTGAGCAAGGCCAACTCGGAGATTCAGCAATGGAGAGCCAAGTTCGAAGGAGAGGGAGTCACAAGAGCCGAGGAGTTGGAGGAGACGAGAAGAAAGCTGACGCATAAGGTGCAGGAGATGCAGGAGCAGTTGGAGAATGCAAACCAGAAGATTGGATCGTTGGAGAAGACGAAACAGAGACTCGCCCACGATTTGGAAGACGCTCAGGTCGACGCCGATCGAGCCAACTCGGTGGCAAGCTCCCTGGAGAAGAAGCAGAAGGGATTCGACAAAGTGCTCGAGGAGTGGAGACGCAAGTGCGAGGCTCTCGTCGCCGAAGTCGAGCAGAGCCAGAGAGAAACGCGTGCCGCCGCCACCGAGACCTTCCGTCTCCGCAACCAACTTGAGGAGTCGGGAGAGCAGACGGAAGCCGTGCGCCGGGAGAACAAGGCTCTCGCCCAGGAGCTCAAGGACATTGCCGATCAGCTCGGAGAGGGTGGAAAGAGTGTGCACGACTTGCAGAAGCTCCGCAGAAGGCTGGAAATTGAGAAGGAGGAGCTGCAGCAGGCTCTCGACGAGGCCGAATGTGCTCTGGAGGCCGAGGAGGCCAAGGTGATGCGTGCTCAGATTGAGGTCTCGCAAATCAGAAGCGAGATTGAGAAGAGACTGCAGGAGAAGGAGGAGGAGTTTGAGAACACGAGAAAGAACCACAGCAGAACCATTGAGAGCATGCAAGTATCACTGGAGACGGAAAGCCGCGGAAGAGCCGAGCTGCTCAAGACGAAGAAGAAGCTCGAGGGAGACATCAACGAGCTCGAGATCGCTCTTGATCACAGCAACAAACTGAACGTCGACGGACAAAAGTCGCTCAAAAAGCTGCAGGATATGATCAGAGAGCTGCAGTTGCAGGTGGAAGACGAGCAGAGATCTCTGAACGAGGTGCGCGACCACGCGAACCTCGCCGAGCGCCGTTCGCAAGTTCTGCAACAGGAGAAGGAGGATCTCGCGGTGATCTACGAGCAATCGGAGAGAACTCGCCGACAAGCGGAGCTCGAGCTCGCCGAGGTCAAGGACTCGGTGAACGAGTTGTCGAACAGCAACTCGCTTCTGCTGGCCACCAAGAGAAAGGTCGAGGGAGATCTGCAACACTTGCAATCCGAGATCGAGGAGGCGTTGAGTGACGCGAAGAGCAGTGACGAGAAGGCGAAGAAGGCGACGATGGACGCGTCGAGACTGGCCGACGAGCTCAGATCGGAGCAGGAGCACGCGAGCAATCTGGACAAGTCGAAGCGGGCGCTCGAGTCGCAGGTCAAGGACTTGCAGGCAAGACTCGACGAGGCCGAGGCCGCCGGAATCAAGGGAGGAAAGAGACAGTTGGCGAAGCTGGACATGAGAATTCACGAGCTCGAAACTGAACTGGAAGGCGAGTCGAGAAGACACGGAGAGACACAGAAGGTGCTCAGGAACAAGGACAGAAAGTGCAGAGAGCTCCAGTTCCAGGTACGCGTCTGATACGAAGAAGAGTAGAAAATTGAACCGTTTTACTTTCAGGTTGATGAAGACAAAAAGTCGACCGAGCGAATGTACGACCTCATCGAGAAGCTTCAGCAGAAGATCAAGACGTACAAGCGGCAGATTGAGGATGCCGAGTCTCTGGCTTCTGCCAACCTCGCCAAGTATCGTCAGCTACAGCACGTTGTCGAGGACGCTCAGGAGAGAGCCGACGCCGCCGAGAACGCGCTTCAGAAGTTGAGATTGAAGGGAAGGAGCGCGTCTGGAGTCTTCGGACCACGTGGATTGGCTCATTCTGTGAGGAGCTTTAAAGTTTTTGGAAACACGACTTACTACTTACTTTCAGATGTCAACGACCGGAGTGAACATGAGACGAGGCGGCTCGCGAGGCGCATTCCTCGACGAGGACTTTGCCGAAGAATAATGGAAAGACCCTAACTCTTATTATTTGTACACTTTCTCGGTTTTCACTCACTCCCATTACTTCACTGAATCAGAACCAAATTCATTCATTCATTTCACTTACTTTGCATATCTACACTGCCCCCCTCCCCTCCCCTCTTCACTTTTACGTTTTGTTTAGTTCTCGCATTCATACACCAAATAAAGTTTGTTTCTTTATCTTTCGCTTTTTCGTTCTCGCACTTATCGCAAAGATCTCGCGGCGCAATTCTTCCTGGGCGAGTGAAATGAAGGAAATCCATCCACTCGTCGCCAAAATGAATCGATACTCGCAATTTGTCAAGTTCATCGGGTTCCTTGTACTTTTATTCGCCGCCTCTTTCTTTGTTACTCTGATTTCGTCTTCCATGCCCACTCCAGGTACTTGTGATCGGATTTGTTTGTTGGGGCAACGTCTTATTGTAGATGTTTCATCACAGCAGTTGGAGATTTTTCGGGAGAATAGAACAGAGCCAACTAGTGAAAGTACTACAGTAACCATAACATCAGAAGAAGCCGTGAAAACTACTGCAATTCGAACTATGGAAGACGTTCCGGAGGAGTTTAAAGCAAACTGGACGGATGAAATCCGACTGAGCGAGCAGGAGGACTCGAGGTTTAAAGATTTGTAAGTTCAATAGCTGTCAGATGATTGTGCAAGTCTAGAAGACTACTGTAGCTCAGGGAAGTGTGTTCCGTTTTAGATCTCAATGTGAAGTGGAAGATTGGAACCAGAAGACTATCGACATCATTCCCAAACAATCGGTTCATAGACAATGGATTGATAAGGGTCGATTCTCCCGGAGAGAAAACAGCTCGTCCATTTCCACGTCTCCAGGGCTTTTGGCTGCTTTTGCATACAAAGATCATATAGCGGTCACACTGACGGCTACCAACCTCTTCAAGTAACAATATCATAAGTTTCTAGTTTCATTTTTACTTCTTTTCAGCCGCTCGTTGTATTGTCGTTATTACGATTGCCGGCAGAAAGAAATGGTGCGTCAACGCGCGTCGTTCGTCTTTCCCGAGTCGACAGTTTACTGCCCGAGAAGAGCCGGAGCAAAGTTCATCTCGCTGACCGAGAGCATTGAGGACACGGCCGAATACCCGGTCCCAATTGTGAAGCGACTAACTCCCACGCACTTTTTCACAGTTTGCCTCTCCGTCTCGTTGAACGACTCCAACGCTCTTCAACTGGCACAGTTCATAGAGCATCATAAACTTCAAGGAGCAAGCTTCTTTCACATTTATGTAAGAGGCTCGCGTGCCTACAACAGAGCGATTCTGGACGACTATGAACGGACGGGCGATGTGAAAGTCATTCTGCTTCGGAATGAGGAGAACTTTGAAAGGGACGAGGTGTGGACTAACGACTGCCATCATCGCAACAAGTATTTCGCCAAGTGGACCGCCTTTTTGCACCTAGAAGATCGGTTGGAAATGCGAAATGAGAAGAGTACAGTTGTCGCCTATTTGGAGTAAGTTCCTAGAGAATCTGATCAGAAAACATTGAGTTTTTGAGTGAGGTTCCCGGTCCCAAGGCTAGTGTCTTGAGATGGAAGAACTCTAATAGCACTTCACGATTGGTCGTTCGTCCGGAGCGAGTGAGTTTGGGCACTTTCCACGTGGCAAATACAAAATTTCAGGTGATCGCCATGAACCACGAACCTATTGATGTGTACGTGGGCGAGCGGATGACAAAAGTCGATGACTCTGTCGGAGTTTTGAGGTCCACCTACCCGAGCATTTTATCACTCTCAATGACCAACAATGAGGAGCATTTGACTGATCCAGTCGCTGGAAATGTACTCAACATCCTTTTTCTTGTACAACTTCTGCAAACCTCTGAATTTCAGGTTTTATCCCGCACAAACTGGGTGTACACAACTGTAGACGTGTCGTGTGCGAAGAAACAAGACGCCAATCGGAAGATGGGCAGGAGTGCCACGTGTACATCAAAAATTCTCATGTAGCCAGTACTTTCATATTGTTTTGTGCTGTTCTCATTCGATCTAGATCCGACAAGAATGAATTTCAACTTTTTTCGTCAGGATTTGAAATCGAATGCATCTGTCGATCTATTGGACGATTAAGATCTGTGACAGAGACGCAATTAGGTGGGAGAAATCAGGATATCTCAGCTACCGACAGAGATATCAAAACGTTATCAACTAACAAATTGTTTGTTAAAATATTGAGCACATTTTATCAGTTGACAACTTTTTGATATCTTTACAGGCAGCTGAGATACAAAGTCTTGAATTAGCTGGAAATGAGCACTCAACGGTTATGCAGGCAATAAGAAAACACTTTCAAAGCCTCAAAATCTTGAAATCCACAAAACCTGTCCGATCGTTCCGCCTTCTCTTCGTGATCTTCTGCTTTTCCGATACAATCTTCCGGTATCGATCTCGACGAATCTTCGCAGAAAGCCATTCTCACCATGCTTCTCCGATGGACGATCTTGTCTTTTTCCGTGCTCTCCTCGTGGTCTTTGGCCAGTATTACAGTGGCGTTTCACGAAAAGTATAAAACGATGGAGGACGTCAAGAATGGTCAGTTTGGAGGTAAACGAAACGTCGATGAAAGTGTTGCCTTGCAGCTCAAGAGGAAGTGGTGCAGTACGTGAACCTCGACGAGACGGAACTTCCGGTGACACCCGAACAAAAGCAGAGCACGTTTACGAATGCCCCGTTGGCAGACGAAGAGGACCCTCTTTTCGCTTTCAACTCGTACGTTTCTTTCTGGACAGACATTTCGAATCAAACCAGAAAGTTCAGGTCCGAGTGCCCGGAAGAAGAGTGGAATCGCGTTCGAACTGACTCGATTCCGAACAAGCAATTGCATGAAGAATGGGCGGCACGGAACATTGGCAACCAGAATTATCTGTACAATGAGTCGCCGGGAGTTTTGGCGGCGTTCGCGCACACTGATAAGATTGTTGTCACACTGACGGCCGAGAACTATTTCAAGTAGGTCGATAATATATATATTTTCAAAATCTTTTGTATTTCTAGCCGAACAGTCTACTGCCGCTACTATGATTGTCGGCGAAAAGAGATTCCGGATCAGTTTGAGAGCGTCGTCTATCCCGAATCGACAGTATTCTGTGCGCTTCGAAAGGGAGCAAAGTACATTTCGATTACCGAAAACTTGGAGGAGAAGCCTGAATGGCCGGTGCCGATCGTTCCGAGAGTTGAAAGTGAGATGAGCTCCGTCCACACTCGGCCTAATCTACAATATTCAGAACCCCCGCACTACTTCACCGTTTGCATGGCGACTTTGTACGGCGACGAGCCAAAGTTTCTGCAGATCGTGGACTTTGTCGAGTATTACAAACTGCAGGGCGCCACATTCTTCCACATTTATCTGCGGAATGTGTCGGACTACGACAGACTGCTGCTGGATGACTATGTTCGGACCGGCGACGTTGAGATTGTCAAAATGCACGATCACTACTGGCGGGACGATTTCATGTGGCATCACGTTCAGATCAATGTGAGCATACAATATCAATATGTTAGTAGGTTCGCTGACAATTATCGTGTTTAGGATTGTCATCATCGCAACAAGTACTTCTCTAAATGGACGGCTGTTATTGACGTGGATGAGAGAATCGAGATGAGGAATGACAACTACAAAACTATTGTCAACTTTCTTGAGTGCGCACTCTTACACCTTCATCTTTTGTACTCTATTCCTCAATTCCAGCACAATCCACGACCCGAACGTAGTCAATCTTCACTTCAAAATCCAGTGGGTAATCAAGGACGCGAATACTCCGGCCCGGTACGAGAATGACGAGCAGGTAGTGACTCCAAGCAAACGATGTATAGAATCCATCACTTCTTCCAGCTAACCTCCGAGATGCTCGCCCACAAATATCAGAACCTGTCAACTATTGGAAGTTTCTGGACGCAACCGAAATGTATCATTCGTCCAGAGAAGATTGGAATGATGACGATTCATGGGCCATTGGCGGTTTACACGGGAGTTCGTAGGTCGCTCGTCAATGAGACGATCGGGGTGGTGAGGTACGGTAGCCAAGGGAGAAGTACAGTAACCGAACACCGTTTAGACACTATCGTAATGTGGAGCAGCGGGTGTTTGCGGGCGCGTTGGATAGAATGATGAAGCACGCGCCGTTCAACGTCATTCCGATTGCAGAGTGGCTGGATTTGAAGCTCACGAAGGCGGTACACACTTTTGAAGCGTCTATGCACACAATATTGTGCATCTTTCAGATTTTGGAACGAGTCAAATGGGTCTACGGCACTGTGGACGTTTCTTGCAAGCAGAAGCATGACATCTTTCGCAAGCACGGAGGAATCAGTGCTCCTTGTTGGCTGGAACATTTGGCTCGGAAGAAAAACGATACAAACTGATGTGTTGTACCTAAATAATACGATTTCGAATAAAGAATGATGAACTCGACTGGGCGGAACGATCTGGAACAGGATTTTCGAATCGGAAAGATCGAGATTAAGATCGGATTGAATTCAAAAGATCCGGAGGACACAAAAGTGGAGTGGGAAGCGTTAAAGTCCAGTCTAGAACTCGTTTTCTTTCCGTGGCCAGCAACTGGTGATGAGTGCTCCCTGCTGGTCAGAACGAAAATCTAGAGGAAAAAACGTATGATATTTTACAAAAGGGCCCAAAAAAAAAAGCATTTGACATAGAAAAAGTGCGTATAAAATATGACTAAAACTGATTCGGGAGCTTGGAATCATTTTGCTCATCGGTGTTTGTCTCCATCATCTGTTTGATTCTCTCTTCATATTGTTTCGTTGACTGAAAATGAATAGATACAGTTTAGCGGAGAAATGAGGCGAATGTTACATTTTCAATAACTTCAACGTTTTCCTTGTAAAACGTGGCAATTTGATGCGGATTCTTGGTGCCCATCACATCGGCGACCGCCTCAAAGTCTTTTCCGTACCAATGGAAGCCTGTAAGAATAGAATCGTACGGAGCTCCGAGAGCTTCTCCGCCTACATCTCACAACATCCTCCTGTTCTCTATCGGTCCACATTTGCGCGTACCGCACGCGATGTTTGGAGAACACGAGCGACGGACTGAGGTCGACGTCCTTGTGCATCCGTTCCATTCGCCACCTCAAATGATCCATTTCGGCCTTCCACTTGGCCACTTCACGCAAGTTTATTCGGCTTTCCGCTCGACACGCTTCGAACAGCTTCCGGCGGGAGTCGTCGTGGAGCACACTGCAAAGAAAGAGCATGTTTAAGAGGAAGGGAAAGCCGGGAACGCACTCCATTTCTTCCATGCACACCGAAGTCATCGCCCGGTAGACGTCGAGATTCAGAATTGAACGGCTGTCTTCGAGTTTTCCAAATTTCAGAGGTTCCGAAATTGCAGGCGGCGCCGAATGTCTCGAAAGATACCTGGCAAAATTTGGCATCTCGGCGAGAGTATCTGAATCCGCACGTCTATCTCTGGCGATTTGATCAAAAAAGCCATCTAGAGCGTCAGCTTCTTCTCTTTTCGGCGATTTGAGTGGTTGCTCAGAAGGTTGCCGCGAGATCTCTCGGGTCGGGAATCCCGGAGATTCCGGTTTGCACTGAATTTCTGGCTCTTCTGAATTGCCACGAGTTTCCGGCCGTTCGGGAGTCTTTGAACTTTCACAAACTTCCGAATCTCTCGCGATTTCCGGCGTGTTCAGTGACTCGTCGA
The DNA here is from genome assembly GCA_946814055.1 of Caenorhabditis sp. 36 PRJEB53466. Lineage (NCBI taxonomy): Eukaryota > Metazoa > Nematoda > Chromadorea > Rhabditida > Rhabditidae > Caenorhabditis > Caenorhabditis sp. 36 PRJEB53466. The sequence goes on along the minus strand of CAMPFS010000005.1, from coordinate 8,266,136 downwards.
CTTCTGCTGGCACCGCAGAATTCACGAGCACATTTATCTGAATTGGTTTGTCCAGGGAGCGGATCGTCGTGTTCACAGTCGTGATGTCCTGCACTCGCTGATCTTTTCCCATTTTCCGCGTGTACGTCGATCCGCTCGCTTCTTCGGCCATTCGCTCGTAAATCTGCATGTACCTCGTCATTTCTGCAAAGTATTCGATTGATTGATGGGCGACTTTCTTTCGTACGGACCCTCCGGACACGCCACGATATTCTTGATTCTCCGCGCGAGCACGCAACGGAGCGTCGTCGGCCGGGGACTGTTCGTGATCTCAAAGTACAAGTGACACGCGCGGCACTCTTTCCGCCCCATTTCCGCATTCTCCTCGAGCATTTCCGCTTCCTCGCCACAATTCTCGCACATATTCTCGAAAATCGAGTCTGGGATCTGAAAAGGATCTTCTTCCACCTCTTCTTCTTCTTCGCTGTCGCTCTCGCATTGGCCGGTTGCGAATTTGTTGTACGCGAGACGGCTCTTGTTGCTGTAGTAGAACTGGACGAGGGAGCCGCGCGAGCGGTGCGGCAGCTGAAATTATAGCGAGTTGGAGAGCAGCTTCTCTTTTTTTATGTTTGACCATACCATTAGGCGAATCCGCTTGAAATTCTTGCCGTACACCATGTAGCAGTTCTCGAATGCGATGCGCTCGTCGTGCGTGAACACGTCGCGCCACTCCTTCTTCTGGCGGATTATCGCCATCGCCGATTCGTAGTTCATGTTTTCCAATGCTAAAATTCGCAACGCCTACAAAAACCTGCTATTATTAGGGTATTCCACGTGGCTACGCACATGGTCAACAGGCACTTTGAAGCGTTCGGAAGCTTCTCTGACGTATTCGCTCAACGCCTCGTCGTCCACGTCTTCGGGCGTCTCCCACAACTTTTGATCGGGGTCCGAATGGTCTTGCGAGTAGCTCGGATCGATATCTTCCGGCACGACGGCTTGGAACTCTTCGCCCACGTTTATCGACTTGTTCTTGGCGGACAGAGGAGCGGCTGAATTGGTGGCTTATCGATCGATTGGCTCAGAAGCCTGCTCACCTTCATTTCCCTCGTCGTCGTCTTCCATCGACTCTTCGGATGAGCTGCGCTTCCGCTTCTTCTTTTTCGACCGTTTAGGCTTTTTCTTTAACGAGAATTTTCAAATTAATAAAGCACAAAATACTCGGGAAAACTCACTATTACTTGCACCGGCGTCTCCTCTCTCGACTCCAGATTATCCGTCTCATCGAGCTCCACGTCTCCTTCTAGCTCCGGCGTCACTTCCAGCTCTTCCAGCTTTATCACTGTTTCTTCTCCTTCTTCCTCTTCTTCTCCTTCTACTTCTTCTTCTTCCTCCTCCTCCTCTTCTTCTTCTTCTTCTCCTTCAACTTCTTCGGCTTCAAGGCCTAAAAAGCGGTCTAGATTTTATTCACCGCGCCATTCAAACTACTCACTTCCATTGGCTACCAACTCGTCATCCATTTCTTCTTCTCCTTCTCCTTCTTCTTCTTCGTCTTCTACAACTTCATCGTCTTCTGCCTCATCATCTCTGTACACATCCATTTTCTCCATCTGAAGAAATCAGTATAATGAAAGCAGAAGTGTATGTGTGTATGTGTGTATTTGTGGAAAACGTGGGAACGAACGCTGGTGGCGGCCGGAGGAAGGAGGAAAGGGGCTAGTAGTCATTGTATTGATGCAGCGTGCTGTGCTATGCAAGCGCGCCCCAGCGAACTACCGCGCGGACGTTCCGCTTGCGGATCCAATGCGAAACGCGGAAGAAGAAGGAGAGGAGGGTAGAGAAACGGGGAGAGAAAAAACTGGGAGTAGAGTGTAAAACTAGGATAGGCCTATTCAGTCGGGAGAAAAACAGTTTTTTTTTCCTGATTTGAATCGAGTTTTAGCGGAAAAAACCGTTTCTTTCCCGAGAGACAAGGCAGAGGAACAATTCAGTTCGTTTCAATTCAAAGTCGGTTCCGACAATATGAATAAGATTGGCGAGGAGGAGAAGGGTAAACAAGAAACAGCGGAATGTAATATTCATACGGCTCCAGCGCATTGGCGGCCGAATATTCACGTTGGACACCAAAATGTTTATCGAATTTTTTCAAACTTAACGTATAATTTATTGATCGTGGTGGTAAACTACTGTGGTTCGCATCGTTTCGAACGAAATGAGTTCTGTGGACTTCTGAGAAAAGGAAATGTTTTACCTTTTTCGATTATTGCAAAAATCAAACGGCTTTTCTACGAATGCTGCTTTTTATCTGTCAAAACTTCTGTAAAGTTGTGTCCAACTTATTTTATTACTGTCATCAATTCCGATTCCGTTTTCGTTCCCGATAGAACTGCTCGAAATATCGTTTGGTTATCAGAAGAAAACGCCAAAAATCGAACACGCTTGGCAACCTGTACGGTTTCAGTTCTGATAAGAGTTAAGAGGCACAGAAGATGCAAGGATTTAGAAGAATTTTATAGAAATCTCATTCTGATAAATTTTATCAATTCTTCATGTAGTCTCTGCAATATGAAGATCTGTACAACGCGTGCTAGAAAATTCCGCTGTTGTCCTGACATTTTCAGAACCGCAATTTTCTACTCAAAGGGTGGGCAACGCATAATAAGCACGAAAATAACAAAAAAAAATGCTAGAATTATTGCTGGAAACGAAGTCCTTCTCGTTGTACCACTTTTGTAGTTGGTGGGCGGAGCCGCGTAAATCTACACGCAACTCGAGTGCACACAATTTTCGCAAGTCTCCCGCATGCTGTTCCTCCAATTGTTATTTTTTGCGAAAGAAAAACTCGGATTTCAATCGCCATTGCACAAGTTTCTTTCCACTTTCTCATGTTAAAATCGTTCTTTATTACTAGTTCACTATATTTTGCTTCAAAATTCACCGAATCCACGTCATGAAACACGTTTTCGACAAGATTCTTTTGTATTGACTCGAGAACCTGTTATTTTCTATTTTTAAACTGCTCGCACTCATTCACTCAATCAAATTGTCTCTCTCCTTTTCAGTCTACACCTGCATTGCGAAATGCATACTTCCATTTATTTCTCCGTCTTTCCCTCGCTATTTGTCCATTCCCTTGTCATATTCACATGACTTCTCGCGCGATTGGCCGAGTTTTCCTTGGCCGTTTCGTTTCGCGGCCCTCCGAAAAACGACACGCGACATGAACAAGAATAGGGGCTTCTTCTACTCCGGGGAGCCGCGCGGAGCACGGACCACTGGCCCTCATCGATTCCTTTTCTCCTCCTTTCTCACTGCACACTCAATAACTTCCTCTCTTCGCTCACTCCTTCCTTTTTCCGTTTTTGCTCGCCTCTCGTCATTCTTTTATCTCCGCTTTTCGCTCGTTTTCCCACTGCACTTTTTCTATTGATTTCCGCTCTTTTTTTCCAGAAGTTCGAAAATGGCTGATAACGAAGGAAAGGCTCGCCAAAAGATGGCCGAAGGAAGAAAGAAACTGACGGTAAATAGTTGAGAAAGTCTATAAAAATACTAAAATTCTTCAATTTGCAGGGAGGCGGCGGATTTTTGGGCAAGTTATTCAGTGGTGGTGGCGGTGGAAGCACTGAGGCTGCCGATCTGTTCGTACAGGTGAGATTTTATGAAATTGGAAACCAAACGGGGAGGGCTAAAGAGAATAATAAAATGAATGCCCTTTTCTTCAAAAATAACTGCAATCCGGTGCAGGACGAAGAAGAAGAATCGGCAAACACGGAAATCGAGTGCAGTCACGCAGGATGCGAGTTTATCGCCGCCAATATGCTCGAGTTTGAGCACCACTACGCTCAGCACTCGTTCCAGTGCTGCGAGTGCGGCGCCGCCTTCGACACCGCGCACCGGCTCGAAGTGCACCAGGACGAACGGCACAGTCCGTTCTTCCTCGTACGCGTCGCCCGTGCGCCCACCGCGCCGCACTACCGATGCCTCCATCCGACATGCGATCAATGCTTCTCGAACAGCCGAACACGCGACGAACATTCCCGAATCGTTCATCTGATCGACGGCGAATCGTCGCGTCGACGGAAAGCGGATGGGGACGGTGGAGCGACGACGGCGCTTCTGAGCAGCGCAATGGGCAAAATGAGCATGGGAGATGCGGAAGAGGCTGCCGGATGGACTGGAGAAAGAGGGCATGGATTGGCGACAAGCGGACAGCGGCGGCTAGTGAAAAAGGCCGTTCGCCGACGGGAAAACTAACTGAAATATCAAATATGGGCATTTCTCTGAATAAATGTATCGTTGTACTGTGTTACAGGGAGGCAATCTGTTCAAAATGGCGAAATTGTGGAAAGAAGCCGGCGAAGCGTTCCTCGAAGCGGCCGACGTACACGCGAGACAGGGCGACTCGAAGCACGAGTGCGCGACTCAATTCGCCGAGGCGGCCAACTGCTTCCGAAAGGTTCAGCCGGAGCGCGCGGTCGAGTGTCTCGAGAAGACGTCAGAGATCTACACGGACATGGGACGCTTCACGATGGCCGCCAAAAACCATGTGAGCATTGCGGAGCTCTACGAGACCGAGTTGCCGGACAAGGAGCAGTGCGTGAAGCACTACCAACAGGCGGCCGACTACTACAAGGGAGAAGAGCAGAAGAGCAGCGCGAGCAAGTGTCTTGTGAAGGTGGCTATGTACTCGGCCGAGATGGAGAAGTACTCGCAGGCGATCGCCGTCTTCGAGGAGATCGCCTTCTACGAAGCGGACCATTCGACGCTCAAGTACGCGGCCAAGGGACACTTCTTCCAAGCGCTTCTCTGTCATCTCAACGTCGATCCGGTAACGAATTCTGAAAACGAGAGCCTATAATTTAATGAAATATTGCAGATCAACACGCAGCAGGCTCTGCAGAGATACGAGAACGCCTCGCCGGCGTTTTCGGATTCTCGCGAATGCAAGTTTGTGAAAGAGTTGCTCGCGGCTCTCGAAGAGAAGAACGAGGAGACGTTCACCGAAGGCGTCGCCAACTTTGATAAGCTTACAAAGTGAGAAACGGGTTCAAAGGAAAACCTGAAGAACCTAAATTTCAGACTGGATCCTTGGTCGACTTCTCTTCTTCTCAAGGTGAAGCGCACCATCGAAGGCGAAGACGAGGACGATTTGCGATAAATTTCCACGTCTTTCTGTCCCTTTTTCGCTAATTATTCATTCCTCTCGTTTATTTCCATAATTTGGTTGTAAAATGCATGAAAAGCAGCCTGTAGATTGACTGACTGACCAATTTTTCTGAGCAATAATCCGTATTCGCTTCCTGTCTATTTATTGAATTATTTATATTATAAAGGCCCCCAGATGTAAGATTTTCCACTTTTGAACTCTGGCTTAGTTGCTGCAAATGCATATTTCCTGTTATCAATCGATTTCCGACAGCAGATAGATTCCATTCCAGAGCGTTTCCGATGGTGGATGGAGGGGAAGAAGAAGAAAACGATCAGAATGTGAGATACTGGAAGACAAAGTACGAGCTGCTCTACGCGGATTACGGCAGAACCAAGGATCGGAGCGAAGATCTGGAGACGCGATTGCTGGAAGTGGTGGAGGAGAACGAGCGGCGAGAGGGCGAGAAACAGGAGAGGATCCAAGAGTTGGAGACCGAAATCGGAGAGGCGAATCGACGCATCGAACAGCTCGAAGCGGCGTGTGTGAGTGAGCGGCAGAAATGAGCGAAGAGATGGCAGATTCTTGCAGTTTCGGTACAAAAATCACGGAAAACTGACGAAAACTGAAGCCGAATGCGAAATTGCTCAAAATGTCGAGACGAACAGCGACGAAAGTGTACGTTTTCGGACTTGGTCGGCGAAAATTGAAATTTGTTTTAGAATTTTAGAATCTGGGCCAATTTTCGACTTTTAACCGTCCGTTTTCAGACACCGTGCCCAACCGACGGAATCACTCGCTCTCCGGATTTTCACGCCGGCCAGCATCTCATTTGCGAGTATCACAAGCTGCCGGTTCTGGCGAAAGGCGAAGGATTCATCTACGGGTTCCGGTGGAACGAAACCAACAAAATCCATATCGTCTAGCAACTTTTGCTCCCAATGATTTCAATGTTTCCCCTTGTGCCCTCGATAAAAAGTGTATGTGGGTGTCTTCTTTCTTTCTCAATTGCATTCTTTTTGAATAATTCATCATGCCAAACTCTTTTATTTGCTTTGGAGCTCTCACGTGAATCGCATTCGAAACAGAAAGTCCGGCTCTTTTTCGGAAAAATGTCCTCAGATTGTTGTAGATTTTGGCGCCGCCGGTGTGCACAATTGTGCTAATAAGCGGTGTTGGTGGTGGGGAGCCACGGGGAAAATAGATTCACTTTTGTTTTTTTTCCCTGTTCTCCGCTCCCCAGCCGTAAATATCGGAATAGCGTGCGTGCGAAGGTTCTGACCCGAATCCGTCGCTTTTTTTGGAGTCCAAATGATCTCATTTCGTACGGAGTGATACTCGGAACCAATTCTGGCTATTTTAGGTCAATCGTAAGACTTACCTTTTCCAGAAATTCCGCTTTCTCGTTGCTGACCTCTTTTTCTCTTAAAATGTGGCGAACACGCTCTACCACTCAAATTGGCTAGTTTTTGAAATGACGCGTTGTTTTCAAGTTTTTAGGGACAAATTCCGCGGAACTCGTGACACACAAATCTGCTCAAATTCGCCCCTAATACCTATTCATTAGCTTTTTTCTTCCTTCTCGATCTCTTCTCATCTTTTGAGTTCTAGCCGCCTAAATTGGATTTTTTCTCTTTTTTTTGTCATTTGTTTCGCTTTTCATACATTTTCTGTTGGACAGTAGAAAAAGCTCAACTGGTAGCCGAGAAACGTTCTCCGATCCTCATTTTCCTTCAAAAGATATAACAATTTAATTAAAAACGTGGAAGCAGAAAACAATTACGGAACAAGATATAAATGAGAACATGAGCGGATAAAATGAGCAGAGAATTTGGTACATTACAATAGATGACGGGGTAGGGTAATTTGGTTTTCAAGTGAAAAAGCTGTGGACGGAGAGATCGGCGAATGACGGCCGATCCACCGGATCCATGACGAGTATCTCGCGGAGCAGCCGGAAGAATGGGATCGCCGGAATGTCGTCCTTGCGCAGATTCTTCTTAAATCAAACAACTTCGCCACTCTTTTTTCTCCGTTCGCTCGCTTACCATAAGCGGTTTGACAGTTCTGTATGTGTGGCAGGCATGTGTCTTCAAAGAGACGTGGTTGTCAGTCACCTCCATCAGATCGCTTCTGAAAGAAAATAGACGAATGATAGTGCAGACTCAGCAGAAAAGAGCGGCGCTCACTCGGATTTTATCGCCTGTCTGTACATTCTCGGCGACGGAGGGTGGCACACGATTCGCATCATCATCTGGAGTTGGACGGCCAGCGAATCGGGCGCGCTGTTTCCGTAGAACAGCAGTTTTCCGGTGTACATCTCGTAGAGAACGCACGCCAGCGACCAGACGTCCGCTTTTCCGTCGAATGGAATACCTGCAATGGGATACGGGTTACGTGAAATCAGATCAACAAACGCACCCATAATAATCTCGGGCGCTCTGTAATTCGGCGTCTGCACCACGTACGCTTTCGTTTTGTCTGGCTTGTAAATCTTTGCGCATCCAAAGTCGCCGATGCGCACGTGCAAGTTGTCCATCTGAATGATCGTGACGCCGTCGTCCCTCTCCACGTACGTCCGCTCGGCCGACTCGAAATAGATGTTCTCCGGCTTCACGTCCAAGTGCATGATGCCCATCTCTTCGAGGTGCAACAGTCCCGAAATGAGCTGCGCGCCGACCTGGCAGATGTCGTGGATGGTGAATCCGACCTGGGGCTCGGGTCGAATTCGCTTCCTCGCTTCTCTGATCACCGAGTACAGCGAGCCGCCCATCAGCGGCATGAGGAAACAGAACGGAGTGAGGCCGACAAGGCTGGTGAGCATCTGTCCGTCGTTCAGAAGGCCCAGAATATTCGGATGGTTGGTGGCGGACACACGACGCATAATCTGAAATTATTTTGAACATTTACCAACGATTTGACAGCTTCTCTTACTTTTGATTCGTTTCCCCACACGACGTCGATGTTGGTGTGCCCCTCTTTGAGAATTTTCATCGCGTAATTACTCATCTGAAAATATGACATGCTCTCGATGAACTGAGACGGTCGAACGAACCTGTGCGTCATGAACATCGTAGACATTTCCATAGACACCTTCGCCAATCTTCTTGACCATCAGGACTAAAAAATAAAGAAATTCACACGTCTTTCAGGTAGAAATCTCACAGTCTTCACCCCAGTCGGTCTTGACGAGAACGCCGTATGTGAGCCGATTGAGATCAACTGGCGGAAGTGACGGCGGCGTCGATGCGGTCCGGACCGATTCTGATGAGTTCGACACGCTCGGGATATTCGGGGGTCTGTCGCGTTTGACTGGGGGATTTGTAATTATTTCTACTGCGTCGCTTATTTCCTCGACGTCTTCGTATTTTCGGCGATTTTTTGTTTTTTTCGCACAAGTGCGGATCTCCCGATCTTCTGTTCTACTGCACGAGCGTTTCATCTGGAAAAGCACTAAAAATTGCATCGAAACGAAATAACACGGGGAAACGACTCGAAATTAAGCATTTCACGACAAAAACATGGAAGAAACGAACAATTCTAAAAATGTGCTCAAAGGTTCGCATACACTGTCGCTGTCGCTGGTCCCGACACGATTTGAAATTTACCCGGCGGTAATTTTAATTTTGTCTTGCACATATTTTGAAACAGGCATTTACGCTAACGTTCTATACATACGGGCGTTTTTCAAAGTTTATCAGCTTGCTTTTCTAGAAAATTAGGACTTCAGTGAGCGACGGAGCGATCCGTTTTCTACAAGGGAGAGGAGCAGAAGAGCAGCGCGAGCAAGTGTCTTGTAAAGGTGGCGATGTACTCGCAGGCGATCGCCGTCTACGAGGAGATCGCCCTCTACGAAGAGAGAGCCTAATATTGAATGAAATATTGCAGATCAACACGTTTTTTATAATCCATTTTCTAAAAGCACAGTACCTGAAAGTCAGTCGTTTTCTCATTTCTGCCCGCCAATGCGTCATCAGTCTTTTCGACCGGCCGGTACCGGCTAGAAGCTAGAATCCATCAATCGGTCATCTTAATTGTTGATCGAAGGACTTCAGCGAAACAGCACTTCAAAAGTCGAATCCGCGGCCAATTATAGCCCGAAAGTCCGGATGGTCTCCGACTATCGAATCAGCGAATCAAACACCGCGAACATGTTAGTGAATGGAAGAAGAAGAAGAAGAAGAAGAAGAAACAACTTTATTATTAGTTAGACATCGAAATGTTCCCCAATTAGTCACTGCAAATCCGATCTTTATCAAGCTTTCTTCGACGGGAAAATTATGCGGAAAGTGTGAGAAGTTTGCAAATGTCGGAAAGAGGGAGGGTGGCGCTTTCAAGTGTAACGAGGCAACAAAAAAGTGTGACGTCAGCTGCCAGAAACGGTATAAAACGGAGATGCAAGGAGGGAAGAAGCATCGGAACGTCTTCATTCCTTCAACAATGCAATCCTCGATTCTCGTCCTTCTGGCTCTCATCTCCGTCGCCGCTGCCTGCCCGGGACTGTTCGGCATGGGAGGCGGAGGCTGCGGATGCGGTGCTCCACCACCACCACCGTCCTGCGGATGCGGAGGAAGAAAGAAGAGGTGAGCCAGTGACAAGGAAATCCAGAGAAAACTCTGGACCTTCAGATCGCTCCCGGAAAAGCCGACTTCCCCGGACTTTTTCGGAATCGCCGGCGCCGACAACGATACTCTGTGCAACACTCCGGAACTGAAGAAGATCATTCAGGAGGTGTCCCCGAACCTTATTCCTCTGTAATACAAACAAATTCAGAACATGCACACCTCGCCGACCGACTCCTCGAAGGCCATCAACAGTGTGCTGGAAAGCAGACAGCTCAACCGATTCGTCGTCGTTTGCTCGGAGGTTCTTTCTGAAAAACAACATTTAATTTGGTTTACAAAACGGAAATCGTCCTTTCAGGGTCCGTTCGTGTTCACCGTACGTGCCGACACCGCCTATTGTGGAGCCGCCAAGAACGGTCACAACTGTCACGCGTTCGCCATGTAAAACTGCTATTTATCCCGTTTTTCTGTATATTTCTGATCAACCTCGATAAATATTTCTGCATATTTGAAAATGTATCGGTAACTTTTGCGGTTCGAGCGCTTAAATTTATCATTTTCAAAGCCCATTTCGTCGGAAAATGGTCCGCGGGTTTTTGGTGTCGATCGGCAGCAAAGGGCAGAAAGCGATATTCGCGGAAAATGTACCAAAACAACAGAAAATTTCGAGAATTATTGTTTTCATGGCAAAGTATCATTTTTCAGCGCGTTTGACAACAAAAGTCAGGGAAAAAGTGCTGAATTCTTGAAAACGCTATTTGGCAGAGGCCACACCCATATTTTAAGCTCTGGAGACCGCGGAAGAGCGCCTTCTCTGAAAGCATTGGTTTGAAATCCGTGATTTCGTCCGACAGACCACGGTCTCAAATTGAAATGATTCGAATTTCGAAAAGACCCGCGGCTTCCGGGAATTCGCTCGCACACCGAGAATACCAATTCAGGACGCGAGACTTGTTTATTTTGTCGGTTCTGCTTGACGCCTGAAGCAATTAGCCGAACGGAAGGTCCACGATATAAATAGGCGGCGGCGGACGTGGGATCAGAAGTGATCTGCGGTTGTGGTCGCGTCACGTGGCGCTCAATTCTCATGCATAATTCAAGGGTGGAATGGAAAGGCATGCCGAAACCTAGAGTCTATCTATCTAAAACACACTCGCACCAGAGGTCCGCGGAATCCGCATTCCGTGTTCCGCAAACGTTAAATTTTCACTTCCGCGGATCTCTGTTGTCATCTTCTATGCGCTTGCTCAAAAAGAAACATGTCAATAACCGGACCCTCCTCTCATTCTCTGCTCATTTTATTCTTTTCCCCCGGACCAATATATATATATATCCATTTATTCGCCTCCAGGCATCTTCCATCTTCCCCACAGCTTCTCCTTCTTCTTCTCCGTCGCTTGTGCACTTTCCAAACACAGATCCCGTTTTATTTTCAATTTTTGTGAGCGAATGTTCTTCGGCGAATTGAATGAAGGCGGCCGATTAGTGTTAGTGGCCGGCTGGCTATTTTTTCGGCGGTGACGTCGTCTAGCAACTCACAAAAGTTGATCTTTGAGCACAGACGTGTTCTCGTGCGAGAAGAGATTAGAAAATGCTCTTTGAGCCGAAATTACACGTTTCTACTCAAAGAGCCGACTCAATTTGAATACAAAAAAGGAACAGGGATTCTGTTTTTCCTCATTTCGCTAGTTTTGTACTATCGTTTTCGTGTTCGATATCGATAAAATCAACGGCTTTTGAGCATTTCTCAGTAGCAATGTGACAGAACACAAAGTTGCAAGCAGTTTGTGAGCTTGAGCAGTGAAAATTACCGGAAATTGCCTGAACGTTGAGCAAAACAACTTTTTTTGCCGACCATCGCCAATTCTTCACGAATCTCAGGTTTTTTTTATTTCCGGGACAAAGTGCGGTAGAGCTCGCTTGCACACGGACTTGATTAAAAAATTACCGCGAACGAGTTAGATGTGCCGGTTATCGCCAATTTAGCTACAATGATGTTCTGCTCGTGGTCACGCCACAATTTGAGAATTTGCTCGGAGATCAGAAATCTTCGTTTTCTTTTTTCACTGTGACAATATGCGATTAGAGCGTCTTGCAGGTAGTCTTTAATGCTCGAAAACGCTTCATTCGTCAACACACCGTCAGTTGTTACTCATTCCGTACTTGTCGAACATCTCGTCGACGGTGAAGCAGAATCCGTCGTCGCACACCGATTGGAAGTCGCACTGAGTGCTCGAACGGCAACGTCTTCCACGGCCGAACACCTCGGAAACGGAGGCCAGAAGGACGAGGAGCAGCAGCAGGGAGAGCACGTTCATTTTCAAAGTATTCGCTGGACTGACGGCAGTCTTTTATATAGTTTTCGTGTGGGAAAGGCATTTGCATTTTCCTGAATTCTGGAATCCTAATCGTGTGAATCATACAGTCGTCTCCTTGGCATATCTGACGTCGAAACGCGCAAAAAAGAAAAGGGATAATCCTTCGAGCCCTAAGCACTTCCTACACCGTCAAAATGTCGCTTTTCCAGAATGTGTGTGTGTGAAAAGAAAGCCTTCAAGATAAGTGATTTCTCGGTGACACACGCACTTTCCAACCCATTCCCAGAAACATTGCGGTGCGTGTGCGTGTGTGCCTGTTTTATGTGCTTTTCTCTTCTTTCATCGCAAACTAATTGGAATCATGCGAACTTGGGTTTTGCTCTTTCTTCTCCTTCTCCTTCTTCCCCTCCAACTTCCCCCTGCCCATACCTAATGACACACTTGTGCTCCGCCCGTGCACGTTCTCAACACGTCCTTCCCCGCTTTCCATCTTCCTTCCTTCTTCTGCTCATACGGTAGACTAGGAGCAGAAGTGCTGGTTAGAGTGCAGTGGAGCGCGTTCTAGTCGCCATCAAAAATGTACGCATTTCATCGCATTCATTAGGCTCCTTCCCTCTCTGCGTGTGAGATGACGTTTGCTTTTTTTTTTGGATGTTTTCTGGATTCTAGACGCATTCAATTGTCTACGGGCGTGAGAGAGTCACAGAGCACTTCCATTGTTCCGAAATTCTAGGCCAGCGGTGGGGCAAAGCCCTAGATCATCAGAGTATATCTTCCCAGTAAATGAACCGTCCGGGCTGAAACTTAGACCTACGATACTTCAATGCAAGTCCAGAAAATCTGCAAATTTTGGGTCACATCAGACTATTGCAAGTGGTCCAAAAGTCTGTGCTCATCAGTGTTGAGCGGAACTTTCCGTCTTCCGTGTTGCGGCTTTTCGAATTCTGTTCCCGCCCAAAATTCGATCGCAAAATTCAAAATTCTCTTCGAGAATCGTGTGGAATTGAACTGAAAGTGTGAGAAAACGAACTCTGAATCTGAATATTGCAGACTTTCACCCGACCCGCTCTCCCAGAGATTCGATTATCAGGCGGTGTCTGATTCGTCGCACACCTGCACATTGACTCACTTTTCCCTTATTCCTCTTCTTTCTTTTTTTTTTATTTTTGCCTTCACTCGCCGTCCCCGCTCATTTCCATAGTGCGTGACCGCTTCTTATACGGACAGATAGATAGACATTCGCATATTTTGCATACAAATTGAAGATTCCGAACTGCCCCGAATTTTCTAGAACTCTGCTCACTGGCGATGTGAAAATCATTCTCAACTGGTACAGATCATCCACCCACACGACACCTCATCCACCCGAATAAACATTCTCATCGTACATATTTACCCGCCCATCGGTTGTGGTCCTTGCCGGACATCTCTGTGCTCTTCGAGCTCTTCTTCTTTTCGCATATGATTCACCCCATTCTTGGGGGTCCTATACTTCAGATTCCTGGAGCACAGAACCCCCAAGAACCGAGAATTCCAACTTTCCGCTCAAAAACTTTGTTATCATTATCACTTGGGCCCATTCTTCTTGGCCAGACGAACTATTAAACTTAATTACCGGCTCCGATCTTTTCGTGTTCGCCTGCCAACTCATCCAGCTTCATCCATCCAATTAGTCGGGCTTCCGGGACTATACCTCTTTTATTAATTGGGAAGAGTCTCGTGCACACTGTTTGGGTGGAGCAACTCACCGATTTTTGGTGCTCCGAGACGACGCTTTACTTCTTTCTCTTCAGTTTTTCTCAGACTCAACATGCGATTAGAACGTCTCGTTACCATATACCACTAAATTCTGATAGCCTCTCACAACTTGCACTACCCAATAATTAGATTTCTTTCCAACCTTCCTCTGCTTCCTCCTCTCCTTCTTCTCTTCTTCTGACCGCTTGCTTCCCTTGTTTTGTTATTATCTTTTCTCTTTTCCAGTCGATCATCGGCTTAATTCGCTCGCCTTCTCTCCTCTGTTTTCCTTGTCGAATTCATTCCACTTCCACTCATTTTCAGATGGCCATGAACAACACGAGTGTGCCGTCGGTCTCGCCGCTCAGCCAAACCACGCTCAACATTGTGATGTTCCTCAACAGCAAGGTGCTCCTGCTGCAGATCATCTTCGGCTGCGGCGGCAACATCCTCAACCTTATCGTGCTATTGAGCCGAGCGATGCGCAGTCGAACCAACCTCATTTTCGCGGCGATGGCGTTCGCCGATCTCTTCTTCCTGGTCCTTCACATTCCCTCGGTGCTCTTCTTCATCGGCACAATCCGCGACTCGGCCTGGTATCGAAATGGTTTCTCGCAAGTGATCGCCGGAATGCTCAACTGGTCGTCGGCGGTCTCCATCTGGTACATGATGTACGCGACGATCGAGCGGGTCCAAGTGTTCCGCAGCCCGTTCCGCACCTCCAAACGCTCCGCGTCCACCCGCTTCTTCCTGACGCTCCTTGCCATCGCCATCTTCTGCCTTCTGCTCACCATCATTCACTTCTTCCATCCGAGAACTCGCTCGGCAAACAAGTATGCTCGCTATGTAGTGGTAAGTTCAAAAAACTAACGGCTTCTTCCGATTCTCCTACACTTTCAGTACATCCACATGATCTTCGTGGTCATCATTCCGATGCTCCTCTCCTCCACTCTCAACGCGTTGCTCGTTTGTGCGCTTCGAAAAAACTCGATGCCGCTGCGGATGCTCAACGATTCGCACGTGCACAAAAGTCTCATTGTGCAGAGGACGCGAACGGAGCGGAAGGTCACCGCGATGGTTACCGTCATTCTGAGCTCTTTCATCGCTTGCAACGCGCCGGGAGCCTTCGTGTTTGTCATGAAAGAGCGAGACGAGAAGTTTGACGATGTGAGTCTCTCCGCCGTTGCAACAATCTGCTCAGTGCTCCCAATTACAGAGCCGTCGACACATCCTGATGCAGGCCGTGTGCAACTCGCTCGCCGTCACCGGAAAGGTCCTCAACTTCCTGCTCTTCTGCCTCTCCTCGGAGCACTTTCGTGCTTTGCTCAAGAAGCGACTGTGCTATCTGTTCCACCTGCACCACGACTCGCGCCGCCACAACATGAGCACGACGGCGACGAAGACGTTCAGCGTGCCGCTCAACGACTTGTGACCACTGTCGCTTCTCCTCCTTTTGTACATAACTTGTTGCCGCGCGTGTCACACTGTCCTCTGTTTCTCGCCGATCTCTCGATCTATTGTGATCTCTTCCCCACTTTTCACCGCGTGAACTCCCCCTAGATCCTTGTTTTTTTTTGTGTAGAAAATGCATGCGAAAATAAATCATTCTCGAAAAATGTCCGATGAGATTGTGAAGGTGAGGCGTAACTATTTGATCCCCCCCCCCCTTTAATCGCATCTTGTAGCCCCCTTTGGTGGTGGGCGATAACAATGATAAGAGATAGATCCCATAAGAATTTGCATAGTACACACACACACACACAGTCCTGTCTGACGGACCGTTCCCGAAATGATTGCAAAAATCACGTAAACTAGGCGAATGAGCGATTCGCCAAACGCGGGCGACGACAAACCGCGAAACATCGATCATCAGAGAAGTGAAATTATGATTTGGATTCTGAATACCCTTTCTCGTCATCATTTTCTCACCGTGACGTACTTTTGAGAAACGCAACTCGGATGGTTTTTCAGAAGCCGGCGGTGCCGATGACCGCGTGGACGGAGATGCGCATCGACGAGGTGGAGACGATCGACAAAAAGTGAGAAAAGAGCAGAATCGAAAAGGATCTGGACCATTTCTTTTTAGGATCGGCCGAAAATGGAGCTACATAAAGAAGAAGTTGGAGAAGTTTGAGAAGGAGAAGAGGGAGAAGGAGAAGGAGACGAAGGCGTCGGAGGAGAACGAAAGTATGGATGGCGAGAGCGAACAGGACGAGAAGGATCAGATCTCCAGCCCGTAAGTGTTTTGCTCGCCCTCACCGCAACCCTAACCCAGGGCCAAACATCACTTCCAAGGCGATAATCTTCTGATGATCCTCCTCTTTTTAATCATTGGTCGCCTATTCTTCGAACGTGACCTTTACATGTTTCCAGATCGCCACTGGCACGCCGTCTGAAACAGAAACGTCTCGAGGAGGGAGAGAATCGCGGAAGTCTCCTTCATCGTCGTCGTCGTCAGCCACAGAAATAGTAGTGTCGAACTGTTTACTGCGATCATAAAACAGTTTTATGCGAAACACTCACCTATAAAATGAGAATCTTTTTCGGAAGAACTAACAAGCACTCTTCCAACTACTATCAACTCTACACACAACATCATCATCAAAGAACAAGAGAGCGGAGAACCAGTTTGGTTGTCAGGTTGGTTTTCATTGTTCCCTGTTCTTTACCCTCATCCTTCCGGTCACTTCTCATGACCTCAGAAATTGAGATGAGAAAGAGAAGTGATCGAGAATTCATGTCGAATTCATGCACATCAGCTGCCACTCGTTGTTCCTTTATCTTTCTTTTTTCTTTGTCTTCTCCGGTCGCGGCGTCTGACGTTCACGGATCGTCCGGATCTACCGTACCCCTTCGCTCTTGATGACGTTAAACCGTCGTGAGGCTTCTATTTGCGGCAATCCGCCTTCGTTTTTGTCAAACCAATCCTCTGTTTTAGTCACTTTGGCCTTTAGCCTTCTGCTTCTGCTTCTGCTTCTGCCAGTGCACTCGGATTCTGCAACACTCGAGCAGCACGTCATCATCACGAAATTGACTAAGCCTATCCACGCACATTTCCCGCTTTGGTTCATGTGACGAGTCTAATGAATCGGCTCGGAAAAAAAAAATTGAAGAAGACCGCAGATGGTCGTGAGCACCGCTTGCTGACATTTTCTCATGAGCCATCGCGGAGCATAATCCAATTATTCGGACTGAGATTGAGACGTTTTTGTCGCCATTTCAGTTTTGTTTCATTTTCATTCCAACCGGCCGGAAGAAAGATCGGCTGGACGCGTGCGGTCACAATTTTCGTAAAGTGCACGGAAATGAGCGATAATGATAATGTAATGTGCTTAGCTCAACGATCATTTTGTGAAATGCTCTAATGTACTGATGATAATCCGCGTCTCTTTAGGCGTTTAGGAAAGCTTTTCACAGAGGTTCACACCTACAGTAGCTTTCCGACTTTTGGATGACAGGTGTAGAAGAAGTAAAAGTAAAAGAAGGAGAAGGATGTCGTGAGTGTCTGTTTGCCTCGTCGTCTTTAAATTCTCAAGTGTAGTGCTGGCTCACTGCACCCACTCTTTCGCTCGTACCCGTGCCGCCTAATTACCATTCCCGGTATTCCAGTGGAAGGAAGAGAGCGGCGAAAACATGCTTTTGAGAGGAGGAGAAGCGTGCTTCGTCTCACACAAACTGACCTCTAATCTCTGCGCCCCGATCGAAATTCAAGTTCATCGCCGTGCGGCGCGTGGTGACGCAACGCCGCCTTTTCGTCGCGCTGTGGCTTTCCGTGAGAAGTGTCAAAATCAAAGTCAAAGTGGAATTCGAATCCGAATCCGAATAAGAATATGCGTTTCCATTTCCTGTTTCCAACTATCATCATCATCATCATCATATCTGCCGCTTCCTCTCGCTCCCCTTTGCCCTCTTCCTCTTCGAGATTCTCCGCATTCTCGAGGTGCTGGATTCGCTACCCTCATTCTGCCATCATTGTGACCCTCAGACCCCCCCAGCGACAGTAGGCTTTTGTTTTTCTGATCATCCGCTCCCTTTTACGTAGGCGGTTCTCACGGAGTACACTCGGATTTCATGACACGAAAACGCGCTTGTTTCCTTTTTTCTGTTTCTGTCGCTGACAGATGAAACTTCCTTCTTGCGCACCCGGGGGACGGAACAAAGTCTCTGTGTGTACCCGCAAACCGATAATGTTCACTGACCAGACAGCCGAGCATTGAGTATCACTTTCCAAAACAATTTTCTTCAATGCTCTAATCACTGGTTATACCCTAGAAGAGGTGTTGATCATTTGTGAGCTACGTGAGCTCGAGCCGATTCGGAAACGATCGAGGATTAATCAGTGTGTACCTATATCCTAGAAACTGTTGACTGGTCTGTTTTGCCGAGCGCTTTGCCTCTTTTCGTATAATCGTCACTGGAACGAAAGTGGGTGTGAAGCCGTTTTTCGTTTCGTTTCGTTGAATTCCAAATTGTGAGGCTTCATGAAACTCCTCCTCATCCAGCCAGTCGTACATTCATCCCAACCAACTTACTTGCAGATCAGATCATGTGCCCGGTGAACGTTCTGCTCCTCCTCCTGCTCCTTCCTCTGCACACCGTCCAACAGTGCACGGTTCAGCCGCCGTCACCGCGTCATCCGAACATTGTGGTGCTGATGATCGACGACCTGGGCTACGGTGACATTGGCGCCTACGGCCACCCGACACAAGAGTACACGCAAGTGGATCGGATGGCCTCGGAGGGGACGCGCTTCACGCAGGCCTACTCGGCGGACAGCATGTGCTCGCCGAGCCGCGCCGGATTCATCACTGGCCGCCTGCCGATTCGATTAGGAATCGTGGGCGGGCGACGAGTCTTCATTCCGTACGACGTGGGAGGACTGCCGAAGAGCGAGACGACGATGGCGGAGATGCTGAAAGAGGCCGGGTACGTGACTGGAATGGTCGGCAAGTGGCATCTGGGCATCAACGAGAACAACTCGACCGATGGAGCGCACTTGCCCTCGAAGCGAGGATTCGACTACGTCGGCGTGAATCTTCCGTTCACAAACGTGTGGCAATGCGACGACACGCGCGAGTTCTACGACAAAGGACCCGATCCATCGCTGTGCTTCCTCTACGACGGAGACGATATTGTGCAGCAGCCGATGAAGTTCGAGCACATGACCGACAACCTTGTCGGCGACTGGAAACGCTTCTTGCTCACCCGCATCGCACAGGATCAACACTTGAAACCCTTCTTCTTCTACTTCTCCTTTCCCCAAGTTCATTCCACCCAATTCGCCAGCAAACGGTTTAGAGGATCGTCTGTTCGAGGCATCTACGGAGACTCGATCAACGAGATGTCGTGGGCCGTCGGCGAGGTTCTCGACAGTTTGGTGAACGCCGGAATCGCTGAAAACACCCTGGTCATTCTGATGTCCGACCACGGACCGCACGTGGAACTGTGCTTGAACGGAGGATCGACCGCCGGCCTCAAAGGCGGCAAATCGAACAGCTACGAGGGCGGCTTTCGGATTCCGTTCATCGCCTGGCAACCAGGAACCGTCAAAGCGGCCAGGGTGTCCCACGAGGTCATCACAAGCATGGACCTGTTCCCGACGTTCAGAGCGATGCAAGATGAGTGTCTGTTCGAGAAGGAGCCGCTGATTTCCGACGGAATCAACATTGGCGACGAGTTGCGCGGAGAGACTGACGACGAGGAGGGCAGTTACGGAAAAGCGCGTCCGATTTTTTATTATTGTAACACTCACCTGATGGCGATTCGGATAGGCGACTACAAAGTGCACTACAAGACGTCTCCAATCTTCCTGAACACTTCTGTCGACCCGAATCTCGATTATTTCTGTCCGAATGGAAAGCCAAAGTCGGATTGGTCAGTTGTGTCCTGCCCAACAATCCTGTGTAATAAAATATTTTGTTTAGGTACGTCTCGCAAGTTTGTCCGGATGAACATCTTCAGAAGCACTACCCTCCTCTCGTCTTCGACCTGATTCGCGATCCCTACGAGCAATACCCTCTGCAAAACACTGTCAAGTCACAAGAGGCAAACACATTGATTGATGTGCTTGAAAGGTTGAGTGGTCCTTTTTCAGATTAGATTCCAAGCGATGCAGCGGCTCACTGAGCACAAATCGACGCTGGTCAAAGTTCCGAATGTGCTCGGCAATTTCAACAAAACAGTGAGTGATGTTGAACGCCGTCTACTTCTCACTCGAAACGAAACCACCTATTACAGTTGATTCCCTGCTGCAATCCGCCGAGTTGCAAGTGCGACAAGCTGTCGCGACCGAGCGAGTCCGACGAGAGTCGGCCAGAGTACGTGGGTCTTGTGCCTGATCTCGATCGGACCGAGTACGAACTGCTGCACAGATTCTTCTAATAAGATACCTATCCGATCTACCCCCCGCAAGTTTCAAAGATCTCTGCCCCTTGCTTCCTAGTCCTGTTTCCCCCGATCCGATCTCCAACTTCTCCAGTTCCCAGTTCCAGTTCATCTCCATGATTCTCTCCGTATGCTCTCTTTTGTGTACTTTTTCAAATTTCCATAAAAAAAAAGAAAAAAACAAGCAAAAATAAAAGAGTTTGAAGCGTGAACTTGGTGTGAACGCATTTTTATAATCGTTCAAAAGAACGATGAGAATGGTTATTTTGGTATGATGAAGAAGACATCGATCAACGACGACAAGCGCGGCTTCTACGAACAAGTCATCCAGCGGCACCTGGAGAAGGGACCCGTCGAGCACGACTACACTTTCGGATTCCTTAGCGAGCTGCTCGAAGATGCTCTGGACTTGATGGACGGATCCAGCCGCGTCGAGTACATTTCTCCGGCCATCAACATTTGCGGAGACATCAGAAGTCGTTATGGAGATCTTCTCGACGCATTCAGAGTTTGTAATAGTCACGTGCTTGACGAGAATTCATTCCATTTCAGACCTGCGGCTGGCCGTTCGAACAAAAGTACCTGTTCCTCGGCAACGTCATCAGCGGCGGCAAGTTCACGCTGGAAGTGCTCGTGCTGTTGCTCTCCTCCAAAATCTGCTACCCCGAGAACGTTGTGATGCTGAGAGGCTACTTCGAGGACGAACTCGTCCGCTCGGACAGAAGTTTCATCGGCGAACTGAGAGTGAAGTTCCCCGACGCGAACAAGTGGCAGTCGCTGAACTCGTCGATCAAGGCGCTCCTCGGAAGGCTGCCGCTCGTCGCCATTCTCAATCGCAAATTGATTTGTGTGAACGGAATGGTCTCGTCGAACATCAAGGACGAGAAGAATGTGGTGATCGTCAAAAATGGGGCGGCGTTCGAGAGTCACAACACGAGGCTCGAGGTGCAATTCCCAGATATCGACGCCCCCGCTTCGATCACTCCCAACAAAATCGGTAAAAGATGTTCTGCCGAATTCTCTACAATTCCGTGTTGCAGAAGAAGACTCAAAAGAGATGCGGGAGCTGCTGAAATCGGTGGAGATGAGTCTGATTATCAACTCGAACAACGTGATAAAGCACGGTTATCAGTTCTCTCTTGGCCACCAGCTGCTCACGATCACGTGCGGAACAAAGATGATCAAGACGACAAACAATCGAGGAGTCGTTATGATGGTCAGAACTGTTAAATGATCACATGTCTGTCTGACTATTATCCTATTGCCTCGACCCTCAGAAATGCAAGTTGTGGCCGTGGCTTAGAAAAATCGTATTCCCGTTTTTTTTTTTTGCGTTCGGCACAGTCTTCAGACCCTGAATTTAACTGCGTGCTGTTCGGTTTATAGGCATTTCTGAGAGTTGAGTGGCAATGAAAGAAAAGTTCGACAGATACTTTGGAGGCTTCAAAAGTACTTCGGTCAAAATGAAATAGTAAAGTTAGAATTTTCAGATGGATCGTCACAACAAAGTGACGTTCAAACGGATTCACGGACTGGACGCCGACGAGCGCGCTGATCTGGCGGACTGGGTGCTCCGTTGAGAAGCCGACCGAAACCTGAATGACATGAGACAAAATGGGAGAAAAGGCTAATAAAACTACTGATTTATTCATTCATTTATTTACACCAATAGCGGTTTGTCTAAAAGCTTACTAGGGAATGATCAATAGGTAAGTTGGCCTTATGGGCCGTGACTGACATAGTTCGATAGCTTATACCAAGAGGATAAAATGTTCTGTTGACCATTTTTGCTGCCGACACCTGGATTTCGAGAAAATGGCGCCGGAAAATTTCCACTGAAATACTGTATTTTAGGCAATTTTCCCCCTCGTAACAGTCGCGTGAACTCCCTTGATATCAAAGTATTCGGAAACAACTGAAATCACCGATTGGATGGTGCAGCGGGTAGTGGGTTCGACTAGTAGGCAAGGGTCTGGGTTCGGTCCCCGCTCGCTATAATAATTTTTTGGGGTTTTTGTGTCGACTGAATATCTGGGTCAAACAAGGTTTCATGATGATTTTTACACATTTGATGAATCTCCACAACCGGAGCAACTCAAAAATCGAATAAATAGAGTTTTGAAGAAATATGCATTTTCCATTAAAATCTCCCTCCATACAAAGTATGGGCTTCAAAAAAAAATTTTGTAGTTGGTCAGATTATTATATTATTAGATAGAGCATGAAAAGTTGTTCTAGAACATTTATATATTTGGGCAGAGATGGTGATCTACGACCACAAAATGGTCAAAACAGCGGTATTCCAGGCACCGTGCACATTTAATGAAAGCCATGTTGGCGCATCTGTAACTGATAGCTTTTTCGACCTGCGTATATTTCTAGCTTTACATTTTTCTTCAAATATTACTCACATCGGTTTTGCTGACCCATCGCGAGCCAAAGCGAAAAGTCAAATGAGGGCTTATCATCTCATTATCATCGAGAGGCTCAAATACCGGCGGTTCCCAATCGCCATCCTCCTCGAGGACCAACTTGTCATCCTCTTCAATCTCGACATCTCCGTCGGCAGCTTGTTCGAGCAAACTTTTAAATTTTTCTGCTAGTTTCTTCTCTTTCCGTGTAGCCTTCGGGTTGTGTGGAAGAGTACCAAGATCCTTGAATTGCAGTAGAAGAAGGGAGAGGACGGTTTTTATGTCGACGGACATCACAAGCAATAGAGAGAACCACGAGAAATTCCACGACTGGGTGACTTCATGCGTGATAATGTCACGGAAAACGTGCTCAAAAAACCCCTCTGAAAACCACAGGCCAATGAAAAATCAACATTTTGGCCCTACATTTGTATTTTTTGTGAATGGCAGTTAAAAACAGAAGTATAAAATGAGAATGAAGTGTTTCGGTATAAAATGATCAACTACAAAGTTGTTCAACACAAAATTTGCAACAACTTTCCCGTTGATCTTTTATTTAATTGATGGTGGGTTCTAAAGATATAGGTCTCCGAAGATGAGGAAGTTTTGGACGATGGTAACTTTGAGGCCTCAAATCTGGCCCTAATTGTGATTTTTGAGAAAACTGATGTACTGCACTCGTGTACAACTTTTCATGCTCTATCTAATAATATAATAATCTGACCAACTACAAAATTTTTTTTTGAAGCCCATACTTTGTATGGAGGGAGATTTTAATGGAAAATGCATATTTCTTCAAAACTCTATTTATTCGATTTTTGAGTTGCTCCGGTTGTGGAGATTCATCAAATGTGTAAAAATCATCATGAAACCTTGTTTGACCCAGATATTCAGTCGACACAAAAACCCCAAAAAATTATTATAGCGAGCGGGGACCGAACCCAGACCCTTGCCTACTAGTCGAACCCACTACCCGCTGCACCATCCAATCGGTGATTTCAGTTGTTTCCGAATACTTTGATATCAAGGGAGTTCACGCG
Organism: Caenorhabditis sp. 36 PRJEB53466; assembly: GCA_946814055.1. Taxonomy (NCBI): domain Eukaryota; kingdom Metazoa; phylum Nematoda; class Chromadorea; order Rhabditida; family Rhabditidae; genus Caenorhabditis; species Caenorhabditis sp. 36 PRJEB53466. The sequence goes on along the minus strand of CAMPFS010000005.1, from coordinate 8,242,556 downwards.
ACTGTTACGAGGGGGAAAATTGCCTAAAATACAGTATTTCAGTGGAAATTTTCCGGCGCCATTTTCTCGAAATCCAGGTGTCGGCAGCAAAAATGGTCAACAGAACATTTTATCCTCTTGGTATAAGCTATCGAACTATGTCAGTCACGGCCCATAAGGCCAACTTACCTATTGATCATTCCCTAGTTAGCACATTCCCATATTGATGCACATTTGAGTCGGCGAGTTGTTGGCTTGACCGGTAAAGTTCTGAAATCGTCTATTAATTGTCCGTTTCTGTACGTTCGATAGCCAACCGACCGTGTAGAACGCGTTAAAGTTGGTGTTCAACGTGGCACGACACGTCTGACGCGTCTCTTTCACCGGAATCTGGTCACAACCCTGCGAAGCCTGGACTCCCATTTGAGCCTGAGTGTCTGCGGGAGAGGAGAGCACTTGCTGGTTGATCTGAGCCAATCCGGACACACAAAACGCGCACGAGATCGGGGATTGAGCCAGGGTAGATGGGGATAGTAGGAGAGCGGAGAGGAGCAGAGAAATCAGAAATTTCATGCTTGCGAGCGATCGTTGATTGTTGAACAAAAAAAGGAATGGGAAAGGAGAGAGAAGCGTGGCGCCATCACTGTTAAGGACTGATAAGAATTGAGAGAGAGAGAGAGAGAGAGCAATCGATTAGTTTGGCATGATAACTAAAACTATGAGCTTCAAGGTTGAAAGATGTTGGCCACAAAAAACTGGTTCCTCATTCACGACCTCTGTTCTTCGTCCTGTGTTCGTTTATGAGATAAGATGGTCAATTACAAACTTGTTCAGCAAAAAATTGTCAACAGTACTTCAGGCGCACGTTTTTCTAATTAATCATTGGTTCATGAGACACAAGATGTACAACAATTCAATCAATCACACAATTATCGTCTAGTTAGTTTGACCGGAATTCCATTCGATGGTTTCGCGACGATCTGTACAAAAAACGATTGGATTATTCGGTTCCCTGTCCGCATGACTCACTTCATAAGATGGTTTGGTGCCATAAAACGGCAACTTCGGCTCGATTTTGAAGTTTTTGAGCACATGAATCAACATGACTTTCTCGTTGAGCTGCGAGAACTTTTGTCCGATGCAGTTGCGAAGTCCCGCCGAGAACGGAATGTAGTCGTAGGTGTTTCGTTTCGAAATGTTCTCTGGCAGAAATCGATCCGGGTCGAACTTCTCGGGCGACGTAAACACTTTGGGGTTGCTGTGGTAGATAGCCGGAGCGATGCAGACGTTCACTTCCGATGGAATCAGGTGACCGCCTGAAGTTTGAAAGGATCGTCAAGGATTATCGGGGGGGATTTCAAAATAAACGTACCAATCTCCATATCCTCTCTCAGTTTCCTCTGAACTGACGGAATTGGCGTCATCATCCGTTTAGACTCCTTCAGCACTCGTTCCGTATAATCCAATTTACGAATGTCCTCAGAGGAAACGTCGGCGTTCGGATCCTCTCCGAACACTGCGATCAACTCCTCGTACACTTTCTCCTGCACCTCAGGATTGTGTGCCAGATTCCACAACATCCACGAGAAGGAGATGGTGGTTGTGTCGTGGCCTGCGAAAATGAAAGTGTCCACTTCGGCGCGGATGTCCTCCTCGCTCAGTGTGTTCGATTCTTTGCTGGCGAGTAGAATGTCCAAAAAGTTCATGTTCCTTTTCGACGTCTCCTTCTCCACCTCTCCGGATGCGATCGCTGCTCTTCTCTCCGCCAGCACATTGCCTGTGAACGTTTTCATTGTGTTCACGTAGGCGTCTTTCATCTTCTGGTATCCGAGAATCCAGTAGATGAAGTCAAACTGTAGATGGGGGTTTATTGCGTGAGCGACTGACATCTTGTTGAATCCCTCCACCGCCTTCACGTACGGATGTTCCGGATTCGATTGAGCGTCGACTTTTGTGCCCATTGCCGTCTCACAAATTGTGTCGAGTGTGCAGTGTTTGATGAACGGGAACACGTCGACAGTCTCTCCAGAGTCCGCAAACTTTCCGAGATGATCCACCAATATCTGCAATATGCCAAAACTGATGTCTGCCCGAAACATCCCTATCCAACCTGTGATTCATTATTGAAAACTTTCAGATATCCTTCCAACTTGGCGAAATGGAACGTGGGCGTGAGCAACTTGCGATGAGTCCTCCACCGCTCTCCGTATCCATCCAACAAAACACTGCGACCGAGCCACGCCGCCGGAAATCCGTAGTCGTCGCCTTTGTCGAGCTCTGTCGTCGACTCGAGCAGCTTCTGGACCGTCTTCCCGTCCAACGGATACACGTACATTCGGCTCATCATCACAATCCGCATTACCGTTTCGCCCTGCTCTCTCAGCTTGTTGGCAGTCTCCACAAACGTCTCGAGCACTTCTGAAATTGTCCGAATCTAGAGAATGACTCGAACCTGAACAACTGACCATCATTCGTTTTGCCCTGGAAAAACGCGGCGTTTCCAAAGATCGGATGTATCGGCGGTCCAGGCAAAGTTCGGGCGGACTTTGCATATTTGAGAATCAAACGGATTTTGTTCTTGAAGGTCACAAAAAGAATGAGCAAAAGTGCTATAAGAAATGGAAGAATAAAGGCCATTTGTTTGGAAGAGAATGGTATGAGACGGCGGTGGTGAACACCCTTTTATACTCTCTTCGGGTCACACAAACTAAAGAAGGGGGGGCTGATCAGACTACAACCGACACTCTAAAAAGTCTAGCCAAAGTGTGGCAGTTGTGTTGACCAACTGGTGAAGTTTATAGACGCTCAGCGGCGATAAAGTACGTTATCGGATTGTAAGCATCATGTTCTAGTATACATTTATTTATTGAATGCCAATAAAGTAATCAACTGAAAGACGTTTTGTCACCGGAATCTGAGCCCTCATTCCAGGAGAAAGTTCAAATTATTCATCATCAATGCTTTCCATAGTGTACGGCGCGATCCACGGATGAGACATTATTTGGGTGGCGAGCGGACGGCGTTCCTCGCTTTTGTTCATCAGACGAACCACCAGATCTTTCGCTTCTCAAAATGTCACATTTAACGGGGAACTGTTCGATAAGTCAATAAACTAACTAAGTGAAATGCCCTTCCACTCTGGCATATCCATGTTCGGTTTGGCCTGCATGATCAACTTGAAGAGGCGGTTCTGATCGGGAGCCCTGAACGGAGCATAGCCGACGAGCATGACGTAGAGCACGACGCCGAGGGACCAAATGTCGCACTTGGTCGAGTAGCCGCTCTCTCTGAGCACCTCCGGGGCGCAGTAGGTCGGAGTTCCGCAGATGCGGAAGAGAGGACCGAGCACGTGGCACGCGAGTCCGAAATCGCACAGTTTCACGCTGAACTTGTCGACGAGCAGCAGATTTTCCGGCTTCACATCTCGATGCACCACGTTTCGATCGTGAAGGTAGGCGAGAGCAGAGGCCACTTGAAGAGTGATGATCGCCGCGTCGGGCTCTTCGATCCGCCCGTTCTTTCGCACAGTCTCGTACAAGTCTCCGTACTGAAACATACCGTAACGCCCCCAGTTATGATCGTCGTCGCAACAATAGTAAGTACCTGTGCATGCTCAAACACTATGAAATACTGATTTTCCGTACAAAACGCGTCAATAATCGAAATGATGTGATCGTGTTGTATGAGCGAGAGCATTTCGACTTCATTGTCCACGAAAAAGCATTTGCCTCGCATCGCGCGTTTCTCCACTTGCTGCAAACATAACGGAAATTGGTGTGTTTTCCATTTTCCAGAAGTGGCTTTTTGAAGGCGAACCTTTAAGGCGCATTTGGTGCCATCCGCCTTCCGTCGCGTCAAATGCACACTCGAAAAATTGCCTTTCCCAATGACGGCGCCAATCTCGTAGTGTTTTTCAATGTCTTGCCGCCCGTCAACACGTTGGATCCATTTGGAGACCTGTGCGAAAGAAAAGGTTGTGTGGAGAGGAAAGTGAGAAGCACGCGCGCGCGCGCGCGCGTTTCCATTAGATGATGTGTAACGATCCGGAATACTTTTGGGCCCATTACTCATTACTTTTGCATATCCATATCTAGTTGAACCCCAGACGCAATGTACGATTATTGTTGTGTCTCAGACAGGAAATGAGGGGGGACCAGTGAACAACAAGACTGGGCGGGTACACACATGAAAAATGTGTTCGTTTGAATCCGTCTAGAATCTACTCTGTTGTAACTTTTGCGCAAAAGTTACAGAAAATTCACGTCTTTAATTTTAGTTTGAGTTTGAGAGAGTTGGAGACATGAGTGTATGAGTCAGAAGACAAAAAAAATGCAACAACTTGTGGGGGGACACACCATTTCCGGATCCTTTCGTACTAGTCGCCGCTAGTCACACGTGATGCAATAATACACAAGAAGCAAAAAAAGAGCAGGTGGACGGAAACACACGGAATGGACATTCATTCAAAAAGTGCACACATGTACGAAAAAGCGCGCTTGTATAGTTGTTAGTAGTCGTGCCCAAGCCCATTATGTCTGGAGATCACTCACGCCGAAAAAACCCTCGTTGACGTGGCGCGACGAGGTGTGCACCATCCGCGGCTGTTTTTCGACTTCACGCGACGCATAGTTGTTGTTTCGATCGAGTGATACGCCTGAATGCAACGTCTAAAGTTTAGGACAGATCGAGTTCGGACTAAGGGTCATTCAGGAAGTGAACTTCACTAGACATTTTCGTGCGGATACCCATGAACCCACGTTTTGTGCCTTGCATTAACTTTTAGTCCTTCAAACTAATTCAATCGTCTAGAAACCCGAAAAAAGGCATTCTCTCTCTCTCTCTCACCTTTCCGGTTCCTTTTGTCGTATAGCACGGTGACAGAGCTGGAGCGAGCTCGCATCTTTCTTCTTCCACGTATTCCGGACAGCTGCAAATAATACTAATTGTGTCCAGGGGGAAATGAAGATATTTCACCCGAAAATAGTATAGTTCTTTCTAAATACGAGGCCCAAAACACATATGAATTTCACAAAAAAAAGATGAAGAAGAAGAAGAAGAAGAAGAAGAAGAAGCAGTAAACGACGGAGAATGTGTAGAGTGCGGAAGGGGGAGCGGAGACGCCGCGCGGAGTAACCCGGGGTGACGAAGTGAGTGGACACTGCTCGAAAGGGGCGGTGCCGAAGTGACCAAGAAGATGGAAGAAGAAGAAGAAGAAGAAGAAGGGAAAGGAGAAGGAGGAGGAGGAGGAACAAGGAAAACTAACTGCAGCTGCAGCCGGGAGGCTACTATAGTTGGAAGAGGAACGTAGGGGGGCGGGAGTAGGAAAACGAGAAGCTTGTAGAGTCATGGAATGAAAAGCTGATCCCAAGTAAACGTAGATTGTTGCATTTCTAGATTATTCTTGTAGAAATCATGCTACAAACTCAAAAGTGTCAAAGTTGAACACCCTTAGGAGGTTAGCGACGAGCAAGGATCTAATACTTTACATTAGGGTTGTCTAGAGTCCCATAAAATTCTTTAAAGACGTACTTCAAAGAGTCCTAAATAGGGAATGATCCTGAGGATCTAAATGATGGTCCTGAGAGAAGAGTCTGTTGTGATCTAAACTATATACACGTCTGACCCGACTCACTTTAAAGGCGCATAGAAATGTTTGTCAAAATGCTACAAGACCTGGTTTTGAAGAACAATAATAAGGTGAAAAGTCTTGTCATGCCTTTTATTCGTTTTTCTCGGAATTTTCCTTTTTTTTTACGTACCCTGCTCGTTCACCACCATAATCTCGTTATGAAACAACAATCGTTGCACTTTTTCTATTTTCGACATTGCACGTGAATGGCAACCCGGTGAATGTTCACTGTTTTAGAGGGGAGGGGCATGTGACTTGCAAAAGCAAAAGACAAAAAAAGTGTTTACAAAGTTTTGACTTTTAGGACGTCGTGGCGTGTGCCGAGGCAGGTGGGAACACATTGAGATGATCTGTTCTCTTTAGAGCTGTCTGGCGGTTTTGGTCTGTTTGGTAATGACACTTGTAGGGTCCAAAATAGTCTTTTTCGGTGTTTCTATTAAGATCAAAAAGTAGAATACCGTTTCTATGCCGGTTGGCCTAGTATGTAGTGGCTTGAACAAAGTAATAAACCTTTGCTCTTGATTTTCTAAGTCAATTTTTAAGATTTTTTGAGAGTTAAAAACCGAATCGAAAGAAAATCTTATGCTCTACAACTTTGTAGTTGATCATTTTACACAATTGTTATCCAGCGCTTAGATATTTTCATTTGAACACATTGCTCTCCTTGTGAGCTCTTAAACACGATAGCTTGAAATGATCTTCGTTTTGTAGCCAAACCGTATCAAACTCGATTGTGTCATATCATCACATCAGCCCCAAACTGCTCCGTCCGTCACAAGTGCACACACAAGTATATTACACGAAACGCGTCAGCTGATAAGAGCTCCTTTCTTCCTTTCTTTCACTTTAACTTCTTCTCTCCACCCGCTCCCTTTGAAACATTGCCTGTTCTTCCCGAATGTTTCATATCTTCATCCTCTTTCCTCCTTCTCTCTTTCACCTGTTATCATCATTTTCATAGATCGGTTTACACTTTTTTCGTGTTTCGGGTCGGAGGGACGAATCAGCATCATCAAGACTCTCGATACTCTCAATCGATACGTTTATTTATCGCCCAACTTCTCCGCCTTCTCGCTTTTTCACACAAAAATGTTAGAGAGGGAGTGGAGAACCCCCCAGAGTGGCGCCAAGCGTACAAAGACAATGATATCAGCCGCCGTATCAGGAAAGAGAGAGAGAGAGAGAGACACTATATTTCGATTTCGTTTCGCAATTTTGCCAACCAACGCTTTTCATTTTGCCCGTCTCCGGAATCGGCCAAATTCAATGTCTTAGAATGATGGTCCAATTGTCTTTGGCTTAGGCCGTAGGACTAAAAAAACGGCTGTAGTGATGGATCACCGGAGACCCGAAGCCCGAAGAGACCCCGATCGGTTAACAGCTAATCGTTTGCAGAAGACCTAAAGTCCAGGCATAAAAAACGTTCTCTTGTTTATCAGATTTCATTGTTTTTTACTTATAGGTGAGTCCCAAGTGAGCCGATGATATGTGTATTGTTATCTTGGTTTAGAATATAGAATAAGTGTATACATAGATACTTAAAAGTATGGTACGAGTGCCAACTGTCCTGGTTCTTGATCTCTTCCTCTTCTGACCTGAAACTCGTCTTCTTTTGCATTGCAAGACAGACGAACACGTCTGCAAGCGTGTCTTTCGTTTTCGAAAAACGAAAAACTTGATGACGACGTTGAAGATGATGACGATGACGACGATAATCCAAAAAAGTAACATCATCTCTCTCTCTCTCTCTCTCTCTCTCTTTCCCATTTTTCAATTCTCTTCTTCGCCGTGGCGAATAGAGGAGAGTGTCATCTGAATGTCCTTTTGGTCACGTACGCGCTCTTCTGACCCCTTCGCGGCTCTTCCGTTTCTATCCATATATTATAAATATATGTGTATGTAACTCACTTGGCTCCAGCTCTAGCCGCCCGAAAAAACTGAACATTGGATCATTCCTAATTCCGACAACTAATCCCATGTGTATCCATCCCAACGACAATGTTGGCAAACGAGGAGCTGTGTTGTAAAACCACAAAATGTTTGAGCAACTGTTCTCGCACAATCAAACCGTCTTACGGTATGTTATTCTGTGTTTCCGGCCTGTTCTTTGCTCTCGCTGATCTTTTGATATAGACGTGTTAGGCCGCAGTGCAGGGCGCTCTTCCATTTCTAGCGATTATCGATTGGAGGAGAATGGTTTTTAAAAGTTGAACTTTGTTCCAGGATTGGGCTTTTTGACATGGATTGAAGTACCTCAGGAACGAGTTTCATACAGATTCTACAATTTACACTCCAGATCGGATGATCCGATCGGCCTTAAACTTGGACCCTAAATACTTCAATCCTAGTCCAAAAAGCTTGCAAATTTCGGGCCCAGACAAGCCGTCAAAAAGCTCGAGATGGCTATTATGCTTAGGTTTTGGTCCCGAAATAGATGACCTTCGTGCCCCGGATATTATTGAGCCGCCCACCGACCGCTGGCCTAGAATTGGATTGCTTTTCTTTGAAACGCGAAAAAAGTGAAAGTTGTAAAAGTTTAAAAAAAGCGAATGTGTTGTAGAAGTCAGTTGGTGTTGGTGCACACATAAATCAAGATTGAGTACGTTCTGCCGTAACTTCTTCCCCTCTCTCTCTCTCTCTCTCTTTTCGTGCCCTCCTCAGCACTTTTTCATTCATTTTCACCTTCCTCATCAGAAATGCTCCTTCTCTCTCTCTCTCTTTCTCTTTCTCACTCACTTCTTGTGTGTCTCGAGCCGACGTCGCAATGTTTATATGAAAAGAGCATCGCCTCGAGCACAAACGTGGGCGCCTTCCCCTTCTAATTATTTCTTCTTCTTCTTCTTCTCTCTTTTTTGCTTCCTTTTCTGAAACGAAGCGAAAGAGGAGCAAAGCACAAAAAGAGGTCGGAATGCGATCCGAATTCAATTCAAACGAACAGAGTGCCTACGTGCTCCCCCCCCCCCCTCGTTTCGCCGCTCGAAAGAGAGAATTTCTCATTTCCTGTCACTTGTCCGGTGAGAAGATGTATACTTTTGTGTGTGTGCGTGTTTGTGTCACTAATGTCATGCCCCACGTTTCGCTATAATCGAGTTGAGCCACCTTGACCCCTCGAGCTCTGCATTGCCGATAAATAAATCAGCGCGCTTAGAATAGACGCATTTTTCGCGAAAAGATCGCCTTCAAAAGTCACGTAGCGATTTCAGCTCAGTCAGAAGCCGTGTGTTTCACGCCTTCATTCCCCTCTTTGACACTTCCTTGTTATTTGGGTGGAAAGACGACGGAAAAGGCTAATTATTCGGTGTGCGATGTGCCCCGGATCTTCTCAAATAATCCTCTTTTCTTTTGCACACGCACTCTCCCACGGACGACCTACAGTAGCCTTCGCCTTCTTCTTTTTTTGCCAATTCACGTCACGATGTATACAAAAAGATCCGATTTTAAGCGCCTCGCTAACACCCTTTGATCTCTGTGATAGGTGTGAAAGTCTTGAACGGTCCCTGACCCGAGCCTACCTCCTGCCAATTTCAAAAGTTTCCAAGCAAGCCTCCAGTCCGATAACTTTTCCATTGCAACTCAATAAAGTGCCGGAATGTGTCACGAAGGTCACTTGTCAAAGTATGTGCTTTGCTACGGAAATGCTTGTAGTTCAAGAATATCAATTTTTGCGCAACTCTCAGGAACATTGCCGGGAACGTCTTATATCGTAGCTGCGATCTTTTGAACCCCGCAACCTCCTTGTAGCCCCTGCCACAAATCATTCTGAAGCTTCAGGCCGCACACACCAGAACCTCATCAATTTCTCCCTGTCACACTTTCCCTCTCTCTCTCTCTCTCCACAGAACACGCGTTCCCGAAAAAAGAGAAAAATGTTTGAGCGAGTGTCTCAATCTCCGTTTCGTCCTTTTTCGGTGCTTCCCTTGAGGTCAACTCTGAGGACACATCCTTTTGCGCGCAAGTACTATTCTTCTCCTTCTTCTTCTTCTTCTGCTCCTTCTTCTTTTTCGTTCTAGGCTCCGAACATGTTTTCGAAGCTATAGTTATGGGCAAAAGGGGGTGAGAGAATTGAATTGCAGCAAAAAGGTGTAGTGGGACACTGCTCGTGCTGCAAACTGATTATTTGGTGTGCTATTGTACGATGAACTTTTCGATGATCGTCTTTTTCTGTGAGGGGCTGTAGGCGTACACACACACACACATCCCCAGATGACGTTGTCGGGGCAGTGTGTGCAGCACCTGTCCGTTTGCTTTTTCCCACTAATTCATCACTCCTCCCCCTTCCCCCTTCCTCTTATCAATTTCTCGACACGCTTCTTCTTCTTTTTCTTCTTCTTCTTCTTTATCACAAATTCTGTTGTTGCCACGTCACAATCTTGTTAGAGAGAAGCGGCTTAGCGCCACGTGCCACGTCATTGTTTACGTGAGCGGAAAATCCTTTGGCAAATTTGGAAAATAATGAGAAAACTGTGACGTTTACAGATGGGAACTGTCCGACGGAGCTCGTTTGCTGACCCGGATGGTTGGAGCATGTCGATCTCAAGCAGTCAGCGAAAAATGAGAAGCGAAAAACGAAAGCATGCGATTAAGGACATTCATTAACATCTTTTTGGTGCTCTAATCAAATGCAAATGCTCTTTTTCTTTCTCTTTCTTTTCCAAAGAAGAAGAAGAAGATGATTGCTCTCTTTTCATTTCATCTGAAGACGTTGCCTTCAGAAGGTCTTCCCGCTCTCACATATATATCTCTCCCCCCAACTTCTTATTCTTGTAACTTTTTTCATCTTCCTCTCTCTCTCTCTCTCTCTCTCTTCTTCTTCTTCTTCTTCTTCTTTTTTGCTTCCTTCTCGTCGCCCCACACACTCTCCACGTGCCCTTTTATTTACTCGCGCCTGACGGCCAGCCATCAGCGCTCCGCCGCGTCGTCTCGGTCTCGGGCGCCACGACGCTCTCTCGCTCTCTTTTTCCATCTCACTCTCAACCCGGTTGAAACACTGTCGTTTCTTGTGCGCCTGTGTTGCACAGCGGTTTTTTTTGTGCCATCTCTTTCTGTCTTGATCATCCTCACCGTCTTGTGCTTCTTTTTGCTCGGGTGGTACTCTTGTTATATTAGATGAGATGAGTCTGTGAGTATTGACAATTGACAATTGACAATCAGTGTGTGATGAGAGGGAAGATGAAGAAGAAGAAGAAGAAGATGATGATGATGAAGAAGAAAGTGGTACCAATTAGTGACCTCTCCCTTTCTCCCTCTCTCTCTCTCTCTCTATCTTTCTCGTCTTTGCCGTCGTGGCCGAAAAGATTCGGGCGTCTCGCCACACACCGCACCGCCCGTCGCTTTTCTTTTTCTCTTCTCAATAATTCCGGGGGCCCCTCCGCGTCGTCGTCGTCGGCCACGACCACGACGACGTCGTCTCTGCGTCTTCAAAACTTGGCACCTTCTCGACACGAAACAAGTGATGAAGGCGGAGGAGGAGGATGGGGATGGGGATGCACTTTAGATAGACACATCAACTTTTCTTCTTCGTTCGCAAAGAACTTTCCGCTCTTCTCGCATCCCATCCCGCAGATCCTAAAAGAAGAAGAAGAAGAAGAAGAAGAAGAAGAAGAAGACCAAAAGGTTTCGGCAAATAGACGAACCGCAAAAACAAACACAACGGTTCTGGTCGCAACTTTTCTCTCTCTCTCGAGCATTCGTTGCCCCCCGGATTTGAATGGACCTACAGAAGTTTCCTGGTCTAACTCCCCGTATGACGTCATTCTCATCTTGCTGCAATTACCCACTTCCGTCGCTTTTTTTTTTGCCATTCTCTTCTTATTCGCAAGTTCTCGAGATCATATCACCATTTACTGACTGTGAAACCGGTTCTCTCTCTCTCTCTCTCGTTTTCTATCCTTACTTTGCTTTTCATTTTCCGGTGTGACCACAAGAGATACGATGGGTGGGTGGGGTTCGTGGTTATGGTACCGCGCGTATCACGCACATTCTCACATTCCCTTCTCGCAAAAAAAAAACGTTCCAATTTGGAAATGCCGCACTTTTTCATAGATTGCAACCCTGGCACCCACTTTTAGCAACTTGGCCGCACGCGTTGCTCATTTTTTCGCGATAAGGAACTTCGGGGCCATCAAAACCTTTTTCCCCGTTAACCTAATGCACGTAAAAGTCCTAGTTGAAGCTCTAGAATGAATGATTTATAGAATTCATCAATACAAGTCATGCGATCCGATCCAATCCAATTCACCAGCTCTTTTTATTCATTTTCTATATTCGGTACGACTAAATGAACCCGAACATTACTGGGCCGAATTTCAATTCTGCCCCGTTTTCGTATTCTCCCTCGTGTTTTTGCCCCGCTTCGAGAATGCGTCATTATTATTTTTCGGCTCCGTTCGCCTCCCTTCTTCCTCTCACCGTTTCGTTTTTTAAACTTTCCAAAGTTCTTCGCGATCGGTCACGTGATTTACACGTCAGTGCGAAGAAGAAAAATGATCACGATTACTCTTTTTCGCTTTCTCATTAGCGAAGAACTATTCCTATCTCTCCGCCCACTCATTTCTGACCAAGAGTCTTCTAGTTTTCTCAAATTCCTTTCAACTTGATGCCTTCGGAGCAGAGTTGAGCGGAATTCCGCCTTCCGCCTTTTCAAAAATGGATTCCGCTCAACTCTGCTTCGGAGCCTTCTTTTTCGGGTTTCTTAACGATGAAAGTGACTAGAATGCACGGACGGTCTCCCAGGGCGCTAATGCTAAACACCAGAGTTGAGCGGAATTCCGTCTGCCGTCTTCCGCCTTCCGTCTTCCGTGGATGTTTTTGTTCCGTCTTCCGTCTGCCGTCTTCCGTAAAAAAACTTTTTTTCCGTCTGCCGTCTGCCGTCTTCCGGAATTTTTTCTTCTTACCGTAAAAGAGTAATAGCTTTTCAGAAGCCATTTACTAGCCCCGAAGAACGCGAATTTCCACGGGCAGTGACCCAGATCCAAATTTTTTGTTGCTTTAGTTATTTAAAAAAAAAAACCAAAAAAAGGTTCTGCATTGACGATTTTTTTGTTCCGTCTTCCGTCTGCCGTCTTCCGGGAAAAAAATTTTCTTCCGTCTTCCGTTTTCCGTGTTCCGTAAAAAAAATTTTCTTCCGTCTGCCGTCTGCCGTCTTCCGGATTTCAAAATTCCATTTCCGCTCAACTCTGCTAAACACAGTGCGCTCGTAAATTTAGGAGTGTCGTTGTTATTTTTTGAAAATTCGCGAATTGCATGCACCCTCTTTCATCGTGCACTTCACTTCATTTCATTTCCGTCAAGAGTTCACACCCATTTCGGAGACCTCCATCAAATTCTTCAAAAGGCTCCGCTGTATTCTCCACTTTTCGTGTGTTCAAAAAACCAAATGACCCCGTATAATGACGCTCAACGCTCCCCTTTTTATGGATCTTCCGATTTTTGTTGCTCTCCGTATAAAACCTACCGTTTCGGCGCCGTTTTTGCCCGCATTTCCCCGCTTTTCACATCATTCTCTTTTTGCAGGTCAAGGTGGATCAGTTGCACAATCCGTTCGAATGGGGTGCTCCTGATGTGCCCCAGCCGCAGGCGGTCAATCCGATGCCGCCGCCTCCAAACCCGCCCAACTATTATGCGCCGAGAAGATCCATCTCGACGATCACGGGTCCCAGCCGGCGCGACGTCGACGCCTTCTATCAGCACAACTTTCGGCAGAAGGTACGTCTTCGCGAAATTTCAATTTCTGTCATTTTCCGTTCGTTTTCGATGTTGAACATGTCAAAATGCCCGTATTGTACATGAATTGCTACCATGACAGATAATTTGTTACCAAACGCGCTCTACCGAACTGCGTACTCTGGAAAGTGGAAACGAACATTTGAATATTCATAGTCGCGTACTTGTGAGACTGTGTGTGAAAAAGTGAAAAGATAGCTGAAACCGAAGCACTTCATGAATATTCAAACACACCGTTCCCCTCCACTCACTTATACTCTTGACGAACTGCAAACCCAAAACCGAAATGGCGATTTCAGTTGAACGGGGACCAACCGGAGTACCAACCGACACAACAGGGGCCTTCAATAACGTCGGGACACTCGCATCAGACCAATCATTTGCCGGTAAGCACACTTCACATCCAAAATGAGTCAAGTTTGGTTGCAATCTATTTCCGCCTTTCACACTTTGACGTAACGTAACAGGAATTGGGTTAGGACGGGCCAACACCTATATATATATATATATGAAAGAAGGAAATGAAAAGGTTTTCAGACGAAAAACGTCTCGTACGAAGCGCTCCGCTTCTCGCCGCCCAACGTGACACCGCCGCCGCCACAATTCCCGGCCAACAATGTACCGGTTTCCGCTCGAATCTCACATCTCAACCCAATCTGTTCACAGTTTCAGGACATAAGTACGCCGGCGGTGCGAGCGCCACGTGTCCGCTTCGACGAGTTGCCCAACTATCCGACGCCGAACAACTTCTCGGTGCCGCCGAGAAAGTGCTCACTGGCGCCCAACTTTTTCTCGTCTCAAAACTCGCATCATATGTATCCGGATCAATATGTATGTAAACTTTTGATCATTTTCGACCACACGCCTAAACGAATTAGTTGCAGACGCCGCGCACTTGGCAGCACAACGAGTTCATGTCTAATCCACAGCCGCAGCAGCAAATGGCACCGCCGTCTCATCCGTATCCGCCGGTTAATCAGCAGCAGTGGCGCAGTCAGGTAGGATGTTTAGAAAACATTTATAAAGTTGTCTTGCCGGAAATGCAATTGCTCCGCTAATATCTATAATCAGAATAAATGTTTCAGCCGATCGAGAATAGCCAGATGTCGATGAGAAAGCACTCGAGACCGGCGGTCAGTATCAAGTTGGAGCACATGGATCACACGTGAGTTATTCACTAGAAACTAAGTGCTCAATCTACCATTGGATAGAGCTTTTTCAAGAATTTTCCTTCGCCTTGCTCTCACTGATAAATGTCACGTCTCTTTGTTTCGTCGCTATCTTGGGAATACTGTTTAGAAACTGGACTATAACTCAAGAATGACGGATATTCGAATAAAATGATCAACTACAAAGTTGTTAAGAACAAACAGTATACCAACTTTCTAGTTGATCACTTTTTGAAATTTTGATCGATTCTCGAGATATAAGTGTCTAAAGGAAACGCAACGTTCGGAACATTATCAATCCCTTTCTCAGTGGTTTTCTGAACTTTCCCATAAGGTGCGAAGAAGGAAGAAGAACAGAAAACAACGGCGCTGGTCTGAGACTCTGATGAGAGAGAAAGAGAGAAGAAAGAAGAAAACCACGTGAACTTTCAGTCCGAACGCGCGCTATTTTCGATTCGTTCGTCGAAACGCGATAAACAACGGCGTGTTTTGCTCCTGTTCCTGCGATTCGGTGAGCCGACTAACGGCCTACAAAGTTCAGCTCAGCAGAACTTTGGCCGCCACACACTTTTGACTACATTTTCCTCGGAAACTGACCGATTCGTAGGATTCAGAATCCTTAGGACCCTAGATCTAGCATATACTTGAGTGGAATGTCCAGCGAAGTTTGTTGAGAAACTAAGAAAGCAACGAAAATGTTGACTGCGAGTATCAAGTTTTGAAAGTGTTCCGCTGTGTGGGGTTCTTCCGCCTGCATGGCTTCCTCTCCATCTTTTGCGGAAAACAAGCTCCGAAGCAGGCTGAAAGAGGCCATAGTTTGCAGCCTTTGTTCCTTATGCTCCACAAGATCACAACGATTCTCCCTTTCCCTCCCTGTTTCGGTTGGTTTTTTTTTTGCCCGAAGGTGATCTTGAATCCGTTCCTGTTGTTTTTCTCCGTGTTCTCGGAACGTCGTACTTTTGAGGCAGATCAGAAAAACAAACCAAAGAAACGAGGTGGGATCAAGACTAGAGAAAGTCTCCGATAGACTTAAAGAGCTCGCCTTTTGAAGACATCGTTGATCTCGGTTCAGCTAGACTAGTCACGGCAGATGCAAAAACGAGAGACGGGTTTTGTGTCTGAGGAGTTTGTGCTCAAATCACTCAAATCGACGCATTTTCAGAATCCGATTATAATGTGAACTTTTGTAAGCTACTCGGCAAGCCTCTACAACTTTTTCGCAAACCTCTCAACTTTTCTCTCAACTTTAGGGGGTTCCTGGATTGGAAGAAAAGTTGAGTGCACGGAATCTATGCGTTTCTTAGCCGCCCGGGTGAGCACAGCATTTTGCGATTAGTCTAAAATCCGCTGTACTCTCTCTCTCTCTCTCCCTTATCCGACTCTATTCTCATCTTGTTTTGCGACTCCTCCTCCTCCTTCTCCTTTTCCGCTTCTCCAGTATCCCATACGAACAGAATCTCAAGACCCGTTGGATTACCCGAATATCTCATTCCAATCGGCACGTCTACAATTCGAAGAACCTCAAATCAGACCCGAACTATCACGTGTGTGTGTGTGTGTGTGTTCTCGTCACTTTTTTGTTATTCCGTCCCGTTTGTTCGGTTGCAACAGCGTCAGCAGCAGCAGCAGCAGCAACAGACCCATTCGTCGGGCGGTGTTGTTTTCGAACGAGAAAAAGTGAGAAAGTGAAGAAGAGAAAGAGAGGGAAGGGCGTGTGTCTACATGTCTGCGCGCGCCCGACGCCTCTCTTCCCCCCGCGCTTCGTCTCGCCCCGTCTTTTTTCGTTTTGGTGTGGCCTTGCAGTGAACATCATCAGCATCATGCAAACTTTCCAAAAATTCAAAGAATTGCTTTTTTCCCCCACCCCCATCCGTTTTTGTTTATGCCTAGTCGGGGGTATCAGAACAGACATCAGAATTCGTTCAATTTCGAGAACAGGTGAAAAAACGGTTTGACTCATGTCACATGCCAAGAAGTTTGTTTTTTTTCGATTCATAGATCTATAGACCCATAGATATCACTTCTTTCTACAACTTTGTACATGGAAAAGTGAGAACTAGCTTTACAAAAGTACTAACTGTGAGTATTGTGTGTTCTATTCGCCTGGCAGCTCGTCAAATATCATGCACAATACCGTGACTCACACCTCAAAACACAACTATCTCCTCCTCGTTTCACTTTTGTTCTTTCAGTGAGCAAAACCATTTTAGGCCATATCCAAACGAACTACAACGTTCACCTGATTTTGCAAAAAGTCCGGGCTAAGCTGTAGGTCTCATCATCACAAAATATCATCGTAGACTACTAAATACTAGAGAGAGAGCTTGTGGCCGGATTAGATTACAAACTACGGACGGCCTCCTTGCTCTCCAATCGTAATCTATAGAACCTAGAACCATTCGTCCGGCGGCAAATTCATATTCTTCTCGCTCCAAACTCGAATGTTTTTTTTTTCATTTCAGATTCGCCACGCCACAACAGCAGCCACAGCACGACATGATGGAAGTGACAAGTGGGCAGCCGAAAGCCCAAGTCAAGTCGGAGATGCTGTCGCCAATTAAGGTACTTGCTTGATAGACCTACGTGCTTTTCTTTCGACCACCCAATAAGGAAGTGGGTCATCGCAATGATGAAATAGTCGCCAAGTTGAGCAGCAGGGCATGTTGCAACGGTTCAATGATCAACCAAAATTGCGTGTTTTTTTTCATTTCCAACAAGAGTCATTTGGTTAAATTGTACGCGAGCAACAGAACAACGTTTGCAGACGCGTGTGATCGGCGAAAAGTACGTTTCCTTATTATCACAAGACAAGAATCTAGCCTCTTTCTCTTCCACTTCTTTTGTCTAGACCATCAACAACGTTGTGGCGCGTAAGTACTATGCATCAAGGTAGACACAAACGAACGCTTTTCGAGTTCTCAGACCTCCTACCCAGACAAAACAAACACGTTTCGTTTTTTTCTCCTTTTCGGAGAGCACTCGTAAGATGCGCACGTACCCGTAAAGAGCGAAAGAACATTCACAAGCGAATTTTTATCACCTGCTGCCATTACTCCGTTATTGTCACGAAACTGTCTCTCTCACCATTCCATCAGTTTTTTTTGTTCTACAGCGGGGCGCCAAAGGTTTTTGATCATCATCGCTCACTTTCTCTCCACTTTTCACGCACAATTTATCAGCCGGTTTACAGATGGAAGTAGTGGAACAACTCTCCTCGCCGTCCTTCTTACTGCTCAAGCAACAGCAACTCGAGCAAAAGCGATCGCATCACAACGTTCCGTCCCGGAAAGCGTCGATAATGGCTCTGAAAAGGTGAGGCTCTTGGCTCAATTTCTTTCGTTTCGCCTCAAAGCGCGAACTGTCTCTGTTTGCACGTGATCACATCACTCACTCCTTGTCCTTCCTTTCTTCCTTCGCCCCCCTTCTTCTTGCAAGTGAGGAGCGAATGCAGTCTGTTTGTGGGGCGAGGGAGGTCTTCGCAAGTTTTTCCCTTTTCTCTTCTTTCGGGTTCCTAAACTGGTCGTTCATCGATATCAAAACCGAAAAGGGGGGTGAACTTTAGTGTGGTCTTGTGGTCAGTTCACATTCGTCAACAAGTTGTCTGTTTGCAAAGATTTTTGAGATTCAGCAAGTTCACACAATTATTGTTAGTGCCTCAGGAGGCGTACAGCTTTTGATATGAAAAATGTGTTGATAAAGTAAGGATTGTACTTTTAGTCCCCTCCCGCTGTGACTCAGGTTCATCGCACTCTGCAATTCTAGAATCATTCTATTGAGCGCTAGCCTATGCATATGGTTCCCCGCAACTTTCAACTGCTATACATTCGTTGTCATGAACCCTGTTAAGGATCTTGTCATCCTAAACCCTACCCCCTCCCCATCCAAGTCATCTGATCACCCAATGTGTGCCGTTGTCTTCTTCTCGATCAGCGGTCGCCTGCTTCATCTTTCTTTCCTACTCTCCACGAAAATAGACATGTGGAAAGAGAGGAGTGGACGTGCATTTGCAGGCCGCAGAAAAAGAGATAGAGAGAGAGAGAAATGCTGCTGCTGGCTGCTGCAGCGGCGAAAAAACACATTCGGCTGCGGCGGGGCTGTCTCGTGACCCATTGCGTCCGTCTGCCGCCTCTTGAATCACCATGCTACACACACGGCGACGACGGGGACGGCGTTTGGTGTCTGAAAACGGAACGACGAATCGGAGGGGAGGCGGACGCGGATTCGTCATTGTCCAACATCTAATCAGATGTCTTTTTCGTCTTCCGCGCGGTGCGATACACCAACCATCAAGCGCAGTCCTACATTTCGTCGCTTCCCAACGCTATCGTCGCTGCTGATCTTAGCGGGGAGAACTGATTCTCTATAGAGCGCACTTGCACTTTTGTGTACATTTATGTCTCCGGAACTTGGGATAGCGGCGTGGAAGTATCCCAAATCCGTGTTGATCTCAAGCTAATCCTAAGCCCGACATACCCTGAATACAAGATTCATGCACTTTTGCTTTTGCAACGGCCCCTCCCGTTGCTCTTTTCTTCTTCTTTTCCCGCTTCTCTATCCGTTTCCGTCCAACATCTAGCTCGTTTCGCGGAAGGAGATAGCGCAACAAAAAACGTTTTGTGCTTCGATCGTCTGTCTGCGCTCTCCGCGTCCTGTGTGGTCCCTTCGGAAGAAGAGGAGCAAGCCCATGTCCATCCAGTGCTGCTTCTGTCGTTGTTGCACTGAGAGAGAGAGAGAGAGAGAGAGATATCATGTGACACAAACTGATCACTGCTTATCAACACTGTTTCTTTTCCCTCGGCGTTCTTGAGTTCAAAGAAACAACAAACAGACAGTCTGCCGTTAATCTTTGCTCTACCTGCCACTGCGTCTCCCCGACTTCTTCGCTCTTTTGTTTGTTGCATCGGCGGCGGGGCAGGCAGAAAAAGAAGAAGAATGCGAAAAGTGGTTGGTTGCGTGCACTTTTTGGCGCGGCGGCGGCGGCGACGACTGCTGAACAATTGCAAACCGCGACTGTTTGAGGGTGAGGGACTGAACTCGACTCGCTCGTTCCCGACGATTTTCAAGAGGTTTAATCCACGGGTCCGTTTTGACATTTCTCTGGGTAATCCCGCATCATAATACTAAATGCCGCCCGATTTTCATTTCCAATCAGTACTTTGCATTTCTCAGCATTTCTCTAATTTTGCCTGAATTCTACACCATCCCAACGTCATTTTTTGCTCTCTTGCTCGGCTCGTCAAACAAAAACAGAATTTTGCTATTTTCGACGTCTCTGCTGCAACACGATATCCAGTTTTGAGTTTCAGTCCTTGAAGAAGACCCCCCCCCCTCCGTCTCATATTTTGGTTCTTCTATAAATTTGTCCGCTCACTATATATTTATTATTAGCCTTGCCATTCCGAAGAACATACAATAGGGCGTACTCTGACGTCCCCCGCCGGGATATGTATGAATGGCACTCATTTTTCCCGGTAACTCTCGCTGTCTAGAAAAATTCAATTTCCGGACGTAGTATCCGTATTATATACGTGCGTTCATCTGTTTTTTTTAAAGTGTCTCCATCTCTCTCTCTCTCTCTCTCTCTCTCTCTCTCTCTCTCTCTCTCTCTCTCTCGCTCTGTCTCTCTTTCTGTTCCTTTTTTTTCTGTGTTTTGCCCCGTCTTCCGAAATGATCTGAAAAACAGGCACAGCCCGTTGAACTTTGTGTTTTTGTTTTGCCCCCTTTTTCCCCCTATCCAACCCGACCGCCGTCCCCTTTCCTTTCCTCTCCCTCTGCTCTTCGTTCCAACTTTTTTTGTGTGTGTGTGTGTGTGTGCAGTTGTTGTGATTCTAGTTTCTAGTTTCCAGATGCTCCACGAGCATGTGCTCGGCGAGCTCATCACTTTCTGATCCGAGGTCTGATTGCTTTTTCTCTGTTTTTTCTTTGTTCACCCGCTCCGCCCGGGTAGACCAGCTTGGTCGTTGAATTCCAAGAGTACATTAGAGCGCGTTTCAAGACATTCGGCCAAAGTTTATTGTTGTTGCAACACTTAATCCTTCCAGTTCTGCAATCGTCGCCCCCACCAAAACTTCCTTGTTCTGCCTGTCTGATAGCAAAGTGTCTGTCACTTCCAAAAGTTGTTATTGTCCGTTTCACTCTCACTCTCACACACACAAAAAAGCGAAAAGTTTGCTTGTGCAAAACGGCCGCAAGGAAGAAGAAAAGTTTGCAAACTCTGATAACGCTTCTCTTCTTGTTCTTGTGCTTCGCCCGCCCTTGGCAGCAATGTTCATCCAACCGTCGTATTGCAGTCAATTGCGCACGCCACGTGGCACTCCGCTCAACAACAGCGCCGCGCCGGGCACCGAACTTCTTCCCTACACACCGCCGCCCATTCTGGCTCCAATGCGCAACGGCTCTGGCCTCTTTTGCCAGATCGCCAAGTCGGTCAATTCGCTGCCAATTACAGATGTAAGCAATGAGATGGATTGACAGAAAAAACGAAAAACTTTCTCTCTTTTCAGAAGACATCATCTTCCTCATCCGATGCTCCGAGTTGCAGCAGCACGAACGGAGTGAATGGCGCGATGAAGAACGGCAAGAAGAAGAGCGAGGACGGAGACGGTCCGTCGCGCAAGAACGGATTCTTCTACACGGCGACGCAGACGAACGAGTCCAAGTTTGCCAACGAGCTAGAGGCGCTCCGCAAAGAATCGTGGGCGTCCACGTCGTCGGCGGATGAGAAGATGCAAATGGAGAGGAAGGCGTCTCTGGAAGCCATCAGAAAGGAGTCGTGCATGTCGGACAGCTACTACGATTACGAAGGACCAAAGATCAGCGACCCGAATCCGTGAGTAGAACATAACAAGATACAGAAAGTTCAAAACATGCGCTTTTCAGACACATCAACATTGGAAAACAATATCAGGCGCGGGTGAAGAAGTGGTGCGACCGAGAGGTTGTCTCCAGCGAGTTGGACGCCATTGATGACCGCGACGAAATTGTTTTCTCTTCGGAAATCCTTCAAGACATTGACCAAGAGCAAAGTGAGTTACCCTTCCTCTCCTCTAATTGAGTCGTCCCCCGTTCCAGTCAACGCATTCGAGTTGCTCGCCTGCAGTCAGGCTTGTCCGCGAGCCGGAAGAAACAAGGAACTGGCGCTCCACTTGCTCATGGAAAACAAGGGAAACATCGAGGCGGCGGTGGAGGATCTGCTGCGAAGCGACACGCTCGACTGGGAGCACTACTCGACCGTCTTCGGCTACATGTACAACGACTCGGTCTACTGGACCCCGGATGAGATCTACCTGTTCCAGGACGCGATTTACAAATCGGAGAAGGAATTTGACAAAGTCGCCGCGGAGGTTCGTCCTTTTCTCGATTCGTGTCGGTACATTTATTCATTCTTTTCAGCTGCCCGGAAAAACAGTTCAAGAGTGCGTGCAGTTCTATTACACGTGGAAGAAGGCGTGTCCGGACGACTACAGAAAGTTGCGAAATCTGAGAAGAAAGCGGCAGTTGCTCGAGATGAACCTGAAGAACAACAAGCTGCTGGAAGAACCGGCAGTTCCGGCCAAGAAGATCTCGATCGTCGAATCGGGAGAATCGGACAACGAGTCAAACGCCACGGATGCTTCTTTCAACGGAAACGGACACATGGAGTTCAGAGAACGCGCTTTGTAAGTTTGAAAACTCTCCGAAACAACTAACAACGTGGATTTTCAGCACCTCTCCGATCATATCCTCCCCGCGAGATGAAGCTCTCGTCGGTCTCTCCCCATCGTCGAAAGATCTGTTCGGAATTCAGAAGAACTATCAGCCGTCGGCCCCGCGAGCCCATCACACTCCGTCGGCTTCGTCGAGCAAGAAGGGGGCGCAGCCGAGCGCCGATGGATTCTTCCACTGTCGTCTGTGCGACAAATGCTTCGAGAAGGTCAAATCGCTCAACGCGCACATGAAATCGCACGCGATGAAAGCGCGTGCCGAGCAAGAAGCGAAAGCCCACGATGCTCAAATCGCCGCCGCCGCCGCACAGCTCTCGAACGCTGTCAACACTGTCAACACGACGTCGCCGCTTCATCAGTTCACCAACGGCATCAACATTGCGATTCCGTCGGGCATCGGCAGCCTTACTCCGCAGCAATTGACACCACAGCAGATCAGTCTGAACCAACAGTTGCAATCGCAGCTGAGCAGCCTGAGCTCTCAACTCAACTCGCAACTCAACTCACCGCTCACTCCGCAGCAACAACTGCAACAGTTCACGCAACAACAACAGCAGCTTGTGGCCCGCGCCATGCAACAGGTAAGCGTGCAATATACTTTTCATTGTGACAAAGTTTCGATTCCAGAATCTGTTCCAACCGCAAACGTCGGCGCCACTCGTACAACCCTCTCATCCCCTGATCCAGGCGGGTCTTCATTCCATTCACTAATCTCCCACGCCTCCGTTTCTAAAGTTCAATCTCTTCCGCTTACCGGGTTCTCTCCATTTCCACCACCACCACCACCACCGTCTAGTTTCATATTTCTTCCAGTCGCGCATAACTGTGTAGTCGTCCCCGTTAGATTCCACCAACATCATCATCATCATCAGTTTCTGTTGTTAGGATAAATATTGTATTGCTTTTTCGCTAAAGTATGTCATGTAAATATTTATTGAATTTATATTGAATACAAATGCATTTTTTTTGTCTATAAACGACACTGACTTCCGATGATTCTCTCGCGAAGTGCCCGACCGGTTGGCGAGATGAAGACGTTCTGAAATTATTAGAATGGTTCCAAAGGTACCTCGGACAAACCATAGAACTTCCGCCAATATCAGCCAGCTGCGCTTCGTCCGGAGGCGCCAACTTGTCCCTGACCGCCACGGAAATCAACTGCAGCCCCTGAGCACGAGCCACTCTCGCCGCTTCTCTCGGGTTGTCCTGCGAGTATCCGTCCGTGAACACCACCAACACCTTGTTCACGTTCCTCCTAGCCGGATGAGCTCTTCCTCCGAATATCTGGGTCGCGTAGCGGATGGCGTCGGCAGTTCGTGTCGTGCCTCCGTGACGTTCCATCAGGAACATTTCTCTGGAAGTTATATACATGCTTTTCTAGATCTTTCCACGAACATTTCTTCTCAGACCTACCGTAACTACTGTAATAGAAGAGCGCCCGAATACCTCTTCTTTAAGACTATACATCTCAGCTGCCAATGGAGATACATTGATTTGAATGGACAATATTGGGGTGCCCTTCTATTACAATATTTACGGTATATCTCAAGGACGAATAGTTATTTCGAAACATGGGGCCGCTAAACAACTTTGTAGTAAGTGATTTTATTCCAAAACCTTTCATTCTTGCTACTTCCGTTTCCCTTCTCACGTTTTCTTCAACTCACTCAATAAGTTTATCCTTATCGGTGTGTTTATCCAAATACACCCGTACATGAGTCCTCCCACGACCCGAATAACTTATAAGACCAACACGAACGGCTTCCTGAGAAATGGGAAGAGCGTTGATCGCAGACGCAGCAATATCCAAGTACCTGGAAGCGATATCTCACGGAGTTTAGTTTTAACTCCAAAACAACTGACAGTTGACTCTTATCGCCAGTGCCTTTGGAGAAATCAACAAGAAAATAGACGTCGGCTATGCAGCTTTGTGGAACTATCGGTTTCGGAGTCGTCGGAGGAGCCGCTGAGGTGCTGAACAGACTCATCACGTTCACTTTCGTGCTGGACACGACCGCAGGCTTCTCGGTCATTGCAAACTGAACACTCCTCGATCGCACTTTGAAATCCCTTGTTCGGAATTCCTCAACACCGTTCTCCTCTTGATTCTGCTCCTTTTTCTTCTCCGGCGGTACATCGATGGTAGAGGGCGGTGGCGGCGAAGGAGTTGTGTGCCAGAAAGTGGAGTCGGGTCTTTTGGTTGTACTGAAAATGGGAGAGGAATCTTTTAAAAGTTACAGATGTTTTCCGAGAAAGTGCATGGAATGTTGACACGAAAAGAAACTATCTTATACCTGGTCGTCGTAGTCCATTTCAGGGATTGAGGACGTCTAGTTGATGGAGTTCTGAATAGTTTCAATGTGACAGTTGCATTAGAGAGAGAGAGTTTCAAAAAAGATATAGAAAAAGGCTAAAGAAACCTTGTTGTCGTAGTCGATTTTGTCGATTGTGGTGTTTTCGTTGTCAGCTTTGCAGTCGAGGAAGCTCTGAAAAGTGTCGGCTCTATCTGAGTAATCAGGTTTCAAAGGCAGGATCCATAATAAAAATCAGGATCAGGACGGTCACGGGTTCAAGGCATTTTTGTCTTTGGAACCTGATGGCTCAGATAGAGCCAAAGTTTCAATTGTTTGTACATTTGAAACAGAGTTTTCGAAAGCCAAAAAACCTGTTAGTTGTGGTCCATTTCGGTCGTTTTGTAGAGAATGTGGACGGGGTTCTAAAAAGTTTTGCTTCAACAGACTGAGACGCGTCGAAAGTTGACGAAACCTGGTGGTAGTAGATCTTATTGTCGATTCGGGCCGTTTTGTTGCAGTTGAGGTAGGAAAACGTCTTCTGGAATATCAAAGTTGAGAAGTTTTTGAGGAATTCGCAAAAAACCTTGTTGTGAATGCTGAGGAAGACAGTCTTCGTGTTGTAATGATCGTTGTGGAAGACGTTCTGAAATTGGAAAACTTCCTGGCAAGTTATACGGTTAATTGCAAAGAAAACGCTTGTGAGAAACTGAAAAACGACTACTTCAAGCACTTTTTACTCTAATCTTGTATTCTGGCTTCTACTCCTTTGAGAACAACAAAAAACAACAAAAAGGTATTATTAGGAAAGTTCATATATTAGACAACAACCAATTACAATTGCTAGATGATATATTAGTACAAACTCCGTGGTTAATGGATGCATTTCAGAACCTTGTGGGTCTTGTCGACGTCTCGAAGCGTCTGGAAGTGGCAGGATGGAAGGGAGGACTGAAATGTGGTCCGATTGTTGAGGAAAGCTGAAAGCGAACGGACCTCGGATTGGCAAACCATCTGCTCGCGGCTTCTGGTCCTTCGGCCGTCTTGAACAAAATGAATGGACTTCTGAAATTAGCACGTTCTTATCCATTAGGTACAATCATTCAGACCTGGTGGTTGGCGAAAACTTTTTGCTATCAAACTTTGCATTTCCGTTGGTTTTCGCAGTGGAAGGCCTTCTCGTCGTCGTCGTGCTCATCGGCCTCGTCGTCATCTTCTTGAATGTCCTCGTTATAGTGTACTTTGTGTTTTGTGTCGTCTTCTTCTTCTCCTTCTCTTTCTCCGTCGGCTTCTCCTCCAAAAGTGTTCGGGAGGCGTCGTAGAATGTGAGCCGACGGACGAATGGGTCTCGAGTGGAAGTCAACGGGCGGTGCGTTGAAGTGGCCGTCGGTGCTCGCCGAATCTCATTTCCCCCGCTGAATTTGCTGGATTGTGTGTCGAATGGGTTTGTTTGGTTTCGGCCGCAAAGGATCAGCTTCTCGAAATCGGTTTCTTGATCTTCGGAGAGCATCTTTCTGGAAAACAGGTGTATCAAGGCAAAAAGAAGGCGGTGACTGAGCCTACTGCTTCTTCTGCAAACTTCCGATTCGGTAGATATGAAGCGCCGGCGCCAGAGACATTTTTCTCCACATATTGCTCATTGTCTGGTTGACAGGAGTCTCCGAGAAGAGCAGAATTACAAATGGTTGGAACGCTAAACGTTTTCGTTACTGTGTGATCCTCAAAACGTGTACTCACTAGCAGTTCGTCTCGCAATTTCACCAGTGGCAATCTCCAAAAAGCGGTCATAGTCGCCGTGAATCGTGCTCAGCACCGATTGCAGTTCGCCGTTGTTCTACCAAATGCGAAATTTCCACTTGAAATATACAAAGCTATAACTGACCCTAACCACTCTCGGAACATATCGGTCTTCTCTGGAAAGAACGACCCATTTGCGAATCTTTTGATCTTCGGGAAGTTGTCTCGCCACTTGAATGGCTCGACTTCTCGACACCTACAATATTGGATCCATCGAAAAGGTGTTGCCTCACAATATGTGCAAGTTTACAACGTTTCTGTACAACTCTCTTGAAGACAGTTGTACTCTATTAACTCGGCAAACCTCGCGAATGTTTTGCGCAACAGTTACAGACAGATGTGTGCCGAGACAGTGGAGAAAAGTTGCCAACTCATTGTAGTAGGTACCTCCAACGTTTTATTGTCAATCACAAACAGGACATCGATGCAGGCGAGAGTGAGCTTGAGCTCAGCGAGGAGCAGAAAGAATAAGCACGCCCACGCACGGCGGAACATCGTTCGAAAAGAAGATGGTGTGGAAAGAAGGGCGACGGTCCTCTCGCGTATCGAACCGAACCATCTTTTGTTATTATTATTATTATTATTCCGTTCATTATGCATCCTTATCGTCGATCTTCGATCTCGTTCTGAATTCGGACTTTCTCCCGGCGACGAATCTTTGTTGTTCGAATTGAATTCAAATGAATATGAACATTTTATTAGGTGTTGAGGAGGAAATAATAAAGTGTAAAAGTAGGGGTCGAAGGAAAGACTTGAGAAGAGGGAGAGTACCTAGAGGAAGGGGAAGAGGCAAAATAAAAAGTGATATCAGAAGTGTGAGACCTGTGTACAAATTGGTGGTGTGGCGGCGGGAGTGGCAACTCATACGTACCACTCCTTGAAGTCCTTCTTCTTCGCCACGCCGTTCCCGTTTCCGTTACGCATCAGAGTCGCGGCGCCGCCCGTCCCCACGCCGCCGTTTCCGTTCGCTATTACGGCGCCTTTCAGCGGCTCATAACCATTTCCGTTGATCTAAAATGAGAAAGTAGCGAGCGATTAGTAAAGACAGGAAGGGTGACTCACGTGAGGTTTGGCGAGCAACGGCTGAGTGCACGAGTCGTTGCTCCGATCGTGGTTCATCGGAGGGGAGAGTTCCGGCGCGATCGCAGTGTAGCCCGATTGTGTTTTCATTGCCTGCAAATCAGATTCCAATAGACGACAAGAAATATGGATTACCATAGTGTAGTGCTCCGAGTTCGGCGGGTTCTGACGGCATTTGAACACAAAGAAAACGACGGCGGCGATGGCGATAATGACCGCCAGACTCGAGCACATTATGAGCGGAGTGCGCGGGAAATCGGAAACTGTGGCCGCCTGAAATAAAAGGTTTTTAGCTTTCTAGGACTAAACTTTCGACTTAATAGTGGCTATTATACTTAAGAGCTTCCGTCTGTTGAGATCATTTGAACTTGAATATCAATCACCGCTAGAGATTTCAAAAAGTAGGCAACTCATTAAATGTTCACAATAAGCTAATAAACAATTTATCAGTTGACAACTGTTTGATATCTCTACCGGTAGTTCAGTTATACTGTTATGACTGAATGGTATTGAAATACCATTCTGATACAGTGGCTTGCGCAAAAGTTCATGAAGTTCGGCTCAAAAGTTGCTTACACTTACCGAGTACATGAAGTACCAAGATAGGATCATGAAATAAGTGTGTCCAATTTACCTGCATAGTCGTCGTGATTGTGTCTCCCATAGGCGTCGTCGGCCTCACCGGATAGACTGTAAAATGCGGAGTGGACTTTGAGCGCGTCTTCGTTGGCTGCGGCGGAGGAGGAGCCAAACTGCTGGTGATCAGAGCGGTTATCTCGTTGTCAATGTCTGAAAGATCAAAACGCTTATATTCATTTATAAGGCTGTATATAACTGGACCGCCCGGGGTTGAATCGAATCAAAGGGAAACACACGCACAGAAAGCCGAACTGATTGGATTTGACTTGGACTCGGATGTGAGTGAAGTGCAAAAGAAAGGACAAAAGGTATACTCACACATGGTCAATAACAAGCGAGGGGAGAGAGAGAGAGAGAGAGGAAGGGGGGAAACAGGAAAGAAAAAGAAAATGTGGGAGGAGCAGCAACCATCACATGCCACTGCTCATTTGGCTAATTGCGCCCAACACATTTGGCTGGGCGTGAGCAACGGCTTCTAGCTTCTAGCTTCTGCCTTCCAACTTCTTCAGCTGCTCTCGGTTGCCAGGACTACACGGCTGTGTGAGAAAAAACCGAAAGCCGAGGCACACACACACACAGAATATTCTAGCGGGAGGTAAAACGGGCAGGGCCGGATGCGAAGCCATGGCGGGAAATGAGATTTTCACATAATGGATAAAAGGAGGAAAAACGGAGAAAATGGGGCGGCGCGCGCTCCGATTTGTGGATGATTCTCGGACGACGCTCCTCAAAACCATTAGCATAAATGTTTGCACATTTCCGATCGTTTGTCGGTCGGTCGGTCGGTCGGTCGGCTTCGACTTCGGCCAATGGGATTAGGAGCATCATCATCTCAATAACATGCTTGAGAGAGGCCGTTTCATGATGAATTATGAATAGTTTACGAAAAGATATCTCTCTCTCTCTCTCTCTCTCTCTCTCTCTTTTTGACGACATTGATGGATTCATAGAAAAAAAAAACGAAAAGAGCGACGACGAGGACGACGAAAGAGAGGAGCGAGGACCAAGTAATTGGGCCGGCTTTTATCACGCATCACCTGCCTTTTTGTATGGGTTTTTTGGGGTGGACATCGTCAAAAAAAAATGGAGGAGAGTAATAATGAGAGGGAATGGGCTCGGCAAACACCAGGAATCGAACGAGGAGCGATGTGGTTTGTATGAGCGAGATTTTCGTTTTCATGGGTAGCACAACGAGTATTGTTGTTCGGATGGGGAACCGGCCGGCGTTAATCCGCCAAAATTCGTTCTCTCTTGTAGGATTATTATTCGTATTATTACTAACTAATGCATCGGAAATCTAGACACATTTTGTAGCTCGAAGCCATTTCTCAGCTGAAAAACCGACCCTATTGGTTTTTGCACGGTGTAACTCTCAAAAGATCTTACTTTTCTTTTTGACATGGAAACTTGTCTTGCAATTTTTTTTCGAATGATGATGGAAATGCGCTATAATCAGAGAAATAGGCATTTCAAAAAAAAAGGGAAGAAAAGAGCAGGCTCATTCACACAAATAGTAAAGGAACGTAGGAGGAGACGGACGGTTAGACAGTGAGTAGGACGGGGCCAGAAATTAAAAAAAGCATGACACGAAAAAGCTTCTGACGACGATGACGACGCTGAGATGGGGAAAGAAGGAAGGACACGGCAAGCGGAGAGAGTGTGGTTCTCACCGTAAGATTGTCGTTGCTGGAAGCGAATCGTCGTCGTCGTCGTGGCTGTAGTCGTCGTCGTCGTTGTCTTCCGGCTCTTCTTCGGCGTTGTCGTTTTTGTCTGCGTCTGCGTCGACGCCGTCGTCGTCACCGACTTGTTGGTCCGCCACGCGGGACCTGTGACCATAGGTTCAGGCAAAGTGTCGACCTGATTCCAGATGCTCGAGCCCAGATAGTCCGGATTCTGCTCGGCCGCCTCTCTGACGCTCTCGTACGGCCGCGGAAGGACCGTGACTGATGTTGGTGGTGGTGGAGGTGCGGAAGTGCTTGTTGTTAGTACTTTTGCGAGCGGAGTAGTGCTCTTGACGGCGGAGGGCTTCGTGGCGGGTGTGATTCCGAACATATCGTCGCCAGAGCCGTCGAACTCGTCGTCCGACGCGTCGCCGTCGGTGATTTGTGACAAAAAGAAAACAGGCAAAGTGGTGGTAGTAGTAGTCATTTTAGGAGAAGAAGAAGAAGAAGAGGACGTCGCCGCCGAGGCTGGAACTGAGTTTTCACGCCGAGAACAGAGTTAGTTGGATTAGTAGCTAGGCTGGATGGTTTTAAAATGAGAGAAAGAGTGAAAGAACGGCAATCAGAGAGCGGCGTTTTGCTTTTTTATGATACGCGGTCTACAAATCTGGTAGATCGGCGCACCAATAAGCCATGAAGCATATGCTCAGTACGTTTTCTGAGAGGAATAGAGGCGAAGCAAAGCTTGCCACCAGATTTCAGATTTCCAAGCTTGTTTTTCAACTCACGTTCACTTTGACGCGAACTCGCTTGAACGTCGGCAACAGTGGGCAGAACCGGCGAGAAGAATCCTGAAATTTAGCTTCATCACACATACTTGGCAAATCTCTGTAACTTTCGCGCAAAATACGCAACTCCCTCTAGTAAGCTGCACAAAAGTTGCATAAAGTTTGCGCAAAAGTTACAGAGGTTTTCCGAGTCTATCAAAGTCCGTTAGAGATCCCCGGGACACCCTCTCAACACCACTTCTCCCGGCCTACCAGCGGTGGTCTCCGCGGACACATCCGTCATGCTGCGATCGGCGATTCCGTGCTCCTTCTCCTCATAATCGTCGTCATAGGCGGGCAGTTTGGGAGCGACGTTTCGCGAAGGAGCCGCGTCAAAGTTCGACGCAAACTTCGGAATGTACTGTTTGAACTGGCGACACTGCTCGTCGTTCCAGTTCATCAGGCACAGAATGGGAGAGACGGTGGTGGTGGCCACAGGAGGAGCACCGCCACGTAAATGATCAATGAATACCATGGAAGCCTAGGAAGCATTGGAAGAGGTGTGAGAAAAGTATCGGATGACGTGAGGAGAAAACGAAATCGGAGACGATATTGGAGACGAGAAAAAACTAATTGGATCTTAAAAGTAAACAGCCGGCTTTTTGAGCATTTCAGCTACTAGAGGCCGCGCAAAAAAAGAGGTGTTCAAGTGGCGGAGCAGCCGAGAAAGCCAAAAAGCAAATGCACCTTTCATTGTTGTTATTACTATTTATAGGAATAACAAAACTTCCTTGCGGGAATGGGCACAAAATAGATTTGGTACAAAACTTTGAAGGTAAAAAGTAGGAGGCGGAGGACACGAACTTGTTAATGCAAATGAAGAAGAAGACGATCCGCGGAAGGTCTTGGGGGAATCGGATGACGGCGCGAAATTTTTGACGCGTCCTTTCCGCTTTTTCGGCATCCCTCTACTCTCTTTACAAATTTCTTCGGCGGCACACACGAAAACGACGACACATAATTAAAGAAAGCGCGAGAAGACGACGACACTTCTTATTTGATTTCTGCGCCGTCCGACGTCTTCTTCTTCTTATTCTCCGGTTTCTTGCCTTCTTGCAAAGCCAATTTCGAAAAACAACTGATAGGGCAGTAGAGGAGATGTGGGATTAGGAGACGAATCGAGGCCCGACAATAGATGGAATCGAATGAAAAGGGGGATTGTGGTGATATGGACGACTGAAAATATAACGCGTGACGAAGGCAGATGAGTACTGTTAGGACAGGACGTCGTCTGGGCAAGATAACTTGTACTACTTGTTTGTACCGAGAACTCTACAATACTCCAGAAGTCCTAACAGTACTCGTCTGCCTTCGTCAGACGTTATATAATCTAGCGAGTCTGGTTTCCACGAATTCAGGTGGCATATCTCAAAAATGGCGAAAATTGAACCAAATTGATCAATTACAAAGTTGTTCTGCTTGAAAGGTCATTGCATTTTCTACTGCAAAAATAATTTCTCAACAGAGCGCGATTGAAGTGAAATGCGCCATAATAGACATCTTTATAGTACACAACTTTCTCGAGTACTTGACAGAGTTTGGCGCGGATTAGCCTAGTAGGAGTATCATCTCAAAACGGGAAAAAAGTAAGACACGATGCTCTAGATGCTCTCCGGATAACCGGGACCGGAAACACGTCTCCTCCTGCTTCTCATATCTGGGTCAGTTTGAGCTTGCTCCGAGCGCCTCTCTTCTCCACTTTTTGGCCGTATATCGTTCCCCGGGGAGCGCTCACTCGATCCCACCCCCTTTAGTTTTAGAGGCTTCGCGAAGAAGAATAAGGACAAAAAGTCGTCGCGGAAAGTGAGTTTTATGGCAAATGAATGAATTGGGGAAGGGGAGAAACGACGACGACGAAGTGTTTGAATAATTCACAAAGGTAAGCAAAAGTTGAGTCGACGCTGCACCGAAGAAGACGTTCTTTCGGGAGAAGTGCGTGCAAATCGGAGTGGAGCAATCTCGATGTTTCGAAATGAAATTAGCATAAAAAGCGAACCGAATATGATGAGGAGGAGCCTTGTGTTTCCACATGTCTAATCCATCATTCATGTCCGAATTTTGAAATTTTGGAGACGAACATTTCGAAGGAGATTTCCGCTGTGTAATATATGAAAGAAAAGGATGCACTTTGACCAGATTCTCGCGATGAATGGAAGGCGCGCGGATTATCCAATCCTTCTACTATTGAGAGCCGGGAGAGAAGAAGCATGGAGCATCTCATAAACTAATTTGGACACCTACAAACGGCTATACATCTATGTGGAAGGATGAAAAGGAAGAGAGAGAGGGTCAAACAAAAAGTGCGGTGAAGCACTTTGGAAAATGAGGGGGGTCACAGCACAGAGAGTCGCCCCGAGGGGGTCATGTTTCAGCACAATCTATCCATTTTATATTCATATTTCAATAGGAAGAAAGGCGCCGTACTTGTGGTCCAGGAGATAAGGTACAAAAGTAAGAAGCCTGAGCTTTTGACTCATTTGCAATTCTCCGATCGGGCCCAACAATTGCAGGCTTTCAATACTTGGATCGAAATATCTTGGGTCCAAGTTTCAGACCGATTTGATTATCCTGTCCCGAGATATGTCAAATTTCGTGAAAATTGCTCCTTTCGGCTTCAAGCCAGTATATCTCCGGACCAGATGATCCGCTCGGTCTGAAACTTGGCCCCAAGATACTTCAATCTAAGTCCAGAAAGCGTGCAAAGTTAGGATACGATCTGGGTCAAAGGTTAGGCCTCGGCAGGCCCTGAAAAAAGATCTTCTGGACAAACAGATCCCTGAGAGCGGATCAGAACTGAGGTTGTCGAATACTATCATGCTGATTTTGTGAACCTAGATCTTTGAGCTCCATGAATCCAGAATGAAATCATCTCTGTGCGGGCGGCGCGCGCGCAAGACAATGACAACAGGTCAAGCATAAAAAAGTGGTCTTTTTGCACAAGAAGCGTTAGGAAAGACGGCGGCGAAGACGTAAACTGGCAATTTTTCATCGTTTTCACACCTTTTCATCATGATTTGTCCAGCTGAAGCGGCGGCACACACTCGCTTCCGCTCTTTGAAATAATAGGGGGGCCGGCGACAATTTTGCGCGCACAATTTCACACCGCCCCGCGAATTTCTTGAGGCGAGTAAATGAACGGTGCGCGTGAAGAAGACGAGATTGAACGTGACGTGACAACGAGTGGGGATAATCCGGCGTGTGTATATACATTTCCTATTTTCGAACGAAGCCCGACTCTCGAGAAGGAGGGCTTCTTTAGACGGTCAGTAGCGAGGCGGAAATAAATCCGAAAGGTTCGAAATGTCTCGTAAATAAATGATTTGTGCTGCTACTGCTGCTGGTGCGGGAGTCTAGAACGGATAAAAGTAAGAAACGCTCCTAGATAAACAAGGAGCAGCGAAAAAAAAAGAAAATTAATTGCCACTAGGGCGAAGATTGATGAGCTTTACCACTAGAGACAAAAGCGTTTCGTTTCGTTTCGGCAAAAAGTTATGGTCGCATGGCTCCCATGAGGAATCGGGCCATTTCTGGCCACTTCTCTGGAGAGAAGAACCAGAACACAGAGTGGTGTTGAGAAGGGTCCGTGGATGGTGGAAAAGGGAAGAAAAGGGATGGACTGACCTATCGAGTCGTCGGTGTCGATGAAGCACGTCTGTTGCTCCTCGAGGCTCACACAGCTGGGCGCCAGCGACTCGATGAGCGCTTCGTTGGGGTTCTGCAACTGTTCGATTGAAAAAGAAAAAGTTAGACAATGCACGGGATGAGCAAGCGTGCTCCACGGTGTATCAGCGCAAAAACTATTTGAATTTCCTGTCGAAAAATCAGACTATTTGACTGCATAGCGATGCTTTTTTGTGCTTTACGAGCTTTGCGATTCGGAGCATTTTTACGTGACTGTGTGTGCGGATAATGTGCCAGACTTCCCGCAATATCCTTAAAAAGTGCAAAATTTGACGACCGAAAGATTTCGTTTGTCAGAGTTCCAACAGAGCGCATGTTCGGAAATGTTCCAGCAACAACATGTTGCAGTAAAATATTTGAAAGCTCTCAGAGTCTAGAAGCGCTAGAAAAGTGACAGAGTTGACGGATTCGTCAAAAGTGCGGGAGCGCATTCGAGAAGAACTGGAATAAAGATGTGTCAAATAAACATGTCAGCTGACAGAATGTGCCTCAATTCTTCAGAATCTCGCGCCTTCGATGGCGTGTCGCCGCTCTTCTCGGAAATGCATACGCACTGGATTTTTCTCTTTTCGAAAAAATCCTAGCTCCAGGCACTTTTCTCTTTTCTCGTATGCTTAAACGACCAAGAAACTATCTCTCCTAATGACACACAGCCTGTGGGATAGAAACACTTTTTCCCCTTGAGGTTTTGGACCGAAGGTTATGCGGAGCGCAAAAAATTGAGGAGATGAGTATTAAAAGAGACGCGCGGGGAGGGTATGTGTGTCATTTTCTGTAGATTACTAATTAGTTTGGGGGGAGAAAAGGCGGCTAAGAAGCTTTATTGGTAGTAGTAGTAGTAGTGGGTGGAGGAGCCGAAGACGAAGGAGAAGAAGAAGCCGTCGATAAACAGACAAAAGAGTGGCGACAGCCTCCCCAAAACATTTGAATATTCTTGAAACAGAACAGAACACAGAACGCGACGGGTGGTCGTGGCCATTCAAAAGAGTGTCTAAAAGCTCTGAGATTCACGTGGAGAGAAAAAAAAAGAAATTGCCGGGAAAGTAGAAGTGTAGAAGAGGAGACCACAATTACATTAGTGCAAGTGATTCATCAAGTGCCGCCTTCTTCTTCCTCTCCTTTCTTTCTTTCTGTGCAAAAGTGCTTTTCTTCTAGGTGACGATAATGCACTTCACATTTTCGTTTTCACAACGCATACGAGGGTCAGGAAAACCAAATTCAAATGGTGTTTTATCAAGTTTTCGGCAAAATGACACAGATAAGCCATTTTCTATCGGATAACAATAAATTCGATAAAAATTCCAAGAAATCACAAGTATGAGGATAACTGTGCTGGATAAGAAATAGAAGCTGACTAAGACTGCTCTCTGAGCTTTTGAAGTTTTGAAAAGCTCTATTGTGTACCTAACGGATCCTTTTTTTCAAATTTTCTTCGCTACATACACATTTGTTATTCACTCGCCGTCCCCTGCTGTCTGAATCAGAATCTGACTGACTCATCCGTAGAAATGAGTAACGCTCGCTAGTGCTCAAATGATACTCAACGCCATCGTCTCGTGTAAAGACTTCCGGCCATCTCAATAATTCAGAAGTACTAACTGACCTCCTCGAACGAATGAGCCATCATTATTTCGGCGAGCTCGTCGTCTTCGGCTGAATTGCTGCTGCTCGCTGGCTCAGATACGGCTGTCGTTTGGGCCGAGCCGATTGTGTGGATACGGTTGGAGCCTGAAAGAATGATTATAATTGTATAGTTTGTGACTGAAAATGACAGGTTTGAATGGAAAACAAGGAGAAGAAGAAGAGGAAAAAAGGAGGGGAAGAAGGAGACGAGCGTGAGCCGTGTGTGCCCATACTTCAACATTCATTTATGAACATTTTTATGTTCCCCGCCCGTCGTCTTTACTGCTGAAGAGCGGGAGCGAATCCGACACGAATTCGTAGGCTTCACATGGAGCAGCAAAAAAAAAAACGACGGACGGACAGAAAAAGGAAAGGGGAAAGCGATGGCGTATCGAGTTGTATGTGCTTTGAAACAAATTGGGTTTCTTTCCTCTTTCCTCCTGCCTGCCTTCTTCTCCTCTTTTTCAAGGCCAACATATAAATTTTATGGCTCTCCAGAAAACATAAAAGCATACGAGAGACTTATTAGATCAACTTCTAAGAATAGAATGACGAGGTAGAGGTCAACAAGCGCCATATCAAGCGGAATGGAATTTGGGCTTGAAAAAGAAGATATAAGGGTCTCCAGCTAATCACGTGCTCTTTCACACAGCCCTCTTCGTCCTAGAAAAAGCTTTTGCAAAGTAGTAGCAGTAGTAGTAGGAGAAGGTGCGAATGATGGAGACGGAGACAAAAAAAGGAGTGGAAAGAGCCCAGATATCATTTGCATTCGGTTGGAACTGGGATGGAGAAGAAGTGGGCGGAGTTCTCAGCTCTTTTGTTTGCAACTCAGAATTTCATGTGCAATGTTAGCACTGTAGAATATAACTTTAAAATATTCATCTGATTTGGAGTCTCATATGAATTATAGTTAGGCCAAATTTCAAAAGAATCTTAATAATCGATCACTTCATCACAAAATGTTTCATTTCAAAGTTGCAAAATGAGCAAACTGTGGTAGTCAAACGCAAAAAAAACTTTGATCCGGACAGGCGGCCGGCGAAGGCGGCGAGAGTTCTCACACCTCATGTATTTTTCACGTCATCAAGCTGTGGGGGCGATGCGGCTGTGAAAAACGAATATATATACATATAGATTCTGAAGGAAACGGACAATTTTTCACGACGACATTCGCTGATGAAATATGACTCCTGCCATCACAAAAGAATCCTATTCCTTGAGGAATGGAAAGATTTCCACCCCAATTGAAAATGATGCCACACGAGAAGTGGCGATGGTGAGTGTGAACTACGATCAGGTCTCGACGACGGGCTGGGGGGGACTGCTCTGACTGACCACTTTCCTCGTGAATAATTGAGAAGAAGAAGTCGTTGAGAGCCAGAGAGAGAGAGAGAGAGCAAGCAGGAAAAGGAGAAGAGTCGAGTGGAAGAGAGAGAGAGAAGGCCGCCCCTTTCTCGGCTTTTCCGCCCTTTTGCCACAAACCTCAGCACTTTGGCACATTAATATTAATACATGGGATCTCCTCCTTCCTCCTCTCCTAAAAGTAAAAAGCGACACAAAATGAAGGCGAAACGAGGAGCGTCGCGCCAAAACGTGGGGAGGATTAGATGGAAGGGGAACGCACGGACGGGCGAGAAGAAGAAAAATGGGACGCGCGAGATTAGTTTCCCTCGTTTGCCAAAAAGAGGGATGAAGAAAGGGAAGAGCTTCTCGTTTCCTTTTGCTCAGCTCACGGTCGGAATGAAAGAGAAGCTTATAATTTGGCCACTTTCAGAGTAGTCTGTCTGGGCAGGTGGTACTTGAACCAGCGATCACTTGCACCGAAACCATTTGGAAATGTATCCTGAGTACGATTTTGGAACGAGCATTTTTGATGAACTTTCAAGCAAAATTAGGAAAATGCGTGCAGCGGAGCGCGTTTTTTACTATTCGATGAAAATTCGTTCGTGGAGAAGCGAAAAACAAAAACATAGACTTTGAGATTCCAATAGAATGGAGAATATTTGATAATGTTTTCCGATTCTCTTTCTCTATTTTCTCAAAAGCATCAATTAGATGAACGGAAATGCCATCTAATTTGTATTCAAATGTGTGGGGGAAGCGGAGGAGGAGAAGCAACTCGCCATTCTCGTAGAGATCCAAAATCATGAGTCCATTGACGTTGACACCAGAAACCTCGCCCTGGTACGAGTCGAAGATCTCTGCGCTTCTGCGGTGACGCAATCTGAAAAATAGCACTTATTAGGCGTATTCTTGCCAACAAAACTCTCACCTCCGCTCCTCCAAATGGCGAGTGTTGAACGCGGCTCCGATAGAAATGCGCGTCTGCATGTTGAGAAGGACCAAGTCGGTGGCCCGTTTCGGTCGGTACCTCAACGCGGGCAGTCGGTCCACTTGAATCGTCATGTTCGCCTCGTTCCTCGAGATTTTGATGACGTGCGGGAAGCCGTCGTTCAGCGTTCGCGTGTGATAGCCGACTTTGTGATCGCGATTGCCCAGGTTGTAGTGCGCGTTGAGATAGCCTTTGTTGAGGAAGACCGTGAAGTAGTCCTGGTCGGCGGCGCATTCGATGGCGATCAGGACGCCGTTCGGCTGCGTCGTTCGGAACGAGAACACAAAATAGTCCTTGGTGGATGTGGGTCTTTCGTTGGGCGCGTACTCGTAGAAGATCGCCGAGGGAGTGCCGTCGA
This sequence comes from Caenorhabditis sp. 36 PRJEB53466, assembly GCA_946814055.1. Classification (NCBI taxonomy): domain Eukaryota; kingdom Metazoa; phylum Nematoda; class Chromadorea; order Rhabditida; family Rhabditidae; genus Caenorhabditis; species Caenorhabditis sp. 36 PRJEB53466. Next base: position 8,204,065 of record CAMPFS010000005.1, on the reverse strand, counting down.
AACGGACTGTCGTGGAGGCTGAAGATAAAATCGAATTTCAAGTTTCCCTATTGAACTTACGATTCTGACACCGATCTCCAGAATGAGCAGTCAGACTGCAGTCGCAACGAATCGAGCTCCACAGCTGAATACACCTTCCCTGGTTGGCGCACGCATCTTCCACGCATCGGGCGATCGGACCTGAACACTCTTGTTCACTTTTTGAGCACATTGAGAGATTTTCAACTGAAAAGGTGTTCGAACAGAATGAGAAGAGTGGCAGAAAGTTGAAAAGCGATAGAGCAAAGAAGTGTAGAAGGGAACAGGGATACCGGAGTGACGGATTCGATGGACAGGGTGAGAGGGAAGAAGAGACGGAACGAATTCTGATTCTAAAATTTAATGCTCCTCATGACTACATTTGGTGTACAGTTAAAGACCGCCTGTCACTAAAAATAAGTGTGTCAGATATTTATATCATGAGATAGAGCGTTACACAGGAGTACAGTAGTTGAGGCTCCAGATCAGGCCCTAGATGAGATTTTTGAGAAAAATGATGTACTACAAGCTCATGTAACTTTTTTCGCTCTATTCAATGGTATAAATATCCTGTAATGTCCTGATCATCACTCACCACTACAGCCTCTGTTCACGTTCGATCGGCTATCCGCGTCCTCGTACAAATCCAGCGCGTTCTCATTGATTCTCAACGACGCGATGCATCCACGATATCCGTTCGACGGCCGTGAAACGCCCAGCGGATTGCTTCCAAAGTACAGTTTCCCGACCATCTTGCTCTCCACCTTTTTCACCTTCTCCACACTTAGCGTCGTCGTCGAGTTGTCGATAAGGAGCACGTGATCGCGGCTCTTCTCGTCTTGATAAATGAGCACATTGTGCCACCGCATATCGCTTAAATGTTGTCGGTAGGGCAGTTTCGGTGAGGTTGTGTGGAAATCTTGACCGGATATTCGAAAAGTGTACTTGAGGCGTCCGTTGACGATTTGCAGACGGAACGACTGATCGTAGTCGTGTTTGGGGAGGGTGAAGAAGAGAAGGGCGGAGCGCATGAGCGTTTGAAATTTGAATTGTACCCGAAAAGCGCCGGTCAGTGATGATATCTTGTCGCTAGCGAAGGCGACGTAACCCGTCGAGTTGGTGAATGATATCGAGGCGATGCGCGTTTTCACATTCCGCTGTCCCTTGCTCTCGCGGCTCGACGACTTGCCGAGCAGCGCGCTGTTCCGTTTGCTCTTTAGCAGATAATCGTTTCCATTGAACGTCAACTTTGACAGGAATCCTTTGAAGTGTTCGTCTCTGGGCGGAGGCGCCGATGGGTGTACCGAGAAGGCGACGCCGACCTCGTCAATCTCCACGGACACCGGATTCTGCAGGTAGATACTGTGGCTCCAGAATCCGTCCAGGTAAAGGAGGAGCTTCTGGCCGAGTCGACGGACTTGAAGTTCGTGCCAATGATTGTCGGACAGCGATTTTCCCCAGGAGAAGGTCTGAAAACGGTTAGAGTTCAAGTTGGCCAAAACTTGTTCTTACATTGTTCGCGGACGCATCCTGAATGAACAATTGAAGCAGACTATCATTCAGAAACACAGTAATCTTATCGTTCTTCCCGTTCGCTCCCGTATCGAACAGAACGCCACGTGTCGAGGATGTCTGAAACTGTTAATGTCCTCTTCTTTTCATTCCTCCCCCACGTACTCGAAATCTGATCTGAATGTGCTCCGCTTGTGACATTTTCGTGTGCGCCAACACGTGCACTTTCGGCTCTTCTCCGTCCACCTCGACGGCCGTCTGCTCTGCAATTCAATTGAATTCAATTTCGATTACACTCCATCGCATTTACTCTTTGAACTCACCAATCTCACATCGCTTGCCCTCAAAGTTGGTATTCGAGCAGTCACACTCGAATGAATTCAAGTTTTTAGTGCACTTTCCAAAGTTTTGACACGGATTCGGCTCGCAAATGTCGAGCTCGTTCGATAACGCACATCCGAGCTCAATTCCGGTCGAGTTGGAGCTCTCGAACTGCTGGGCAATCTTTGCGGAGACGCCGTTCAATCGAATGTTCTTGATGCATCCGATGTACCCTTTTTGAAGAGATATAGACCAGACTGAGGGCGGATAGATCAGAGAGTTGTTGGGCACGTTTCCGATGTAGATCGGATCGTCGATGATGAGGTTGGCAGAGACTCCGGGCGTGCTGAAGTCGATCTTGATGGCGTCCACGATCACACTTCCGGTCCTCGAAAGTCGGTCCAACTGGACATGATGCCACTCTCCATCGTTCACTTTTCGGGCGGTGGTCTGAAGACGAACGACGCCCGAGCCCAAGTTAATGACCAGAAACAGATGACTGTCGATTAGCTCGAATGCCACGTAGTCGGTCGCATTGTGCTGCATGACGCCGTGGTAGAGGATGAGGCCGTCGGGAAAGGTTGTTCGGAAGTGGAATGCTGAAAACTGGTAGCGAATTTTGAGAGAACTCCGGCCTGAGAACTCACACAAACTGCCGCTCGACAGACTGTTCCATCGCGGCAGCTCGAGATACGACGAAGTGTCGGTGAACGCCAACACATCAGATCGTTGTGAAGGGTTCTTGCACGAGTAGGAAAGATCTCCACCGGTCTTCACCACGCTTCCGCCGTAGCTCTGATCGGCGAGGTTCACGAAGAGAACTCGCGTGGCGTCCACGTCGAACTTCACCTTTTTCATGCAGCCTCGGAACGAGACGCGATTCACTTCTTTCGACGGATTCTGTTTGGGAATCGAGCCGAGGTAGGCGAACGAGTTGGAGATCCAATCGAGCTCCGGCGCGTACTGCCTGATCTCGTCACGTCGACCGTCCACTGTCAGTGTCATCTGAAGTGAGAAGATGTTAAGTAAGAGAAGAGAGGTGCGTCAGAGAGATGTTCGCAGAGATTTTCTTAATGTTAAAAACGAATCGAGAGATAAAGTGATGCTCAACAACTTTGTAATTTTCCGTTTTTTACGATCATGCTTCTGTGCCCAGATAATCGCGTTTTAACATCCAGTACTTGTTTCAGTAACGCAAGAATATCTCGGTGCGGGAACATGATCATGAAACCGAGAAACTAGAATGTTAAAGTCTTTAACTCTCTTTAAAAGATCAGGAAACTGTCTTTCGATTTCTGGTTTTGACAGAAGCCAAGAATCTCTCTGCGAACACCCTCTTCACAACAGAGGAAGGGGGAAAGAAGAAGGTGAGAATGGATTGAACATAGGGAGAGATTGTTGGAACTGCAACTGCAAACTGGAAATTGCGGTGGCGGCCAGGAAATGAGTTGTTTGATTGGAAAGAAGAATAAGGCATAAACATGCGGGTGAGAACCGAATGGAAGAATGGCGGAAGAAGGTGGAAGAGGAACTGAATGGGAAAGCGGTTGGGCAGAACTGCAAACTGCAAACTGCAAACCGTCTGGTGGGATAAGCTCGTGCTTTTTCGTTTTTCTTTTCAAATTCTCTCCGCTTTCACACACAAACTTACATGGATTGCCACCATTTCCTCGGAATGCTAAATGAATGGGGAGAACTAATTGTGATGTGATGACGTGGGCCGGGGGGAGAATTTAGGGGCAGGGGACTTACCATCTGAAGAGACCTCTCGAGGACTACGGTATGCCACGAGTCATCGTCGTATCGCTGCGATGGAAACGAGTTGAACATGCGGATGATGCGAGCGTCGGAGCCGTCGAACTTCGACGTGGAGATGAGGGCGCCGTCTTGCAGCATCAGGTGGAGGAAGCTCTTCTCGTCTCCCGCAAAGAACAGCATCGAAGTTCCGTGCACCGTCTTGAATGTCAGCGTCAGATTCTCCTTCTTGGCCCGCACCGCCGCCGACACATTCATCGACACGTCGTAGCCGACCCACTCGTCGCCGCCAAACGTCAGCTCCCCGTCGCTCTTCTCTGCAACGCCACTCGTTTCAAACATTCCAATCCTTTTTTCAAAACTTCCCCACCAATCTCACAATTCCTTCCGTCATGATCAGAGAACTGGCAGTCGCAGTGCGGTCCGTCGTTGGCCGAATAGCATTCTCCCTCGTTCAGACATCCGAATTGTTCGCGTGAAGACATCTGGAAGAGGTCTTTTATGAAAAGAACGGAAAAGAAAAGAAGGCGAACAGATTTCGATTTGCAATGATCGTCTTCATTGGTGCGTGTGCCGACCGACTCCAGCAGTTGGGGGGATGTGACGCCTGAAAAAAAAAACAAGCGACGTCTTCTTCTTGTTTTGTTCCCATTTCAATCCCTGGCACAACGAATCTACATTCAGAGCACACACTTCTAAGGAAGTCGCTGTGAGGAATCAGTACACACAGAGTGAAGGGTCACGTGTAAATAAATACATATTCATATAATAACTAATTCCGCATTTTCTTACTCTTCAACGATCTCATTATCTCGCTCAACTTGGCCGAGTCTTAAGAAGAAGGAACCGGGAAGAAGTGTACTGAAAAGATCTGACGACGTACCTTGCGGATATTGTCGGTACATTAGATTCCGGACATTCACTGCCAGATGACGGGCGTAGCGACGGAGCGGAGAGCTCATCACCGGCAGCATGTGCATGTTCTGAGGCAAATTTTCTATTTTAGTACTGTATTTGTGGCTTACAGGCGGTAGGCCTCCGATGAAAACATCGGAATTCTTGAGAATGTTCCCGAACACGAAGCTCCTCTGATTCAGAATCTTGAAGACGAGCGTGTAGTCCAACTCGAGCTTCACATTCTCCCACGACTGGAATATCGTCAACGTGTGCCACTTGTCGTCGTCGATCCGAACCTGAAACTGTTCCTTTTCTGACAAATGCAACACTTCCTCTTCCGTCTTCTTCTTTCTTCTCATGTTCTACACCCTTGGGAACTGCTCTCGGAGCTCACTTAAAGTATAAAATATATGGGTTTGAGATGCGGCGGCGGGAGCGAGTGTTCAAAGATCCGCAATTCAGATTTATAGTGGTTGGGGATAAAAATAAAAAGGGAAAGTACAGTACCTCCTCTATCCGAATCGTGTTCACCGGACGTCGCTGCCCGAATTCGTTCGAATTGTCACCTAACCTGCAAGCAGAAACGAAAAGTAGTTTTTCTCGGTCAGTTTTTGAGATTTTTTAAAAGTTCAAAAACGAATCGAAAGATGAACTTGTACTCTATAACTTTCTAATTGACAGTTTTTCATAATCATCTTTCTGCACCGAAATATTCTTGTATTACTGCGTACGTTTCATTCAAACACGAATATCTGGGTACAGGAGCATAATCACGGAAAAAAAACAGTCAATTACAAAGTTATAGAGCACAAATTCATCTTTTGATTAATGTTTCTAACATTACCTGAAATCTAGCTGAATGTGTCCTTCGACGATGGTGAGCGAGTAAAAGTTTCCGTGCGTGCCTCCGTCGTCCGTGTACAGCAGCATTCCATCGGATTGCCGTGTCTTCAATTCCATCGAGAGCGAGTTCTCGAACGAGTGCGCCCATTTTGGATATCTACAATCTTGAAACTGTACGTCTATTCGAACAATCAATCGCTCAAACCTTGCATAAGAGTCCGGCGCTCCGGTGAGTATAATGTTCTCGACGGTTCGAAGAGAGCCGAAAAGGGAGAGGAGCACTAAACATTTCGATAATTGTCCAGTGTCATCGAACTTTCGTCTCATTTTTGTCGCATCTGCAATAGTGGAAAGTGTGCAGAAGCAGAGAGGCATGAAAAGAGCAGCTCTGGGAACTCCATTAAAGAGGAGGAGCACAAAAAACGAAAATGGCGGAGCGGCGCGGCAAATCGGAAGATAAAGCCAACAAGGCGGAGCGGCCCACAACGACGACGTCATGAATAATTAATATTTACAATTAGAATATTCGCCCCGCGAAACCCGAGTGGAGGTCAAAGTGAAAGCGCCGCACAAAAGTAAAGAGGGCCAATTTGGCAGGCAAAAAAAAGGAAAGGAGCAGGTACGCACATTCTTTTTCGATTGCTCTTTTTCTCTTTCTCGCACTAAAAAAGGGAAGGCGAACAAGTACATGCAGTTGGTACAAATTCAGCCACCGTCCCATTAAGGTATCGGATTGCAAAATAAAGAGATCTGCGGGGGATCTGCATGACACATAGTGTACTGCAGGCAAGCAAACGTGCTCCATCGCGCTCTCGAATTCATTACAGTATTTGGAGCACTTTTGGTCACTTTCGTGGCACTTGCCGATCATTCATGAGATTGTCACCACGAGGACAATGAATGATATCCAGGCACGAAAGAAAGACGGCCCAAAAATGGGGACGAATAATAATGGAAGGCGCCCCGGAGTGAGAGAGAGAGACAATTATCCGGACTTCGCGGTGGGAACAAAACAAAGAAAAAACAACAAAAAGGGGACAAAAAGGCGAGTGGTCAAGGACCACTGGTTACACAAATTATGCGAGCGATAAGGAGGTAAAGTTTCCTCATCATCATAATTTGCATTGGATACTTGAGTGGCTTTCGCTTTTCAATGAAAATGAGAGCATAGAAGGACCCTCGATGTATATGATTAGCCTCGTTTTGAACTCGAAACGAAAACGGAAGAGACGGAAACTTTAGTAGGATCTAGCTTTAGTGACATGACGAGATGACTTTAACTCCCATGTTCCGGAAAATCTAGTAAAAGTGGAAAAAGATAAAACAAACGCTGGCGTTTGTTTTAATCCGATTCTCTTTATGTTTCAGCTCGTCCGACACAAAAGTGCATTTGCGAACAGGAGATCGCGGAATGCGATTGAATTCCAATTCCAATTGAATTTCAGTTCAGTTCATGCGTGCTCTCTTCTTTTTTCTAGTTTGGCTTCTTCTTCTACTGCTGCAGCTCCTCACACACACACACACACACACACACCAACTTTTAATCGTTGCGCCGAATCTCTTTTTCGGAACGAATTAGCTGTGAAGACACTCTCTTTCTTTATAGCTTGAGCCAACGAAAAGAGGAAGAGGAAGAAGAGAGCCGGCTCGTTTTCTGAGCTGAGCACAATTATGTGGACGATTGAGGAAAATTCTGAATTTGAATACGTTTGCACAAAAGCATTCAATCTATCAATTGCAGCCGCAGAAGTCTGGCAATCCCGCTCTACCGCTCTCGCCTGGATCACGGTTGGAGCTCGCCACGACACTCACAATATTGTTGCAGTGCTTGTACTAGTCGGGGACTTTGACCTTTTTTCGTTTGAACACGGCAGAATGACAGTGCTCTTCATACATTTATAGTATTGTTGTACCTACGGGAGAGCGAACGCGTCCACTAGACTCGTTTTGGGAAACAATTGGAAAAAGTAGAGTAGAGCGCATTTTCTCATCGGGGACAGTGGCCAGACTTTGGGGATTCTAGAAGAATGTTATTGTTCGGGATCTCGACTATATTTTTGACTTGAATTCACAGAAAATTAGACTTTCGTACGCTACAATGTCTTCTCCATAATGAGCAAGAATAACATTTCGTCTGATATCATAGAGCCGCTGGCTGACGAACAACGATCACATTTGGAACATCCCATCAAGCGGAACAGAACACAAGAAACGAAAACTTTCCAAAAGCCAAAAATCGCGCCAAAGGGGGAGGATAATTAGAGGAGCGAAGGGAGAGAAGGATTTATGGAAATGGACGTGCACCGCGTGTACGTGTCTTTTTGCTGATGGAATCATTCGAAGCAGAAGAAGAAGCCCGAGCAAGGAGGTCGCAAATGAATAGAAAAGATGGGAACGAACAAAGAAAGGTCGAAATCGAAATGAGGAGAGCGAGATTAGGCGACCGGATTTAAGATTTCGATTTGGATGGAAAAGAGAAAAAGGCATTCGGGTGAGCAAACGCGCTCTGCTAGACCGTTATTCAGAAAATCGCTCAGACTTGTCGTCGGTCCGGGCCGGTGGTTAGATCTTCATCGGCCCGGCACGCGACAAGTCTGAAAACCGTTAGTGCAAGTTCTCCATTTTTTCGGAACAAACAAGAAGAGAGTGTTCGTTCGCGTCTTGAGGCGGTGAAAAAGTATGCACAAGGGACATGATGGGTGCCTCCGAAAAAACAACACCTGATAGGCAGTTTCTCTTTGTTTTCGGGTCATGTAGGGGATATAAAACGGCAACAACAAAAACGACAGAAAGATGGGCGCGATGGGGATGGGATGAGCATGGGGGGGACCGTTAATAAATGGCCATTGCGGTCCCAAGTGGGATGAGAGTCAATCGGACGGGATACGGTGGGACCGGAGTGACGTGATTAGGAGAAGGAAAAGACGATCATAGAACAAGAAGTTAATCGGCGCAGGAATGTAATCTTTTGCGGGCGTAATGCCGGGCGACGACTTCAGGGCGAAATATGCGGCAGCACAAATCGCGGACAAAAGAGAGAGCTGGTCCCGAGAGAGACTCTGGAAACTGAGCGCGCCGCCCCGGGCGCACAGAAATGGAGTGGTTTGGCGGAGGAGGAAATGGTGGTTGTGAGAAGAGCGGCGGAAGAGACTAGACACACTTGTGACACTTGATAAACCCAGTGACTTTTCGGTGGTATCACTCAAGAGACTGTGCCCTTTGGTCCCCAAGTGACCGAGAGAGTTTTCAAAGAACCGCCAGCATGGTTTGAAGCATAGTTGCAACGGACCGGGTCGGTCGGGTCGGCGCTTGGGTCTTGACCGAAATTGTTTGCGAAAGCGCACAAATTGTCTTTTTTTTTTCCATGGGGCGGATTTAGCCAAGTATGGTTTGAAGGGTTGCTAAGCACCTGACATCAGTCTTCATCTTCTTCTTTTCATAACAACCAACCACTTATATGAGCCAGAGAACCCCATAAAACTGTCAACGAGCACAAAATGATGTATAGAGTCGAAAGTCGGCGGAGCAAAACGGGAAGTGGCTGGTTTGATTTTGAATTGGGGGCAGTCGGGGGACCCGGGGAGGAGGACCCGCCTAATCAGCACCAAATTGTGTCGAAGGGGGTCCGGAGCTCGTTCCTCTTCTTCTTCTTCCTCTTCATGCTTCATCAATTTGGCGTATCGAATGTTGTTAGTGTTGCGCCGGCTCTCGCGCGCGAGGAGCAACTTAAAACGAGAACAAGAACGTGATTGCATAAATGAGCGGACAGATGACGTCGGGAAGAGGAGGAAGACCTCTAACGGAATAAGTATATCTAGCTTTGCTGCATATGCTCTAAACAAGACTTTTTGCAACTTGGCCCGCTTGTTCATTTCGCAATTTCTCCGTCACAACTTTTTCCGCTTTACAATTAGATATAAGAAAAAGGCCGGACAAACGAATGTGTTTTGCGCCTTGCTCAAAGGTTACGGAAAAACTGTGCCACTGGTTCTCTCGCGCGCTTATATTCTATTCCGTTTCCCCACTAAAACCACGAAAATTTCGATGAACTTTGCACCAAAACTGATGGGAATCCCCATCGGACATCGCTTGCCGCGAAAAAGAATTCATATCCGAGAGGCGTAGGAACAAACTTTTTCGCGAAAGTTTCAAAATGTTCTCTTTGTGAAAAACGGCGCTTCCTCGCCAAATATATGCATTTACTTTCTCAAATAAATCAACGCGATGGTTTTTTGTGCGTGTGTGCGCGCGAGTGAAAAAAGGAGGAAAATCACGAAACGTAGACGTCAGACGGCGGTTTTCACTGCAAACGGGCGGCGAGCGAGGCAGGGAGAAAACCGAAAAAAAAACAATTACTCGCCTAATTACGTGACTAATTATATTCGTTCGTGTTCTACGCGACACGATGGATGGCTCGAGAGTATACTTGAGAGAAAGAGCCAAAACAACAAGAACGAGAGGAATAAAAAGAGGAAAACGAGAGAATGAGAAGACGAAGATCGGTTAATGGCGCACGTCGTCGAGACGACCAATCGAACGCCTACTCTTTTTCTCCAGATGCCCGAAAAGCAACGGTGTGCTGCTCTTTGCCTTCTTCCCTACTACGCGCCTTGTTGGGCGGCTCCAAATCAAATTTCGAATCGCCGTCGTCGTCGCGCGGATGCTCTCGTAACTCGTCGAGGACAAGCGAAAGAGAGGCACAGCAAAAAAAAACTATAAACGCATTGCGAATCGGAGTAAATAATGAAATGTTGCTCTTTTGAAGTATGGCAGCTCCAGAAGCGAATGAACGGATGAATAAATCAGTAAAGGTACACGGCATAGCGCGAAATGAGCGAGCACAGACAATGGCGATGCGCAAAGGGTGTCAATGCATTTACTCGTAATTTTAGCAAACATAGTACAAAAAGTGAGTGTGTATAGGTGCATTACTTATTCGTGAAGTCGTCTGTTGGTCATTAGTCAGAGTCCGAGTCGATCGCCACGCGGGACCGCTTCTTCGCCGGCTGCTTCTTCTTCGCGAAGGCGTCCGAGTCCTCGTCGTCTTCCGAGTCCGATGCCACGACCTGCTTCTTACTCTTCGTCGTTGGAGACGGAATGTCTTCTTTCTTCTCCTTCTTGACGTCTTCTTTCTTGGCAGGTTTCGAGAAGATGCTGGCCACTGGCGCTTTCTTCGCTGCTGTTGATTTTACTGGCGGCTTCTGAAAATTAGAGAAATTCATGTTTCAGTAAACAAATTTAGAGCTCACCTTCTCTTCTTTCTTTGCTGGCGACTTTTTCGGCGACGTCACTTTCTTCCTCCCCCCCTCCTCCTTCACCGGATTCTCCTTCGAACTTCCCTCAGAAGTGTTCGTCTTGTTCATCTCTCCATCTTCTTCTTTTTCCTCGTCCACTTCCATCTCTTCTTCTTCTTCTTCTTCTGCTTCTCCGTCTCCCTTTTCAATCTTCTGATTCGCCACTGCCTCCTGATTCTTGTACATTTCCAGCACTTGCTCCGAAGACGTCGCATCCTCAGCATTCTTGTCGTCGCGGATTCGCAAGAATCGCGGGAATCTTAATGAGATGCCCTTTCCGTCGTCGGTCAGCCCACTGGCAGCCGTATGACGTGGCGAGATGGTGATGTCGGCGCACTTCACCTCGAAGACAAGGGACGGAGCGAAAATGTCGTCGGGTTTGAGCGTCGGGTCGAATTGATAGTAGACTGGCGCTTTGTCGATCTTCTTATCCTGCAGGATTTTGTACTGCTCGGCGAGGTCGTCGTCCGTGAATCCGGTGCCGATCTTGCAAACACTTTCGTACTCTTCGGTCGTCGGATTGTAGCACCCGAGCAGATAGCCTCCGTAGACTCCCGTCCGCTTTCCGACTCCAGAGTAGGCGCCCATCACAACCAGGTCGAGGGTGTCTCCCACTCCATCCACGTAGTCCTTCTTCATCTTCAGCCAACTGTGCGATCGCTTCGAGATCTCGTACGTGGCCTCAGTGTCGAGCGTTTTGATCATGAGCCCCTCGCACTTGTTCATAACGGCCTCGTCGAAGAACGTGTTGATCTCGTCCGTGTCGTTCGTATCGACAGAGGTGGCGAAATAGAAGCTGCCGTCGATCTTCTTGAAGTTGGAGCGCAGCAATTCTCTCCGCTTTCGAAGTGGGTCACGGACGAGTGGTTTACCGTTGAAGTAGAGCAAATCGAAAAGGAACACGCCCACTTTGACGCCGTTGTCATCGGTCGCGTTCTTCCGTTTTCTCGTCGACAACACCTGGAACGGAAGGATCGCCCCAGTGTCGTCGAGGGCTACGACTTCGGCGTCAACGATGAACGATTCGACTCCGTCGCCGATGCACGCAGTGATCTTTTCGATAATGTCGGGATACTTGGTCGTGTTATTCTCCTGATTTCGACTGTAAATGAAAATCTGTCCGTCTTCTCTCTTGTGTATTTGCCCTCGTTCTCCGTCGTACTTCCACTCGCACGTCATCGTCTGATTCCGGAAACGACGCATGATCTCGTCGATTCCTTTGGTCGGGTGTGCCAGCATCGGCTTCAGAGGGATTCCCGGCGTCAATTTGCACTTCTCCACAAGGGCGTCAATGCCTTCCGTCAGCGCCACTTCTATGAGCCGGTTGTAGTTGGGACATTCGCTGAAAAAAGTTACTGTTCGCCAGGAAAAGAGTCAGTAAGAATGCTTACCAGTAGGCGGTTTTGATCCGTTTCACATTCGCGTCTTTCAACGTGTCCAGCTTCTCTCCGCTGATCTTTTTCTCCTCTTCCGCGACTTTTGAAAGAGTGAACGCGTGTGCTAGAGCCGACAGAACACTCTGCTCGCCAAGGCCGATTCGCATTTTGCCAGCGAGCATTCTCACCAGAAAACGAGCTTCGATTCCTTGGCACGCGATGAGCAGGCCTTTGATAACGTTCACCTTCTGGTTCATCGCCGACGTTCCACTGAGCTTGGCGATTTCGGTGAGCTTATTGAAGACGACCGGAACGGTCAACTCTTTCGGCGCCGCGAGCATTTTCTGATTCGAGCGCGATTGTTGGGCGACTGTTCCGAGGTCTCCCTTTGCTCGCAGATCCTCTTTAATCTTTCCTTCTGTTCGTCCTGTTGCCTGAGCCACTGCCTGCAATAATTTTAAGTTAGAGTGTTATGCAAAGAAAATCGACCGATACCTTAATTAATGAATTTTCAGCGATTCCGAGTTCGAGCCCTTCGTAGGATGGTCCGAGTTGATTGACTGACAAATACACGCATGCTGTAAGGTCGTCCGGTGAGAAATCTAGTACTTTTGTGAAGAACTGTGCCAACTCGTCAATTTTCTTCTTTCCGGACAATTCTTCGATTTTCTCCAATGTTACGGCAAACTCTTTGTATGGAACTCTGTGAAATAATTTGTTTTACAAAAAAAACGTATAATTTCCACTTACTTGGTGCCCTTCGCCCATTTCAGTGCTTCTTTCGCAACTTTTGTGCCAAACATCTGAAAAACGTGAATATTACGAAATCTATCAGTAAATACAGGACAGATTAGCGGCGAACTATGTTAAAAATAGAATGCATTTTCGATTCATCAACAAGATTTTGCAAAACTTAGTTCAAAAACTGCGAGCAATTAACCACTAGTAGTAGAAAATGAGGCAACGGAAGTTGTCCTTTTTAAACAGCGCGCGCAAAAACATGCAGTGGAGCGCGTTTGCAACATTTTTAAGAGGGGAAGGTTGAGGTTGAGAACTCGCCCGGTTTAGAACTGTTACGATTTAGAACTCGCAACGAAGTAGAACCGTTCGGAATAGAACTGTACGTACGTTACATTTTAGAGCTCCATAATAGAGCGCGCTTGCATTCATTGCACATTTTTCCCCCGAAAATTGAAGGAATATTCGAGCCCGTGACAGTGCCAAAAAATCGAACCTTTTGGTTTTCCTACCTCATTTTTTCGGCATTTTTTCCGACCTTTTCGCTTTCCGACCTTTTGGATTCCCACCTTTTTGGGCTTCCGACCTTTTGTCACGGGCTCGAATATTCCGTCAATTTTCGGGAGAAAAATGTGCAATGAATGCAAGCTATCGAGTTGCTAATCGAGTTCTAGAACGTAACAGTTCTACTCCGAACGGTTCTACTTCGTTGCGAGTTCTAAATCGTAACAGTTCTAAACCGTGCGAGTTTTACTTCGTTGTAGCCTCACTTGTTGATGTGCTTCAGCGTTCTTCTCTGCACACGCGGATTTTCCTCTCTGTTTTCTTCGGTTTCTGAAAGAAATGAGTGAAATTATGCGGAAAGCAACAAAGATTGTTACCGTCCAACTTGTACTCGAGCAATGCGTTTATTCCCAGCGTTTCAAGAGTGCAGCTCGAAAAGTTGTTCGCGCCTACCAAATTCTTGTTGAAGCGCATTTGCATTGTTCTTGAAAAACAAAGACCGAAATAAGGAATTATAGGTTTTTTCTGGTATTCTCATCAATTTTTATTTTTTTACAGATCGAAGAAGTCCCAAGCAAAATCCTTCTAAAAGCCCGTCAAAGATCAGTCTAGAATCAGACGGTAAGCGCAAGAAAAACGACGGGAGCAATCCGTTCGGATAACCGCCGTTGACGTTCCGCGCTTTGTGCGTGTTGGCAGCTCTGAACGTTACGGACAACACCATCACGTCGTGCCAAGCTAGAACCTGTGTTCTGTTACTGTCGAAAAAAAAGGTTCGACTTTCGAATCGGAGTTGGCAGCGAGCCAAGGACACGCCCCCCAAACAGCCTGCGGCAGTTCCAGTGAAAACTGTTTAGGGGCGTGTCCTTGGCTCGCTGCCAACTCCGATTCGAATGTTGAACCTTCTTTTTTCAACAGTAGTTTTTCCCAATTATTCGAATAAATTAAATTATTTTGCAGACACCACTTTGCCCACTATAGCAGTGCACTATCGATACGCTCAAAGTCATTGGAGCTACAATGTCTCTGCTGCGCTTAGCCGGAAACCTTTCACGTGTGTGGAGTGGAAAAAAGTCGGCTCAGTACGGGCCCGTTATCTTTTGGTTGAAATGGACGTTAACGCTTTCTTGAATCAAGAAGACTGGATTAATGTGAAAGAGGAAGGTAGAAGAGGTAATTTTCAGAGCTTTTCATGCGGTTAGTTTCAAATTTCAGAATTTTTCGAAAGAATGGTAAAAGGAGAACACGGACTGCCTCGCCAATTCTTTTATACGAACGTTGTACAAAGACTTCCGCGCCGGGCCGATCCCAACAATTCGGCTCTCTTCTATGAGTGTGTTCAAAGAGTACAACGAGAAAGAACGTACTGGAATCGAGCCGAAACACGTGGAACTCATTGAATTCGACGACGAAGAAGAGGACGATGATTCGTTGTGTGGAAGGGCGTTTGAAAGACAGGCGGGAGATGAGCGCACTGTCAAGAAACTGATCTCGGCGGTGTACATCGAAGGTTCCACGGAAAAGTCGAGGAGTACTTCAAATTGCTGTTGGATTGCGAACAAAAAGGAGACGAAAACTGGGCGACGCCTTCGATTTCCAACGTCAGGGATATGCTCGATTGTGGAATTTAAAAGTATTCAAATAATGTTGTTATAATTATTTACAAGTTTTTTATGTGCTTCGTCGGGGAAATGCTCAATGCTAACAAAACATTGCGAAACAGAACACTTCTGCTTCATGAAAACATTCCATTGAAAACATATAACTTTACAAAAGTTCACGTTTCTAAACGTTACCCGAACGTCTAATTCGTCAAAAAAAGGAAATCTCAAAAATCCGTCTCTGAAAAAAAAAGTTTTTGATGTGACCTCATTACACTTTAATTTGCCGCCCTGGCCGTGACCTTTGCCGCCCTGGCCGTGACCTTTGCCGACACGTGGCAAGTCCTCTCCTTCTGCGCCACGTTTTCACTCAGTATTCACCAAAAAGCAACCAGAATCTTCCTGCAACACCAGTTTGTGTCTCCGAAAATGCATTTGGGGCCGAGCATTTCGACGGCTGTCATGGTGATCGCGGTACTGATCGCTATAGCTTGTGAGTTTTCCTTCGCACTTCTCAGACTCTCAAAAAATACTTTCAGCGTTAAGCAGAACTGTCTTGGAAACATATTTCTGGGGATCCTCGGAAACCGCCCAATCTCCCTATCAACGTGAGCAAATTGTGCATAGAAGTTTGACTGAAAAATTATTTTTTGCAGGTCTCGTTGAATACGAAGACTCTCTCCGCGACGATATACTCTTTATCCGACACAACAGAAACACCGGAAGTGAGTTGAAATTTCTGGCGACGGTTGCGAAACATTTGCCGGTTTCAAAGTGTATGCGTAAACAAATTAATAATTGCAGATATCGATTTCGAGTTGGTGTTGCTGGACATGAGGAGAATGTCGCAAATTCTGACGGCCATGGCAATCGAAATGAAAAGTATGAAGAACGGAGCACTGCCAATGGATGAGCTGATTGCCGAACTGATGGACGTCAGATCCGCTGCTGACTTGGCCAAGTGGATTCAGTTCGACAAAAACGCCGTCGAGGGATTCGTCACGAAGCTCAGAGACTTCTCGGAGACACTGGCGTCTGTGCAGGTGCTCGGCACGATCGATGCGATGTTCCATGCGCTGGAATCGGCGAAAGAGGAGTACAATACTCTCGGCGATCTCAACGACACATCCGTCTTGCAAACTTTTTTCACTGCGGTCGAAGGAATTAAGTCCAATCCAATCAACGTCAGTCTGATCGACGACTTCGCGAGATCAACCAAAGATGCTCAATTACTATTGACGGAAGTCGGGGACCTCTCTATTTCTGTCAGCTCAATGACTGATTATGAAAAGAAGAAAAAGAAAGTGGCATTTTCGATTATAAAACAGTACGTTGACGCAACTCTCAATAAAATACCGGATATCAAGAGATGGATTAAAAGTTTTGAAGACCACCAGAAGGCCATCAATAATGGTCCTATTCTCGAGTCGCCGCAGATTAAACTCTTCGTGTTCATCCAGGACCTCATCGCTAGAAAGGAGAACGGCACTATCTCAGATCTGGACGCCTCGCAAGTGACAGCCATCAATGAGTTATACACCTCCGTCGCTCAGTTCTTCACGGATAACAACGAGGTGCGCAATCAGCTGAGAGCGATGAAGGAAGTCGCGGAATCTCGAGTTGCTCATCGGAAACCACACTTGCTCAAGCATACCACCGGCTTCTACGACGTGCGCAACGACCTGTCTTCCATGCAATCAACCTGCAACTCGTTCATGGTCCACGAACTCACTGGCGGATATCATCCTCGTTCGTTGGCTGCTGCTGTCGCGTGGCCGATGGAAGTGCTCGAAAAGAAGGTCAGTGAACTGAATGGCAGTTGGGATGGCTTGCGACAGACCGGAGCTGCTCAACGAGTCGACGAACTGGAGAAGATGTTCGAGGAGGCCGGAACTCTTGATAACGCGATGCTGGAAAGGATCATCGAGTGGGTCGGATGGCCGAATACCCCGTCTCTTACACTCATGCAAGCAGCCTACAAAAATTGCGAACAACTGGTAACCATATTTGCTGATATACAGGCAATGATAGTTTCACTCTCTGCTGTCCTGACCGAATTGGAGGATCTATCCACGTTGAGCGATAAAATCCAATTCACTAATGACATATCAAAAGTGGACGCAGAGCTGTCGGCCGTTATGAAAAAGATGGCGAAGTTGGACATCAATAAAACGATAACAAACCTGGTTGACCTGGAAAAGCCACTGACAGGTATTCAAAATAAACTCAGGGCTGCTGAGCGTGGGCGACTCCTCGACATGATCTCGGGGAATCAGACGATGCTGATAGACTTTCCGACGAAGTATGGAGGCAGAAGCTTCATCAGCTTCTTCGAACTGTTCGACACGAGCCGCCCTCAAATCGAAATGTTCAAGAACTTCATCCGGTCTACGCGCAAGATCAAGGATCAGCAGAACGATGTTCAACTGCTCGACGGCATTTCGAAGGACGCCGAGTTGATGTCCGACTCTATCGTCATCCTGGAGGACTTCCGAAAGTATCCGGAGCAGATTAATGCGAATCGGACGCTGCAGATGACGGACTTGTCCGATTTATGGAACTTTCCCTACCATTCGGGACACTTTGGAAGCGCTGTGGCCGCACTGATAGCCTTCGGAAAGATTGAGGAGAAGCGGACTGTCTTCGAGACGTTTCTGAGAGCAGGAGCGAAAGTGGAGCTGATGATTGAAGATATGCAGGATCCCGCGTCGAAGGAGAGAGTCCAGTCACTTTGGGGAAGCTTCCAGACAACCACTTCGGAAGTCCAAGACCTGCTGAGCACCGTCAAGGATCGAATGGACGCGATTCGAAGACCCTCGAGATTCGCACGTTACACTGACCGAAGTGATGAAGTCGGTCTGATACTATACCAAGACGTGTTCACCGCTGCTTACATCCAGAACTACGTCGAACTGGATGCCGAAAACAGGATGCAAGCACTCGACCAACTTCAGATCCTTTATCCGGGCTTTGATGATCTACGCAAATCAAAGGCTTCGCTAGAAGAGCTGTCAGCTCTCGATCTCGACTTTGTCGAGTTCCATGGAGCACTCTTCAAGATTCCTCTTGTGCTTCGTTTTCTGGACATTGCGCTGGAGTTGAAGAGAACAGCCTTCAGTACTCCGCCTATCGAACCGTGAGTTCACAATATAATGTGCCGTTTTTAAATCTCCATTCTTTTTTAGCGCAGCCACGCTGATTTCGGTTCCTTCTTCCGTCGCATCGGTTTTCCGATACATAAAAGGGCAAATGCCAATGCTGTGAGTTCAGAACCCCCTTCAACTAAATCAACGCGTTTTTGTTTCAGGTCAACAGCGACCATTCTGATTCTTACCGTTTGGTTTTTCTGCGGCTGCACGCTAGACAAATCGACAAGCACAGTGTACGAGAAGGGTCAACGAGGACCAAAGAAGAATCTGTTTTCCCGAATGGCGAAACAATTCAAAAAGATGGTGCGGACCGCGGTGATGGAAAAGAAGATGATAAATCTGGAAAAGACGATATTAACGATAGAGAAGAAGCACGCGGAGAATCGGAAAAAATCGGATAAGGAAAAGCTAAAGAAGGAGGACACGAAGCAAATGATATTTCTCAGAGCGTCGAATATTGTTTCTAAAGAAAAGATGGCAGAGATTAATAAGCTTCGGGAATCGAATAGGGAACGTCGACGGACTGTGAAGAACAATGCGCAAGAGAGGATTGACGCGATGGCACGGTTTCGGAAGGAGAACGACGACATCGCCAGGGCTAACGAGTACAAGTACAACAAGAACGACGATGGTGAGAACTTCTGTTCTTTCCCTTTTTCGTCTCATTCCACATTCTTTTCAGTTGACATGTACTTCTACGATCCGGATTGGTTCGTCCGCAACGGCTTCAGCACTGACGCGGCGTGCACCGTTCCCCGCGTCAAAATGGACATTAACAAGACGGTTCTGCAGGGTTATTTCGAGTGGCAACTCCAAAAACCAGGACTCATAGACGACGATTGGAGAGTGGACCGCATGGGAATGTGTACAATGTGAGTGGATCTCTTAAAAGTACTATCAGAATGTTGATACTTTGAGGTACCCGGAAATGCCGCTCATCAGGCAGACGTTGGCGATCGACAGACACGATGAGATCAGATGCTGCTACCACGCGAACATCATCATTTTCCCAATATACGGACGAGCGATCGCGTGCATGGCCCCTAGTGGACGCACAAAAGTACCGTACCGCGACGACATTTGGTTGATGATCACGGAAAACAAATGCAAGATCATCGTTATGTTGTGCAATTTGGTGGAGGACGGCGTCGGCAAATGCTACCCCTACTTCCCGGACGTTATTGGAAGAACTAAGATTTACAACGGAAGCAAAGTGACTCTGGACTCGCAAGAGGAGAAGTTCGACGGAGAGCTCATCATCCGACAGATCACGTACCAGCCAGTGGATCCAGATGTCATAGGGATAGTACCGAAGCAGACGGTGATACATTACCAGATTCCCAAATGGAAGGAAGGATCGATTCCGAAGACGGAGAATCAGATGGAGGCTGTGCGATTCGTTTACTACGCGACCCGGAGAAAGAGTAGAACGGTGAGTGAAGGAGAAATGGGGAAAAAGAACTAGATCTTGATGATTTCAAAATCCCTACTACCGCGACCTCGTTCATATTTTTCAGGTTCCGTACGTTGTGCACAGCTCCAAAGGAACCGGACGTGCTTGCTGCTTTGCTGCTATCGACTACATCTACCAGGCATCGTGCTCGAAACGCCGGAAGTGGACCCTGCCCGGACTGGTGCTGCAGATGCGTGTCATGAGATATATGGCCATCGAGACTGCCGAGCAACTCCACTTTAGCTTTCTGATGGCCTACGAGGCAGTTGTCAGGGTAGGACAAATGATGATCCCACTCTGTTTCCGCTAAACTCCAACTTTCAGGACTTCAAGGTGAATGCGACCTATACGCTGATCAATGACAACCGACAATACATGGCTCATTTTCACGACATGGGACAGTTCAACGCTGACCTACGCAAAGAATATGACGCGAAGTATGAACAGAAACTGGCACGGATCAAAGCGGACAAGACGGCCAAGGAACTGAGCATCAGAAACGATCTGAATAAGAAGAGCAAGAAGACGAAGAAGGAGGTGAAGGCGAAGTCAGAGAAGCCGAAACCAGAGAAACCGAAGCAAGTGAAAGAGAAACCGAAAGGACCAAACCCCGATGAGACCAAACCGAAGGAGCCAAAGTCCAAGGAAGCCACACCGGAAGAGCGGACGCCCGAGGAAGCTAAACCGCAAGAGCAAAAGCCCGATGATTGCCAAAAGCCCGATGATGGTCAAAAGCCCGATGATGGCCGATAATAATACGAAGCCCGAAGAGGGTGGCGAATAATTTACTTGATTTTAACTGTTTTATCTGTTTACTGTTTATACTGTTTATAAATGCATAAAGTTCATAGGAAATAAACTTGCTTCGCGATTGAACACTCTTGTTGAAAGCTTCAGAGCAGTTCATTCGGCGGACACGACAATTACAGAAAAAGAGCAGAAAGTTAGTTTATTTCAGATCGTTCGTGCACTTTCACATAACACTAGTTGGCCTGAGCAGGTCCGAACCCGGCCTCTCTCCTTCAGTAGTATTCGTATCCAGGGTGTCCGGCGTAGGTGGATCCGGATCCGTATCCATAGGCTCCATGAGCTCCGTAACGGGAAGTCTAAAGGACTTCCCGTTACCGGGAACGACAAGTCTTCACACTTCTCGGGAAAGCGCTTCTAGGGAAGTTCTCTCATCACTTTTCCGGCAATTCCAGGGAATTCAGTCTCGGGAGCTCACCCTGGTCTTAATTACCGCCGGAGATTAGTGATAAGAATGCCGACAAAGGACTGTGGGAAAGTATACGAGGCCCACAACAGGAAGAAGCAAAAGCCAGGTGCAGTGGCCACGTCCACTAATTAGAATGGCCACGCCCACAGGGGTATATAAAGGCAGAAATAGTCATTTTATTTGTTCCCGTCTCGTTTGACGTTATTGCAATGCAAGAAGTCAGCTCTCTCTCTTCCAGAAAAAGCGCATTCGTCTAAGCAAGCGCGCTCCGCCGTACTCGGAGTTCTGGCGAAACAGCGGCGGCACTGTGGCGAAACACGGTTGCTCAGCGATTTGAAGTGAGGAAACAGCGGCGAAAGAGGCGTTTTGAGGAAACCGCGGATGACCGCTGTTTCGCCAAGCTCAAATCGTGGCGAGGCCACAGCCGCGGCGCTTTTGTCGAAACGGCGGAGTAACGCCGTTTCAACGGAAAACAACGCAGTGTTCTGGCGGAGTTCTGGCGAAACAGCGGCGGCCCTGGCGAAACACGGTTGCAAGTGTGCTCGACCCGCTTTCCGCCGCTGTTTCCTCACTTCAAATCGCTGTTCTACTCCGAACGATTCTACTTCGTTGCGAGTTCTAAATCGTAACAGTTCTAAGCCGGGCGAATTCTACTTCGTTGTAGCCTCGGACGGTTGCCTCCACTGTCTCTCTAGCTCTGTTCTTAACGTTATCCCCGTTCTCCGCGTCGATTCGCTCCTGCTCCTTGATTTTGACCTTGAGTTCGGCCATTTTCTTTAAATTTTTCTGACTCCGCCCTGTATCTATAAAATCTTTTTACAGCCCTATTCTCATCACTTGTCTACCAACCAAAGAGATGTACACGGCCAAAGATGTCAAAGCGGCCACAGACGATTGGCTCAAGTTTGTTGGCAAATGGCTGGGCGAGGTGCGCGCCGTCATCGCCGTTACCAGCAAAATGCCATCGACGACAGATGCTCAAAAGGAAATTCGCGCTGACGTCTGGGTCGAAAAGATCGGCGAGCTTGCCGATCAGATGGAAGTCCGGCTCGAAGAAACGTCCAAATCCGAGTACTCGGGCGAGGTAAACAGTTAGTCTTGTTTTGTCGTCAACATGCTTGTCTTCATTCAGATAAATGCCGAACAAAACCAGCCAGTGATAAAAACTCTGATCAATGTGACAAACGAGATGAACGTGATAACCGAGCGCATGTACGGAGTACAGAATCACTACGCCAAGATTCGCCTTGCCTCCGTGTAAGCTCCGCAAATACAGAGTGTTTCAATATTTTCAATATTCAGCGAAAGACATCTTCTTGCGGTCTTCGCTGATCAGGAATCCGAAGAGGCGGCGTTGAGAAAACGAATCGCCGAACTCGAGATCAAAATCAAAGAGAAGAAGGAGGAGAAGGCGCGCAAGGAGCAAGAGCGAATCGACGCGGAGAACGTGGCTATCGCTAAGAAAAGAGCGAAAGAGGCAGTCGACGGTCAGTTAAGTTGAAGAAAAGTGGGAAAACGTCCGATTAGAGTTTTACAGGGGATTGTATGCGAAAAGAGCTCTTGCTCTGGAGAAAGGCACCCGCGACAAGAAGGAATCCACGGAGATTGTGAGCGCGTCCGACAACGACAACACCATCATTGAAGACGAGAACAGGAAAATGAGAAGACGTTCGCGAAGTGTCAGCCGCATGATCGTCAAAGCCGTGAAGGTAAGGCAACAAATTTGTACTGTAATCATCGTAAAATCGTCTGCAGAAAACCGTTCGTCGCAGCGTCTCGGCGGTCAACCACTTCCTGGAATACGAGGAGAACCATCACCAGCATTAGTCAATCTCATCCCGTTTGTTAATATTGTAATTTAATTTTCCCCGCCCCACTGTTTCATATTCCCAACATTTATCGCATTTCATGTCAAACTTCATTTCATTTATAATGAAAAGCGTAACACGCTTCAACCTTGTTCGCTTTGCAAGTTCTTCGCTTCTCACTCTGTCCGGTCTCGAGTTCGAGGACTAACGTGAATTAACAGGCAAACCGCTAGATTATTAGACAGGAGTAAAAAAGGTTTTCGCACTATGCAACTCACTTGAGCTGAATCATACCCCACTCAGCTAAAAAAAATGACACAAACAACCGAGAACCACATATTTAGCGGGGGTAGGTCAGAGAGTCTCGCAGCGATGCGACAAAGTTTTATCTAATAGTGGATGCGCCTTTAAAGTGTGCGTGTGTGGCGACCAGAGTTCAGCGGAATTCCGTCTTCCGTCTTCCGTTTTGTTCACCTGGGCAAAGAATCCCGCTGGGGCCCCGCTCGCTTGGGATTTCGGAATTCTAGCTGGTTCAAATGAAAGCACGATACACATTGATGTGTCATAGATATTTTATTAGAAATAAAAGTAATTTTGATGACATGAAAATTCTACTATTGGGGCTCTTCAAAAGTGAACGCGCTCTGTTTCAATTGTCATCTCCAGCCCGGCGCCAATTAAAAACAAAAAATTCATCCAGCCTTGAAAAGAGAAACTGAATTTCGTTTCGCGGCTGCAAAATTAGAAGATCACAAAAAGAAGCATTTCTCAATAGAGAGCACATTCACATTGAAATGCCTTGAGAGTATTTTTCCTAGAATATACAAAAATTACAAGTGTCCATTAGTTTCGTCATAAAGACTGATTCTGTCGCCGAATTTCCACAGAATTTCCAGCGAATTCCGTGAAGTTTTTATAGATCGATCTCCTTCTCTCTAACTCCTGTAGCTTGTAGAAATTCGTACCGATATTTGAGCAGAATAAAGAAAGTGCTGAAAAATGGACATGTTCAAAGTGATTGAATAGAAAAATTGCTTACCAAGTCCCGCGGGAATGTCCAGATTGCTGCCCCTTAAGAACATTCCAGCAATCTGAACAGTTCCGACTCTTGTGCTCGTACCAAGTGTTCTCGTGTATCCAATCGAGACAAAACTAGAAGATCTTAGCCTATAGAAGTAATGGAGACACTTGGGGCAACCTGACAACCCCTACAGTCGAGGAAAAGTCGGAAATGCCCAAATTGCTGCCCCTTAAGGACATGTCAAATAGTTTCCGTTTTTTCCGATGAAACCGATTTATTATATGTTCCGAGTGATCAAGAAGGATCAACTATATTCGGCTCTTGGAGCAATCGGTAGACAGCGAAACCGATCATTATTGCGAGTATGAAAGCGTACAGGTCGTTGTGCTGTTCATCGTTATCATCGAGATCGAAATTCTGAAGCTCATTCTTCTCCCGTGCTCGACCCGAATTGAGATCACTCACGGTGTCCTCTTCTTCATAGAAAGCAGAACCATTAGAAGGCATCTGACTCTGGCTCTTAAAAACGCTGCAATAATTTTTTCCTACGTGGAAGGACACGTTTTGTTTCACATTTCCCGTCTTGTTTTGTGTATTTTTGGCGAAAATTAATGTTGGTCGTTCGCAAATGTGCGGCACACGTGCGAATTTGCGTGCGGCAATTGCATTCTAGGGCTCCACCCACTCTTTCAACGAAATTCGAATTTCTAATGTCTTTAGTTTATTTTTACGCCAATACCTTGCTTTTTAAAACATATTTGTAACGGAAAACATTCATAAGGCTTGAAAAAACGTTTTCAGTATTGATTTTCGTATAAATATTAATTTTCAGGCAGAATAATGTCAGCAACAGCGTCAGACCCGTACGATCAAATTCCAGCAGCCCCAGCAGATGAAGATATAGGTATTGAATATCTTGAAATGGAGTTTAGACAAAAAGGTAATTTCCAGATGATAAACCAGAAGCCGATAAGAAAGCCTTGCTGAATCAGGTGTTTCGATCGTTGAAAAGAGCAAAAGATCTATTTTATCACGATTATACACAACCGCCAGTTCTGCCCGAAGAAAAGTGAGTGTATTTAGTTTTTCATTTCATAGCTCCAACATCGCCTGTTTTTTCAGTGACGGCCTCATTCGATCGATAAAACGAAAGCACGAGTACGGAAGTGTCATAAAGCAAGTGGAAGAGGGGAAAAAGAAGAGAGAAGATGAGATGCTCGCTCTTCCGACTTCTCAGCCATTTAACGGCAGCGGATCAGTGATTGCGGCGGCAGGCACTCCATTGGCTATCACCGACGGAACTGGAAAACTGGTGAATCAGCAGCAAGCAGGCAATAAGGGAAAGATTCTTCCTCTGGTACCGCTCGGAAGCACGTCGAGGGGAGATGACAACACGACTCGCTCGCTTCTTCCGTCGAAGGCGCCGATGATGATGAAGCCGAAATGGCACGCACCGTGGAAGCTCTATCGTGTGGTGTCTGGTCACACCGGATGGGTCAGAGCCGTCGACGTGGAGCCGCAGAATCAGTGGTTCGCTTCTGGAGGAGCGGATCGTATCATCAAGATTTGGGACCTTGCCACCGGACAACTCAAGCTGTCGCTGACGGGTCATATCAGTTCAGTAAGAGCCGTCAAGATCTCTCCAAGACATCCGTTCTTGTTCAGTGGGGGAGAAGACAAACAGGTTTGTTCTCGTAACGATTGAAACGCATACAAAAGTGTGTTTTCCAGGTCAAATGCTGGGATTTGGAATACAATAAAGTGATTCGCCACTATCACGGTCACTTGAGTGCAGTTCAAGCTCTTTCCGTTCACCCCTCACTCGACGTTCTGGTTACGTGTGCTCGTGATTCCACCGCCAGAGTCTGGGACATGCGGACCAAAGCTCAAGTGCATTGCTTCGCCGGACACACGAACACTGTCGCCGACGTCGTCTGCCAATCTGTTGATCCCCAAGTCATCACCGCCTCACACGACGCGACCGTCCGTCTCTGGGACCTGGCCGCCGGCAGATCGATGTGCACGCTAACGCATCACAAAAAGTCTGTGCGCGCTCTCACAATCCATCCCCGCCTCAACATGTTCGCATCGGCGTCGCCGGACAACATCAAGCAATGGAAGCTGCCGAAAGGCGAATTCATGCAGAACTTGTCCGGACACAACGCTATCATTAATACTCTGGCGTCGAATGACGACGGTGTCGTTGTGTCGGGCGCCGACAACGGAACACTGTGCTTTTGGGACTGGCGATCCGGATTCTGCTTCCAGAAGTTGCAGACGAAACCACAACCGGGATCCATCGAATCAGAAGCGGGAATCTATGCGTCATGTTTCGATAAGACCGGGTTGCGATACATTACTGCCGAGGCTGACAAGACCATCAAAATGTACAAGGAAGACGATGAGGCGGTCAGTTTTTTACAGAACTCGTGAAGTTTTCATTGAATTTAATTTTTTCAGACCGAGGAAAGCCATCCGATCGTTTGGAGGCCGGAAATTGTCAAAAAGAAGACGTACTGAAACATCTACTCTGTTTTTTCTCTGTTGTTTTTTATCCTCTTTTATACCCTCCCGTTCCAATTAAATTATTATTTCTTCTTTCTTCTCGTTCCCTGTTCATTTTTAGCATCCTGTTAAATTCGGGAGTATTATTGTCTTGATTTATAGCATAATTTTTTCTATTTCAAACTGTTTTGCAGATGGCGAATCGCACGGAGAAAACTGCAAAAACCGTAAAAGGAACGAATCCGCAGTTCCTTGTCGAAAAGATCATTCGCCAACGTATCTATGACAGCATGTACTGGAAGGAGCACTGCTTCGCGCTTACAGGTAACCCATTTACAATCGTTTTACGCATAATGCGTGTGTTTCAGCTGAACTCGTCGTCGATAAAGGCATGGATCTCCGTTACATCGGCGGAATCTACGCCGGAAACATCAAGCCCACTCCGTTCCTGTGCCTTGCGCTCAAAATGCTCCAAATTCAGCCGGACAAGGATATCGTGCTCGAATTCATTCAGCAAGAAGAGTTTAAGTACATCCGTGCTCTCGGAGCCATGTATCTCCGACTCACGTTCGAATCGACAGAAATCTACAAATACCTGGAGCCATTATACAACGACTTTCGCAAACTGAGATTTATGAACAAAATGGGACGGTTCGAGGTGATTTACATGGACGATTTCATCGATAATCTGCTGCGCGAAGATCGTTACTGCGACATCCAGCTGCCACGTCTTCAAAAAAGATGGGCGCTGGAAGAAGTCACGTCGCTGCCACCGTACAAATCGCTGCTCGACGGAGATCTCGTCGCGTTGTCAGAGTCCGAAGAGGAGGAAGAGGAGGAGGAGAAGAAGGAGAAGCCGCGTCTCACTTCGAGGCGGCGCAGTCGCAGTCGTGATCGTGAGAGAGAAGTGGGCGACAGGAGAGGTGTTCACGAGCGGGAGAAGCAGCGGGAGCGTCGCGAGAAAGGCGACGACGAGCCGGGACCGAGTAGCAGCAGCAGCCGACGCGACGAGAGGGACGATCGGAAGAGAGATCGGGATCGCAGCAGGGACCGAGACAGGGAGCGCAAAGACAAAAGAGGTTCGGATTAGAAATTTTCCTTAATGCTTTCGAATGACCTCGTCTCCTTTCAGACGATGATCGCCGCGACCGCAAGAAAGAATCACGTCGTGGCGGCGGAGACAACGACGAAGAACGCGAGATTGCGGAGGCGAATGCCCTGCGCGCCAAGCTCGGATTAGCTCCACTCGAGCGATAAACACACGATACACTTTTAAAATAACTCTTTTCACTTCATTTCTCTCGATTCGACCCGAATAAATCATAATAATGGTGGCGGTGGTCCCCTCGACATGCGACACCATGTAACCCGACATTTGTCATACTTGCTGGCCAGACACCCCGCCGCTTTTCATTCCATTTCTGACTGAGCGCCCATTTGTCAAAAGTGCACGCGCGTCATGTAAGTGCTCTCCTTTTGTTCGAACCTGCAAAAAACGCGGCAGCAATCGGAAGCGAAGAAAAAGTTTGTCTTCTGCTTTTTCTTCTCTTCCCGTCCGCCCTTTTGGCGAATTCTGAAGTTTTCTAAAAAAAATGTCATTCGAAAAACTTCTGATGAGCCTGCCGGGACACACCGAATGCGCGTGCTTGCCGCTCTGCGTCGACTGCCAATCACGGTACTGTTATTCGGAAAAAATACGTGAAATTTGCTAAATTTACATCGAAATGAACATTTTCAGAGTGGATGAGTGCGTCAGCGGACGGACCGCCAAAAACGACGATATGAAGGCGAATTTCGGCAAAAAAGAGGGCGAATACTCGCGATTGGTGAGCAAATCGAGCAACAAACTGCTAAATTCGCTGTGGGAAAAGGTGAGAGACATTTGTATCGCAAGACATTCAATTTTCCATCCGGGCGACTAAAAGATTCACAGACCCTGAAAGTTATCTCTCTCTCTCGCACTTTGCAAGCCGGACACTCATCTGGTTTTTTCAGGTGCAAGCCGGACACCCGCCTGGCGAATGTCCGGCTTGCACCTCACGGAGCCTCAGAACCAGGAACACGGAGCACTTTTGACTCAGGTTTATTGGGCGCAAGGATGTCCGATCAAAAACCGGGCGAGTGTCTAGCCACCCAAAAACAGACGTGCCCCCTCTGCCGTCCCACCATTTTATGGCTTTCAGAAGAAAATTCCGGAAGAAGGATGGAGCGAGCACACACTCGACCTGTTCCTCTCGTGGCTCTCCTCTCATGACACCAACAATCGTGTTGATATGGTGAGCGTGTATTTGAAACAGCATCCCATATTCCGTTCGGTTCCCTTTTCGCAGATTCCGGTTGGGGCTGGTGAACGAGAAGGACGAGTGCTGACTCCGCTCGTGCAACGCCTTCATTCCAAGTATGACAGACTACACAAGTAATTATAGAAATCTTCATGTTTTAGCTTGACGCATGGCATCGGAAGAAGCGGAAACCTTCTGGAAATCCAACCGAAAGCCCTCGGATCCTCGATGCTCGCGTGTCTCTCCAACGAATTCGCCAAACACGCCCTTCACCTCCTCGGCCTGCACGAAGTGAAAGCCTGTGTCGTGGTGCCCCTTTGCACCGGAATGTCCCTTTCCCTCTGCATGACCTCCTGGAGGCGTCGCCGTCCGAATGCCCGATATGTCGTGTGGCTACGAATTGATCAGAAATCATCGCTCAAAAGCATCTATCACGCCGGCTTCGAGCCCATTATTGTGGAGCCGCAGCGAGACCACGACGCGCTCATCACTGACGTCGAGACGGTCAATCGGATTGTAGAGCAGAGGGCCGACGAGCTTCTGTGCGTGATGACGACGACCTCCTGCTTCGCGCCCCGATCTCCGGACAACATCGAAGCTATCTCGGCGATCTGCGCCGCCCACGACGTCCCTCACCTGGTCAACAACGCCTACGGACTGCAGAGCGAGGAGACGGTCCGGAAGATTGCGGCGGCGCACGAGTGCGGAAGAGTGGACGCCCTCGTGCAGTCGCTCGACAAAAACTTCCAGGTGCCCGTCGGAGGAGCTCTGATCGCCGCTTTCAAGCAGAGCCACGTGCAGGCGATCGCCCAGGCGTACCCGGGAAGAGCGTCTTCCGTGCCCTCCCGAGACCTCGTGCTCACTCTTCTCTTCCAGGGACAAGCCTCGTTTCTGGAGCCGTTTCAAAAACAGAAACAGTACGTTTATATGCATGGGCTGTACGTTAAAATTTTTTTATTAAGGATGTTCCTGAAAATGCGCCGAAAACTAAACTCGTTTGCGGAGAACATTGGCGAGTGCGTTTATGCCGTTCCGGAGAACGAGATCAGTTTGGCGATGACTCTTTCCACCATCCCGCCCACCAAACAAACCCTCTTTGGATCTGTCCTCTTTGCCAGAGGAATCACCGGAGCCAGGTACGGGTCATGTCCGACCCGCTCTCGAACTGTTCCTTCAGAGTCGTCACTTCAACCCCATCAAAAACGTCAATCGAAGGATGCGAATTCGTGAACTTTGGCTCGCACACGGCGGATCAACACGGCGGCTACCTGAACATTGCGTGTGCGATCGGGATGACAGAGCACGAGCTGGAGGAGCTGTTCACTCGGCTCGCCTCCAGCTACGCAAAGTTCGTCCGACAGTTGGCCAGGGGAGAGAGTTCGTCGGGACGGCGGCTTCCGATGAACGAATCGTTCGATATGGAGAACGATTGACCCTTTTTTTTAAACTTCCACCTCATGCTTCCAGATTCTATCCCAGTGCTTTATTCAGTCAGATTTTATTCTTTCAGACGGGTTCTCCATCGTAATAAATTTAAGCTTTCAACCCGCTACGAGCACGGTTTGCTTCGTTGTACATTTTTGATAAGAGAAACTGATAGGCGGGTCGAGAGTCATGTGAAAGCGGTAAGACTCGTGACGCAATCGATCAAAAAAGTTTCATAGAAAGGGAGCAGAAAGCATTCATTGGTACCAGCTGGAAAATGATGAAATTATTAATGTTTGCCAGCTCGTGCTCTTTCTCTACTCCCTCTCCTCGGGCGTCGTCCGGAGCCGGTACTCCGTGCTCGTGACGGAGGTCAAACTTCGGTGATAAGCCGGAGTGGAAGGGAAGGGGCGTATAAATTAAAAATGAATGATATTCGGTGCAAACGCGACCGATTCAGCACGTTTGATAACGGTATTAGCATAAAAAGAGGCGCGGAGAAGTTTTCTTCCGATTTCTTCGTTTCCTCCTAACCCAACACCGTCTTTTTCAACTGATTGTCAGAATGGTAAGTCTCCATTGACTTCGGACCGTTTTAAACCTTTCTTCATTCAGAACTCGCTCGTAATGACCGCCGCCGTCGTCACTTCCTACTTCAATAGTCCAGTCAGCGTGCCCGAAGAGACGGATCTCAAGGAGCCGAAGAGAACGGAAGAGGCGCCGAATGTGATCGATCAGGAAAAGCTTCTCGATGAGAACATGATGGAGTGCTTCTTGGAATTCCTCATCGAATTCTTCAACTAATCCGCCAGGATGTGATGTTATTCCGAAACTGTGAAGTGTATTCACATTCTGTTGTGTAACCTCTATGAGGTGTTTGTGTTTGCTAACGTTTAAAATAAACTTGTTCTTGAAAGCCCTTCACGGTACCATTCAATATTGACCTTTTAATTTTATCGTGAAACGAAAAACGAAGATACAAATTTATTTCGAATTTCTACTCGACTCGTTTGCTCGCCGCTTATTAGCATCTTTGCCCAATGACCAGACAATCGAAGGTATCCTTTTCCGATCCTCTCGAACATCATCCATCCTTCAGAATCATTCTCACATCTGGGACAACGTGATGGGAGGCTCTCGCTTCTATTCATCCGCTTTTTGCGACACGACCGGCGGCTCAACCGTCAGCATTTTGGAGTACTCGCGAGAGGAGACCACCGTGGCCACCGAGGAGAACCGTAATCGGAATCGAGAGCCGAAGCAGCCACGTCACTACCCGACGTACCCGCCGAAAGTGGTGTTCGTCGG
Organism: Caenorhabditis sp. 36 PRJEB53466; assembly: GCA_946814055.1. Classification (NCBI taxonomy): domain Eukaryota; kingdom Metazoa; phylum Nematoda; class Chromadorea; order Rhabditida; family Rhabditidae; genus Caenorhabditis; species Caenorhabditis sp. 36 PRJEB53466. Next base: position 8,173,039 of record CAMPFS010000005.1, on the reverse strand, counting down.
AAAATCGAAAAAGAACGAAAAGGTGAATAAGGACGGTTATGGATACGTAACGAACCGGGAGAGAGAATTGGCCGAGCAGCCGACCTCCCTGCCCCCCTGGAAGTTCGAGCCGGAGAAGAAGCAGAAGGTTCGTCCTGAAAAATAAAGCTATTGACAACAGAACACATCAGCTTCAGTACGAGCCACACGCCGCCGCACAGGCTTTCGATGAGTACACCCGCCGTGTGAACGCCAGAAAGTTGAAGTTGGAGAAGGAAAGAATGAGAGTGAACGGGATCTTTGAGATCGAGAGACTGACCAAGAAACGAATCACTGACTGCTCGAAATCCTACCAGCAGCTGAATCTGACCAATTGTCGGAACGATGAGATCAAGATCGACGCGTTTGTAGAGAAAGTTTCGGAAACGTCGAAGCTCGATCTCGGAAAGATTCAGAAGACGCAGAAGGCGAAGCCCGCATTCTACGGAACGATTGAAGCGGAAAAGTGCGCGGAGAAAGCGGCGGTGCACATTTCGATGGCCGCCGACAACCTGGAACGTCTTCAATTCGTCGCCGGCGTCGTCTTCCCGGAAGGTTCTGAGCATCTGAAGAAGTTGCAAGGGATCGAGAACGACATCAAGGAGTTCAACGTGCAGCTGGGTGCGCATCGCGTGAAAGTGCCGAAATCGACGGCGCCCGCCCAAGCCGCTCACTTTGTGATCACTGAAAGTTGCTTTGACTAGACAATGAAACATTTCTCTTCGCGGTGTTCCTTTTTTCAGTCCCTTCTAATTCTGCTAATAACTTCCACGACCAAATCATTTTGATCGACCAAAAACGAATCAAAACATGTCATTTTTCTGCGGTCTCTATCAAACACGATTAATTTAATTACATATTCCAAGCACACTTCTCTGGACAGCTGAAAATTATTCATCTCGGTCGTTTGCTTTTCAGACTCAATTCACATGATTCTGCTCCTCAATGTGCCACAATGAAAGCTTCTTCGCTACTGATCAGTTCTACGCGAGCGCTCTCCACGTGCTCACCGCCATCGAAATTCCCGTTCATACCTTCGGCGCGTTCATCATTGTGGCGCGTACTCCGAAAAAGATGTCGACTGTCAAACGGAGCATGTTGGTGCTCCACTTTGTCGGCGCCTTCGTCGACTTGTACCTCAGCTTCATCGCCACTCCCGTCCTCACTCTTCCAGTCTGCGCCGGTTATCCATTGGGATTTGGCCTGGTTTTAGGCATCCCGACCGCTGTTTTAGTCTATTCAGGAATTAGTTTCGTTGGAGGTAAACCTCTCAACATACTTTGCGAGATAGCTTCAACGCTCTCAATTCAGTGATGGGAGTTTCCATTCTTGTCTTCTTCGAGGATCGCTACCATCGTTTGGCTAATCGCCATGGATCAAATGGAACGAGAAACTGGAGACGGAAAATCTACATTATCTTTCATTACATTTTATCCCTAGTATTCATCCTCCCTGGCTATCAGACGATCCCCGAGCAAACTATGGCCCGCATAGCTGCTCAGCAGGTGAGTTTAGAGCTCGTTGCAAACAGAAATCAGAAGTCAGAAATCAAAAAACGTTCCAGATAATTCCGTGCCTGCCCGCCGACGTGCTAACCCGTCCCGGCTTCTTCGTCCTCACCATTGACAACACAATCCCGTGCCTCTGCATTCTGTTCCTCGTCGTTTTCGTCGTGCTCCAAATCTTCTACTTTGTCATTTCTATCTCAATGGTCCTTTTCCGGACGGTTGCCAAGTCAGAAGTGACTAATCGTCTTCAAAGAAAGTTCTTCGTCGCTCTGTGCCTTCAAGTATTCGTGCCCATTGTTGTTCTACTCGGCCCCGTTCTCTACGTGGCACTCGCCATTTGGTTCGACTATTTTAATCAGGGTGAGTGAACGTTAATGTGATCCGACTCAATGTTCCTTTCAGCCGGGACCAACATAGCTCTCGTCGTGATGGCGCTACACGGAGTCGTCTCCACCGCCACCATGCTTTTCGTGCACAAACCCTACCGAGACGCCGCTCTCCTCATGCTCCGTTTGACCTCCAAAGGAACTGTCCACGACTCGGTGCTTGTTGGAAGGACCATCGGCGCACAATCGCTAGTGCTTTAGCGTTTTGTAGTTGTGGTTTTTTTTAAACATTTTATGCAGAATGAAGAGTGCAAATCACTTAGGCTTCTTTTCGTTCTTCTCGTCGGTCTCTCCCTCGTTTTCGTTCGGCTCGTCGAACTCCTCCTCCTCCTCCTCTCCGTTCATCGGAATCAGCAGCATTTGGTAGGTTCTCTGAAAGTTGAGGTACTTTACACTGACTGAGAACTGTTAATAGTTTGCACTATAGAACCTTATAGGGGGTTACATGTGAACTTCGCCACACGCAATACCCATAACCATATACTCGGTAATGTTCGGCCCAGCTACTCCACGGCTCTTAACTAGAAACTGATTATATAAATCGTATTGTATTATCTTATCTGTATAGAGCTCGTTGATAGAACACATTTCGAACTCCCAACTTGAATGGAAATTCACCTTTTCCCCGCACTCACCGAGAAATGGACGTGACGCTCGGCCTTAAACTTGACCATTTCTTCCGGGAACGGCAGAGCCCCATCTCCGGCCTCCTGTTCCGTCTCGTTCGAAGCGATGCAACCCATTCTGCAGGGAATTGACATTGTTCCTAAACGGACTGCTCGTTTTTCGTGGACTTACATCTGAGCTGACGCGGTGGTTGACATCCCAAAGATGGATTCGAATTCGAATTTGAGACCGGAAACGGAACAAATGTATATATCGAGTAAGAGATGAGGGCGAATGGGAACAAGAGATGGATGATGAGAAAAAGGACGAAGGAAACGACGAGACCGAGCACGTGTTGTTTTGAGAAATGGGGGATGCATAGAAACGGAATGTTTGTCACACTGTTTTCTCTCTTTATCTTTCGGTTTCGAAAGTTTGTTTACTCATGGATGACGGTAATCGATTGGATTTATTCGTTTAATGTATGGGAAAGCGAACGATAACGGAGGCGAACCAAAAGTACAGCACAGCGAGAGGGAGCGAGAGGAATAATGATGGGAGCGGAGAGGGGCGCGGGAGGGAATATGCAGAATCAATCGATTGGCTCAAAGATGTCGGTACGGTCGGTGTACGTCCAAATGTCCGGTAAATCCTAAAATGTTCTCTTTTTCAGGTAACTTTAACAACTGTCTCAACTTACACTAAACCGCACTCTCTTCTTCTTCTTCTTTTTCTTCTTCTTCATCCTCTTTTTTGTCCTCTTCACCTCATCTTCGATATGCTCTTTTTCCTTCGCCTTCTTCGAAAAATAACCGCCCATGCCAAAAAGTCAAGAAGCACACAGAGCTGTTGAAGCAGAATCTGCTAGATTTGAAAAGAGAGGGTGTCTCTCGTTTATTAGAAACCATAAAAGTACCCTAATGGACCACGTTTATTACGTTTTTGAGGGTTTAACACGAGAAGTCGTTGCAGTGTTCATTAAAGGAATGTACTGAGATTTGAATGAGCCACCACGCTTCTACAAGGATTTCAGTACAGGGACCAGGCCCATTCTGATTCGAGTTGAATATTAGTCAGCCACGAAGTTCTTGTTAATCATTGTTTTGTATCCCGTGCTCCCATCGTTCTCTTTCCTTTTCAGATGTGATCGGCGCGGATGCCGACTCGCTCCGATTACTTGCCGTTTCATGGTATCGGCAAATTTTCCGAGAGGGTAAAATTTTGAAGCTTTCTGCAGATTTGCAGAAAATCGATTGGAGGGGCACACCGTCCGCGCATTCTGGAAAAACGATGAATTTCCCCTTCGATTCTCCTGTATTCAGTCAGTTTTTCTTCTAATAATTGCTCTGTTCTATTCTCTTATTATTATGATTCATGTGAGTAAATGAAAAATTTCTGCAGATTCTCTGGAAACTCGATTGCAATCTAATTAGAAGAATTTGCAATCTAATAAGAAAAAGCTCTATTTCGCAATCTAATCAGATTTAATTGAAGTTCCAGTAAAATCGTATTAGATTACAATATATTTTTCCTGAATTGCAATCTAATAAGAAAAAATTGCAATCTAATTAGAAAACATTGTAATCTAATTAGAAAAATTTCAGTGATTGCAATCTAATTAGAAGATTTTGCAATCTAATTGAAGCAAATTCTATTTCAAACGAGTTCGTATTAGATTGCAAAGTTTTCTAATTAGATTGCGATCGAGTTCCCAGAGTTTATCGAAAATTGGCCCGATCCGAGTGAATTTTGGAAAAATTATCGACATTTCTGTAGTCCCCATCAAGTGTCCAGTGTTTCTGAGCTTCTTAATGACTTTTTTGAGTTTGCAAATGAGACAATCGAAGACAAAGAAAATGCTCCCAAAGTTCGAACGTTTCGCGGATGCAAAATTAGGCCCCGGAGATCACGAAAAGAGGGGTTTCTCAACAGAGCGCATTCACATTGAAATACCTATATATATAGGTATACCTCGAGAAAAGTTATTTGCCTTTCGTTATCAGTTCGCAAATAGTCATTTCTTTTTCATTCTTTCTCCGCAATTCCTTTGGGCCTTCAACACTTCCCTTCATTTTACTCTAATAATCATAGATAAAAATTTCAGAGAGAACGAGAAGCCTTCCCAAGCCGTGTCTATTTAAGATGAGCGAACAAGCCCGCCAAGAATGGGACAACGAGAAGAGAGAAGCGAGAGAAAGGCTTAGAAAGTGTCGGAGCAAAGTGGGTTTTGTTTCGCTTTGTAACGGTTTCGTATGTTCGCACATTTCAGCTTCGAGAATTTAACGAGGATCAGTTCAAGGTGGCCAGAGGGCAGCACACGAAGGCTTTGACCAACTTTTTCGAACTCGAGAGACGACAAGCCGAGGGATGGCATCGACAAACGACAGAAAATAGGCAAGAGCTACACTCCCTCGAGAAGAGGATTGCAGACCTCAAGATGCACGCGAGCGTATATCGGCAGAATATTCTGATCACTCGAGACAGTAGTCAAAAGAGCAGTGAGCAGGCACAGCTGTTGTCGCTCATCAAACGAGATTCCGTCTGCGTTCAGAAGAAGCTCGAGCGACTTGCGTCAATTGTGAGTTGAATCCCCAAACTCGAATAAAAAAACAAATTAAATGCTCTATTTGAACAGGTCAAGAAAAAAGAGCACAAGCTTCTGCTTCTGATTCAGTTAGTCATCGACAAGTTGAAAAGCATCTGCAATTGTCTTTTGTTGGATGTGAAGAAACTGAAGGACATTTCTAATGAAACCAGGAAACAAGTGAGTCTTCACAAAAGCTCCCACTAGCATTACCCCTTCAATTCAGAAAATATGCCAACAAGTAGACGACCTTGTGATGGATGTCTTTGACCAATTAGAAATTCTACACACCGAATGCGAGACACACGAATGCGAATGCGAGACGATCGGGGTAGAAATGAGTGGGCGGTAGAAAATGATTGATCTTTCGGTTTTCAGAGCGAAGGAGACAGCTATCCTGAAATGAAGACAGTGATTGGAGTGAGTTGGAGAGAAGTTTTGAAGCTTCTGAATTCGATATGAGCATGAACGCTTTCAAAGGTTCAACAGTAGTGTATGAATTTTTTCTTTTAGTAATATCTGTTCTCTTTACAGGATTCCATTCTTTCCGTTTTTATTCATTCTCGCTTCTTGGCCCAATTCCTGTGTCTTGTTAAAACTTTCGAGTCATTGCTCACCGTTATTTCATCCTCTCACTCTCTGCCGTCTCTGCAGTTTTTTACTCTCCATTTCCACCGCATGCTTAGTTATAAACTGTTTATCAAAGGTGCTGCCCCGAATCAGAACTGCCACGAATCAGAACTCCTTATGGCAATACTTCCTAAATCAGAACTCCTTCTTTTTTTTCATTGGCCAACCACCAATCACTTCTGTGGCGTTTGCCTGTCCTTTTGGCATGCTTCACTCTGTAATTCGACACAATTCTGATACGAACCAGTTATATTTCAGGTATTCGCAAAAGCAAAACGCGCAAAATATAATAAAACTATTGAAAATAAAATATAAACCCGTTTTCTTGTATTAAAGCCTCATTGCTCAGCGAAAAACGCAGTGAGAAAGTTAGTCCGCGGCCAGCTACAATATCCCGGAGATCCTGGATCAGAAGCTTTCCTATTCATTTTCGGTTTTTTTGAAATTAATATTGTCAAGGTGGTATTAATTTGGTCAGTTCTGATTAGTACCAGTTCTAGCTCGAAGAGTTCTGATTCGTGGCAAACGTTTGATCGAATTGGTTGAAGGATATAAACTTGGAAGAGGAAAGGGGAGCATGAATAGTCTCCGAAATACTCTCGAGGAGACTTGTAAAGAGATGAACGAGTAATCGGAATACCTGGAGAAGACGTTTCTGGAGAGCCAGATGCGCTTCGTGCTCACAATTAGAAAATCCCATCCTGGCCATCGAAACACTCTGCCGAGAGTTTCTGGAAAGAAATGATGAGGAATTGCGCTTTGAGATTCTCAAAATATTCTAGAAGAAGAGTTGCGAGAAAAGTACGGAAATATGGGAGAAAGAGAAATCAAAGCTGAAATCGTTGAGGAGGTCAATGAAGACGGACAAGTTGTGCTCGTCGAAAAAGCCTAAATGTTCTTTGCCAATTATTCCCGATTGATCAATTCAGTTCATTCAATTCCGACAATATCAATCACATTTATAAAATAAATTAGAGAACTCTTCCGAGAAGTTTGGCGATGTTGGCGATAGCCACTTGAACGGCCGTCAGTGGGTCTTTGACGAGCGCCGCTTCTTCTTTGGACAGTCCGTCGGTCAGGTCGATCGACTCGATGCTGGCAGCGGTTGCTGGAGCATCGGTGGCGGCATCGGTGGCGGCGTTTGTAGCGGCATCGGTGGTGGCATCAGTGGCGGCATCGGTGGTGACATCGGTGGTGACATCGGTGGCGGCATCGGTGGCGGCGTCAGTGGTGGCATCGGTGGTGACATCGGTGGCGGCATCGGTGGCGGCGTCAGTAACAGCCTCAGTGGTGGCCTCCTCAACAGCCTCTCTCTTCCTTCTGGTTCCACTTGCAGCCAGCACACCGGAGATGATCTGCGCGATTTCCTTGTTGGTAAGTTCGACCTGAAGCCCGACGAATGGCACATTGTTGAGTCCGAGGCACGTGAACTGCGTGATCTTAACGTCATTGGAGAAGTCGCTCTCGGTGCTGTCGATGACGGTTCCGATGTATCTGCGCTCGTTGCGATCGCAGGTCAGACTGAGTCCAGCGGTGGTTCCGAACGCGGCGACGCGCGCAGAACGAATGTCACGGGTCTCGTTGCGACGAGCTGGAATCGGGGAATCATAGGAAGATTGGAGAAGTTGTGATGTTACCGAAGAGGACGTTGGTGTTCTTGGGGTCTCTATCGCAGACAACCAGGGCGGTCAGAGTTCTGCCGAATCTGGCGTAGCGGATGATCGGAGGGTAGAAAGCCTGCTCTGGGATTCCTGGCAACGTTCCCAAGTAGGTGCGGAGATCCGGGCACTCTGAAACAATAATAGAATAGCATTTTTCTGTCTCAGTCAGAGCTCACTCTTGTGGTGACGTTCGCGGCTGTCAAACTCCCAGTAGCGGTCATCAAAGACGATTGGCGGAGCGTAGATCGGGCCCGTTGGGTAAGAAGAAGCGGGAGCATCATTGGATGCTCCGTACTGGGCGGTGACAGTGGTGACTGCGAGCGAGACGGCGAGAAGAGCTAACATCTTCGGCGGTGATGGTTGAGAACGCAACCACGGGGGGCTTTTATATGGAGCAGAGGGGCGCGTCAACATACACGATCACGTCAGAACAGACGAATGTTTTGGGGGAATGGGAGATGTGAACAATGTTTTGTATTGGAAGAAAGCGTCTGGGAAGATTCTGGAAGGAAGGTTCCACGGCGGAGAAAGGACGATAGAATGAAGACAAAGTGACGGCTTCTGCACAATCTAATGATTGTTTGTTCCTTATTCCTTTAAATGAAAACCTGAAACTTGAATTGTTCTCCAGTTTGACCCAACGTCATTGGTTGAAATTCTGACGCACTCCCACAACACAATAGTTCCCAGAATTCAATATCAACATTTTCGTTTCCATCGCTTCCCTAAACATCTTCAAGGCTCGTCATCGCCGGCTTCTAGTATAAAAGGTGCCGACGCCGGCTTCGATCATTGTCCTCGACATGCTTCTGAATCTTCTCACCGTCTCCGTGTTCATCGGCGTCGTCGCCGCCACCGGCTACGGCTCCGGAAGCGCCTACAGCAACGATGCTCCGAGCGCCTACTTCATCCCGCCACGTCATCATTACAGAGGACATCGCTGGCGCAGCAGCAGTGACAGCAGCGATAGCGATGAGAGTTAGTCGGAAAGGTTGAACTCAGATTTCATTTAAAAAAAAATCAATTCAGAATGGCACTGCTCCCGTCTTGGTGTCTTCAACATCACCGGATCGGCCGCCGAATACATTTCCGCGCCGAAGATCGGCTACTTCACGCATCAAGGAAAGGAAAAGGCGATCATTGTCTGCCAGAACCCGCAGATCCAACTGCTCTTCGGACAGTCCCCGGACGCCAACGTGGCCGCTGGAATCACCAACCAGTACAAGGACAACGCCCTGCTGTCCATCAGCACCAAGTCCGGACTCGTGCTCGACTGCAATAGACGCCATGAACGGTATTTGTCACGTGTGGGCGCATAAAACGCATCTCATTTTTCATTTCAGCTACGAGGCCTACAACTTCTTCACCGAGAAGACCATCCCGATCCACGACGTTGCGTGCCTGACTGTTCCCTCATCGCTCGTCACCTCCACCCTCGGCACCATCGCCAGTTCCAGCCTTAGCGCACTTTCTTTGGGTCTTTGAACGCATAATAAGACGAATAAAAGAGTTGATGTTTTCTCGGAAAATAAACAAACACCTCGTGAATATCCTTTGACACCCGATTGGAACGGGAAAAAGGAAAAAGCGAAAAAAGTGAGGGCGCGAGCCGACGAAAAACATTGCTTGATCAAAGCTTGCGACAGACAGCTCGCTTAGACATAGAAACGATGCGCAAAACACATTTGCGGACGGGCCGAAGGGACTCTCTCTCTGTTTGCTCGGCAAGCAGTGACCGGCGGCTCGCCACCCGAGCCGCAACAGTTATCGTTATCATTACGAACGGATGATCGGGATGGACGGGGCGACGGAAAAGATTGCGGAAAGTGTGGATTGGAGGAACCTTTTTCGGGCGCCGAGTGTTCTTGATGTACTGGAAGGGAACGGATTCTCAAATAGCTACTATCGGGGGCGTGTTTCAAAGTGAATGTGCTGTGTTGCAACTGTGATCACAAAAAGAGGGGTTTCTCGATAGAGCGCATGCACATTCAAATGTCCCGATTATATTGGTTTCGTGCTGTGAAAGTAAATACACTATCAGTATTAATTTAAAATTTTGTCTAAATCGATCCGGCTGTTGTTCATCCCTAGCACACATTATTTGAGAAAGCTCTGCTTTTGAGGAGCCCCAATAAATATACGACTAGCAAAAACGAGAAGCCATGAAATTGACGCTTCTTTGTGTCAAAGTCAGACACAGTCAGTGTTTCGACGCTCTTCTCATCTCCGTTAATCACCTAATCTCTTTGTCCTTCTCCCCGTCGCTTTCAAACATGCCACATCGCGTCCCGACTGTTTCGACAGTCCCCCCGATTCCACATCGGGCTCCTCCAGACTGAAGGTAAAGAGGGAAAGAAAAGAAAACAGGCGAGTGCACAAACTGTTTTTTTGGGGTAGGGCGCGCTCTCGCTCTTCCAAAAGCAGTGCTCACGACGCGCACGTCGGCGTCTCGCGGCGCCCTCCGCGCGGCCTCTGAGGGCGTACCGCGCGCGGAACCTACAAAAGCGCGGCGACGCGGAGAGAGCGAGATAAAGCGAGGATCTTGAGTGCTCTGCTCTGCCGTCTCGGCCCTGACCCAACCCCGCCGCCGTGCCTCCGACCCCACCCACATCATTCTGGCGACACAGCACTTGAGAAACTGACCACTGCCTCCTCAGTTCCCATTCCACACTAGCAGCACCTCATTCCGTTATCGTTTTCTTGTCTGGGAGCATCCGCCGAGATTTCAACATCATGATTAGGTGAGTTCAATTTATCACTTTCTTCTCGACTCCAAAAAGTGTCGCAGAAGAAAAAGAAAACAAACAAACAAACAGAACTAGCTAAACTTTTCAAACTTTGTTTGCTCTGTAACACATTTTGAATTGCCTGATCAATTAATTCTATTTTTGAATATCGATACATACAAATAGAATAGAATTCTGGCTTCATTTTAGTCTCCTATACCCGAGCTTTTGACCTTTTTCCACTTGGTCATTTCCACTTATGAGAGTGCAAAGATAAGCATGTGAACATGTCAAGCCACTTCAGAGGGAGAGCGAGGGTTTTTCAAGTGTTCATGTTTTTGTGCTCTCAGAACACTTTAGCGCTGCTAGCGTTTTTGCGAAAAAGCGAAGAACATCAGGGTCTAGTGTTTATCCTGATGGCATTTCTATTTCTATTTCAGGAGTCTTCTTGTGCTCACGCTCCTCGTCGGCTACTCGACCGCACAATATGTGCAGCAGCAGCAGCAGAGATCCGCAGCAGCTCAGCAGCAGCCGAGTGTGCAGGCCGCCCAGCCAGAGGCCCTCGATCAGATTCCGGCGTGGTATCAGATGGCGAAGCCGGGCGCCTCGCGTGTTCAGCAGCTTCCACAGGCCTCTCCATCGTACTACGAGCGCATCGAGCCGACGTACGAGCAGCGGAGAGGAGATCAGGCGACGTATGAGAGACCCGGCATTCAGACTAACCAGTATGCCAAGTGAGCATCGAATTGGAGCATTGGGATCTCCTGAACGTCTCGGTTTTCAGTTATCCATCATACCAGAACCGTCAACCCTACGAGAACCTGAACGCGTTGACATCCGGAGCATCGTTGAGCAACCTGCAGGCGAACCGTCGCTATCCGTCCGGAGCAGCCTCGGCCGGCGGTCAAGATGTGAGTAGGTCGCGGCACCTAGTGATGCACGCTCACCACACACCACCGACACCATCTCCGGCGTCCTACACTAGAACGCAACACCATCATCCGGGGCGCGTAGTGTGGTACACGTCGAAGCGCGTCAGCCCGTACAACGTGATCCGCACCACTCTGCCCCCGTCACTCTCACCGTCCCATGAGATTCGTGGCGTCAAAAAGTTGATAGCGATGACGCCGTACGAGCAGACTAGGGAACAGTTCACAAGGTGGTACGACCAGATGAAGGCGTTCTACTACATTAATCAATTCGTAGACTGGGGCACATTTAAGACAATGTTTCTCAATAGATATTAGCGGCGTTACATAGAATACACAGATAGTTTGTTCATAATCATAGAATAACCAAATTTCGTTCCGTATGTCATATTGACAAAACCAACCATCAACAGTATTACAGTCTACTATATATTCCGGTGTTTTATTGGTTTCCGGTGAGCATGATGTATTATGGGTCATTCTTTTTTCCCCCTACTCCCCCTCCCCCTCCCTCGACAAGTTCTATCGGATAATTCGATTGTATATCTGTAATCATCTGATAAACTGTTTGAATATCATTGTGTTTTGAGAAGTCTAAATCCGAACAAAAACAGACAAGAACGATCAACCGATCAAAGCACAATGATATTCTCTCTATCGCACTTCTGCTTCTCTCGCTTCTTACCACCCCCCACCTCTTCCTCTTCTTACCCTTTTCCTACTCTTTTCCTTCTTTTTTAATCCGCTTCTTTTTTCTGCAGATGCCTTACGACTCGGCGCTCAAACGCTATCATAAACTTTTACTGAAACGCCGTCAATGGACCACCAAGATCGGACGCATCTTGGCGTCCACGACTCCAATGACTCCGTCCACTGCGGTGCCCACTTCTACCTCTACAACCACTACCACCACAACTACCGAGGCTCCGACCACCACCACCAAGAAAATGCCAAAGTCGTTGAAGAGTATCTACTCGACAATCATTCCGAAAACCACAACGACGACCGAAGAGCCGACTTCTAGCACGACCGCCGTTCCGAGTACAACCACCAGAATGAACGGTAGATTGGTGGGAAAGCCGAGAGGAACGTTCAAGCCGCACGGGACTAGGAAGGGGTGGAGAATGTGGAAAAAGGTGACCCCAAAGTACGTGGCGAAATTGAGCTCCACTACTACGGAGGTCCCCATCACTTCTACTACATCTCCCACGGAACCCAGTACCATCTCAACTTCTACTAGCACCACCACCGATCTCCCCCCGACCACCCCAGACCTTCGGTTGATTGAAGAGGAGCAGGAATTGACTACTTCTACCACTACCACTGAGCAATCTAGTACTTCTATCACTACCACTACCACTACCACCGAGGAACCGACCGCCACGAGCGCAACGACGAAAGGATCGGAAGAGCAGCAAGGGGGGAAGATTCCCTCCTCTTTAAGGTATATATGCCGGCACAAGGCCGGCTCGAACGAGCACGATCCGTTCAGCGAACGAAGAGCTTCGACGATTGGCCCATTCAGACCGATCTCAGTCGGACACAAGTGGAAGCCGCTCCGGTTCAAGAAGCCGGAGCCGGTCGACGAGGTGGCCACCGTGCCCGCCACCACAAACCGGACAATCTCGACGAGACCGAAGGGGCTCCGACTTCTCGAGTATCTTTTGGTGGGCTTCTAATCTTTTCTTTCCGCCTGCCCTCTCTCTCTCTCTCTCTTACTCTTCCTCTCTTTCTCTTTGGGTTACCACTCCTTTCTTTCTAATTTTCAGAAGCAGACTGACACGTTTGCCAAGGGATTACAAAAGGCTATTGATGGTGTAAGTGCATCCGGCGTGCCGTCATCGTCCTCTTTACTAACACAAGAAGTAATCATTAATCTTTATTTTATTTTTTTTACAACATACACCCCGTGTCAGAATCATTTGTAGACTACAGAATTAGCTAGTGGACTGTGAAGAATGTGAGAATAATTGAATGATTGTGACTGACTCTGAATGTACCCTAAATGTACCCGAAAACATAATGGAATGCCACGTTGCCAAGTTCCGTTCTAAAACGAAAGAAAGAAACCGTCACTCGCACTTCACCGCTCACAAACCTTATTTTCAGCCAAACACTGAACTGCTGGCCGCTATCAAGGACGTTGTCGCCAAATTCAAGGTACTAAAAGCCAACTGGAACTTTTTGAGTAGCTTTGAAACTATTGCAGGCCAGCTTGGACGAGGCCGGCATCGACCAGGACGTCCGATTGATGGGCAATCAATTGAAGAACACGTGGCAACAATTGAGGACAGGTACGCCGCAACAAGGTTCCGTTTTTGCTCTGTTTCCTCCCGCCCAACCGACTGCACTCTTAACTCCCGCCTGAAATTCATCCTAATTTATTGCACTCTCAGGCCTTGATCGTGGCATGAAAGCGGTGCGTCAGAGTGCCGAGAGCTCAGTGACGCAGTTCAATTACGGACCGCAGCCGCAGTCTGTGGTCCCGCAGCAGCCTGCTCAAATACCGTACCACCATCAGCACCACCATCATCCGACCGTTTCGATGCACCGCTACACTGCCGGTTAATAGCTTTCACTAACTTTGTTCGATGCACACTTCAAACCCTCGCCCACCACCACATTTCTATAAAGAGACAATAAAGAGTTCTATACGTATGATCGTTGCAGGACCCATGAACGAGCAGATCGGACGGTTGTTCGAGAAGGCCGTTGCAGACGCGGCCGATCAGAAGCAGCAGCAGGCGATCCAACAAGTGCAGCAGCAGATGGTCGCCTCGAGACCATAACTTTCCATTCCCGTTTTCCTCCGCTCAAACCCCTTCTGCCAAAGATTGCAAGTTAAGCAGTCTAACCGTACGTACACATTGTACACATTTCCCACCAACTTGTCAGTGACCAAATAAAGCTCAATATAATAATAATAATGTAACTTATGGGACACAAGTGCCAAACCGAACACATTCAATTCAAGCAGCTTATCAATCAAACTTCAATCGTACCATTTTATCATTTGCAGCAAACACAACATGGTGTTTTTGAGGCCAGAAGTCAGCTCTTCGCTGTGGGAAAGACTGATATTTACCCAGACAATGTACATGGCAATTTGATAGGCATGTTTTCGACTGATAAGCAGAAGAAGTTTGAGTATAAAAGGAGCGGACTTCGGGAGGATGCTCCACCATTGACTCCACAATGCAAACTGCTCTCATCCTTCTGGCTCTCGTCGCCGGCACTGTCGCTCAGTTCAGTGCCACGGCTCAACAGAACATTGTGAACTCTCACAACACTCTGAGATCCAAGATCGCGAAGGGAACCTACGTGGCCAAGGGAACCACCGAACCGGCCGGAGCGGATCTTCTCAAGCTGGTAGGTTAATGGCTCGAATGAGAGTTTTCGAATGAGAAACTGCAGAAATGGGACTCGTCGATCGGAACGTCTGCTCAGAACTACGCGAACACGTGCCCAACTGGACACTCTGGAGCCGCCGGACTCGGAGAGAACATCTATTGGTCGTGGACGAGTGGAACTTTCCCCTCTAACCTCGACTCTTACGTGAGTCCCATCCATTCTGGTCCCAGTTGATCATCTTATTTATATTCAGGGAGTGTCTGCCTCCAACTCGTGGGAACAAGAGTTCCAGGACTACGGATGGACCTCCAATGTTCTCGACGTGAACACGTTCAACACTGGAATCGGACACGCCACCCAGATGGCCTGGTCTAAGACCGGATCCCTCGGATGCGGAGTCAAGAACTGCGGACCGGACTCGTCGATGAACAACTGGAACCGACTGGTCGTCGTCTGCCAGTACAAGGCCCAGTGAGTCATTCATCCCAAGGCTTTGATAACTTTCCGATTTCAGAGGAAACGTGCTCAACACTCCAATCTACCAGAAAGGATCCACTTGCTCCGCCTGTCCATCCGGCACTTCCTGCGAGAGCAGCTCTGGACTCTGCGCCTAATTTCACCCGCCGTTCCCTTTTTTCTGTGTATTTTGTGCAACTTCATCAATAAATCTTTCTTGGAGATCTTTCCTTTTTTTTCTCTTGTGAACTCAACATTCCCAGAAACCGATGATCGCTGACTCTTCTCGAACACAAAGTCGGTTGGTTTACTCAAAAAGAAAGTTGCTTTGCGGTAAGGGGGATACGTGAATATCATGACAATACTACACTTGACAGAAAAATGGGTGAACAAAATAGTACAAGATAGACATACTAATGCTGAAATGTCTTGTCATTATTCATATTCATTTTCAAAGATGATCATGGCTACTTGTGGGCCCCTCCAACTTTCGAAGCGTATGATACTTCTTGAGGAAACTGAGAAAAAGTGCAGATAGTTGTTGCATTGAGACAAAATTGTATAAAGTTGAAGTTGCCCTGAATGAGAAACAAAGGATCCGAGAGCATAGCATGCTCGAACCTTAAACATTAGGACTGGCTGATAGAACAGAGTGGAGTAGACATCCATTGCAGTGCAGCTGATCTGAACACGGGTCATATATGGTTTAATAGGCTTTTGAATAGACATTTATTGATAAAGTTGCACAAAATACACAGAAAAGAGGGGACGGCGGGTGAAATTAGGCGCAGAGTCCGGAGCTGCTCTCGCAGGAAGTGCCGGATGGACAGGCGGAGCAAGTGGATCCCTTCTGGTAGATTGGAGTGTTGAGCACGTTTCCTCTGAAATCGGAAAGTCGTCAAAGCTTTGGGATGAATGACTCACTGGGCCTTGTACTGGCAGACGACGACCAGTCGGTTCCAGTTGTTCATCGACGAGTCCGGTCCGCAGTTCTTGACTCCGCATCCGAGGGATCCGGTCTTAGACCAGGCCATCTGGGTGGCGTGTCCGATTCCAGTGTTGAACGTGTTCACGTCGAGAACATTGGAGGTCCATCCGTAGTCCTGGAACTCTTGTTCCCACGAGTTGGAGGCAGACACTCCCTGTATATAAATAAGATGATCAACTGGGACCAGAATGAATGGGACTCACGTAAGAGTCGAGGTTAGAGGGGAAAGTTCCACTGGTCCACGACCAATAGATGTTCTCTCCGAGTCCGGCGGCTCCAGAGTGTCCAGTTGGGCACGTGTTCGCGTAGTTCTGAGCAGACGTTCCGATCGACGAGTCCCATTTCTGCAGTTTCTCATTCGAAAACTCTCATCCGAGCCATTAACCTACCAGCTTGAGAAGGTCCGCTCCGGCCGGTTCGGTGGTTCCCTTGGCCACGTAGGTTCCCTTCGCGATCTTGGATCTCAGAGTGTTGTGAGAGTCCACAATGTTCTGTTGAGCCGTGGCACTGAACTGAGCGGCAGTGCCGGCGACGAGAGCCAGGATGATGAGAGTAGTTTGCATTGTGGAGCCAATGGTGGAGCATCCTCCCGAAGTCCGCTCCTTTTATACTCAAACTTCTTCTGCTTATCAGTCGAAAACATGCCTATCAATGTGTTACGTTGCAGATTTTGAACGTAGAGAGTACCCAAAAACGATATGACTTTCGGCCTGAAAAACAAAAGATCACTCCGTCTGTCTTCTATTGATAAGGTGACAACGACGACAAAGTGGGTAAGGCCAAAACCAAAACTCAGTTGATACTGTTAACAAGTGTGCTTTCTTCATCGTATTAATGTTTATTTGCAAGCGAAACTCTATCTACTCAATCAATTTGGAAAAGTCCTGGGTGTGGAGTCCCATGATGAGCGAGCTTCCACCATCCACGACCAACTGGTGACCGATAATGTAAGCGGAGCTCTTTCTGTCGGCGAGGAAGGCGATCGCCTCGGCGATATCCTGCGGCTGTCCCATGAATCCGGCCGGCACGCACTCCTTCTTCGTCGCCGTTGTCGAGTAGAACTTCTTGGAAACCTCATCCGACATGCCCATCGCCGACCCGAATCCGGTGGCGACGAGTCCCGGACTGATCGAGTTGACGCGGATTCCGTGTTGGATGAGGTCGATGGCGGTGTTGCGCGTGTACTGATCCAGCGCCGCTTTTGCGATGGAATAGTACGGGAATTCTGGAGTCTGAAAAACCATCTTTGTAATGTTGTTAGACAACTTCAATGCACTTACAGATCTGGGCCCAGACGCAATGCTCGAGATGTTCACAATCTCACCCTTGGTCTTCGTTAAATGAGGCACGAGCTTCTTGGTCAGCCCAACAACACTTCTCAAGTTCAGGTTCAGCGTGGCGTCGTAGTTCTCGATTCCCTGGGCGGTTCCAGTTTTTCCCTGAGCATCCGGGATGGCGGCTCCGGCATTGTTCACCAGAATGTCAACCTTTCCGAACTTGGCCAGCGTGCTGCTGACGATCGCATCCTGTCCGGCCTCGGTGGTCACGTCGGCGATCACCGAATTCACATTTTGCTCGGCGACTCCGGCTGCGAGAACCTGTTGGCGGGTCTCTTCGAGACGTTGCGCATGTCTTCCGGTGATGGTCACCTGTGCGCCTTCCTTGGCGAAAAGCACAGCGGCTGCTCTTCCGATTCCATTGGAGGATCCTAAAACGAATGAAATCACAACGAACAGTCATCAATTGAATACCAGTGATAATAGCAACTTTTCCAGTGAAACGAGCCATGGTCCTTTCGGTTTTGTGTCGATGTCCTTTCACCTTTTCTCGCACTTTTATACGCGTCGCCGTGTTGTTCTGCCAATTGTAAACGGAGCGAGAGAACGAGACGCAGACGAGACGAGTCACAAAAGAAATTGTGACCCGAACGACTCGGTGTGTTTGTGTGTATTTCGGGATCAAAAGATGACAACACATCAAAAGGCATATCTTTTTGTGACTTTGTGAAACTTCAAGATGAAGTATTTCAGAACAGTGAGTGAATTTTCGATATCTCCTCCGGCACCGACGGAAATTCATTTGGAATTCGTCAATGACTATTCTAACCAGGATTCTGAGCAGAAAAGAACATCTGGTCGCAATTTTCAGAATATTAACGCAGGATCATCGTGGATTACATCGCTTTTTATCTGAAGACCGCTCCCTATGTAATGAGAATCGAAGTGAGCACATGTTAATGAGAAGCGCGGAAATGAGAACAGACTATCAACAAAGATGCTGCTCACATTATCCCTCCTCATGCTGTACACCGATTGGTCTTCTTATCAGAGATTCACCCAACACATCACCGCTGTGTGCTCGATTCTCATCAACGCCTTCTTGATCATTCTGATTTTGACAAAATCACCGTCCGAATTGGGAGCCTACAAGTACTTGATGATCATCATTTCCATCTATGAGATCACGTATTCCCTCGTGGATGTGATCGTTGAGCCGGTAGTAATTACACTAAACCACCAATAGAAAAGCGGTTGCAGGTTTGGTACTCGGTCGGATCGGTTTGCGTCGTGCTCGCCGTCACCAAAGGCAAACTAATCAACGCGTCGGTGATAGAAGCGATGAATTCCGCTTACGCCGGATGTTTTGGCTTCTCGCTCGCCATCTTCGCTCTACACTTCATCTATCGGTATATGGTGATGAGCGGGTGAGCACTCGATTCTTTGAAAACACTCATCCGATCGTGCTTTTCTAAGAAACCGGCTGCTGAAGTCGTTCGACTCGTGGAAGTTCTTCCTCTGGCTCAGTGGACCGATATTTGTGGGCACCTTCTGCAGCATTGTCGCCGGTGTGATCTGTGGCCGGAATGAGGCGAAAGACGAGCGAATCAGAGCCCCAATTTTCGAAGCATTCGGCCTCAAAACCGACGAGTTCACCTACTTTGGCACGTTTCTGTATTGGGAGTCGGAAATGTCGCCGAACGGGCTCGCCGGCGTCACGACCTACTCCTTTTTCATCGTCCTCTCCATGATCACCGTGGCGGTTTTCAGTGTGAAGTGTTATTTCAAAATTTCGGTGCTCATGAGCCATGCACCGAGCTCGGCACACTTCAAGTCTGTCCAATCGCAACTGTTCTACGCGTTGGTCGCTCAGACCCTCATTCCGATTGTGCTCATCTACATCCCGTCCACCATACTCTTCACCAAAATGTTTCTGGACGAGAATCTCGGCCAGATCAGCGACCTAGTCTCCATCACAATTGCCATTTATCCGGCTATCGATCCGTTTCCCACACTCTTCATGATCAAGAACTATCGGAGAGCGATATTGGGTGTGTAATGCCCTTTTTGGAAATTGATAATTCTATTTGTTATCTAACCAATTTCAACTTTCAGGTTGTGTCAGCGGAGCGTGGAGGAGAGTGAAAGAGACGAGTTCGGCGCCGTCAAGAAATCGCGTGGAACTAGATGCACATTAGTCATTCGCTCTCATTTCAAATGAAACGTGTTCGTTCGGCCCCAAAATGAGTCATGACCTACTACAATTGCACACATTCGACCCGAATCGAATGAATCTGCGTCAGTGGTGTTCTAATCCAGAGAGCTAATCCGACGCGAACTCGTTTCTGACTTCAAGCGCCCGTAAACAGTGTCGGTGCACAGTCTTGCGGCAACTGATAAAGCGAAGCGACTCGAACTTGCTTCCCTGAAAATTGGGTGTGCCTCGTATCGATCGACCGACCGTTTCTACAACTCACATTCCTTCCCCCTCCTATCAGTCTCATCTCAATTGGTCACTAGTTCCGCCTTCGTTATTTTTTCTTCGTTTGTGCTCCCCCCTTCCTTTTTTAATAGTAGAGTGACCACTAGACGGATAGTCTCCTTTTCACTCTCTCTCGCTCTTACTCACAATGCTTGACACTGCCTTCAGAAGGATGCTCAAGTGGATTCAGAAGAAGCCGGCGACGAGCCCGCAGCAAACCGTCGACATTTCGAGGCCCACCAATCTGGTGGTGTCCAAACACAAATTGGTGCGAACCGACGGCGATTTTATTCTGATTATGGAAGGCGAAAAGTGAGTTGGCATCGGGATCTTGTAAGCAAGTACCTCTTTCAGAGTGATCGGTCTTCTCGACAAACGCGATCTGGACATGGTGGTGGTGCAGCCGAACCGCGCCGGCGGAGCACCACCCCAGTTCCCGGCCCCGCCACCGCCGTCCTCGATCTCTCCGCCACCGATCCCTACACCTCCGGCTCTGAATCCATATCTGATGCCGAGTGGTAGTCGGAATTCGGGTACTCGTTCGACTTTTTCAGACGATTGAGTGTTCTGTGAACTTTTTCAGAATCTGCATCGCTCACTTCTCCGCTGGGAATCACGTCCGGCAAGTACCGCACACTTCCGCCGGGATTCGCGTCCAAACAACAGTTTACCACTCCGCATTTCCAATGGAATATGTCAGAAGGAGCCGAGCCCCTTCATTTCAAGGTTAGCCTAACCGTCTGACTGAAAAAAAAGCGCATCAAAACTTCAGGCGGCCAGCATCGGTGACCTCTTCTCGCCCATCATCACGAGCAGCACGAATAAAGATCGACCGCGAGCGGAGACGGGTCTTCATCCGCAAGGCAGCCACAAATACGAGACGGTCTTCTTTCCTCCGATAGTCACCAACTCGAATTCGGCTTCCGCTCGATGCAACGTTGAAATTCATTTGGGAGACGAGCGATGCCCGCCGCCGCCGAATAGAACTCCGCCGATGCCGCTGACAATGTCGCCGTGCCGGTCGGTCACCGCGTTCTTCGCCGAAGAGCTGGATTTCACAGAAGTGCAATCGGTTTCAGTGCACGATCCGGATTTGGCGGCAATGTCGATGGAGGAGTTGCGGAAGCACGCCGAAGAGTTCGACTCTTTCATTGAGGTTTCCGTTGCGCATTTTCGTTTTTTCGGTTGACAATAATCAGCCGTCTTCAGGATCAAATCCAGCAGAAATGGAGCAAGGAGAAGGCTGAAACAGAACGGTGGATTCAGGAAATCGCCGGAAATGTGGCGAAAAAAGAGACAATCGACACAATTCGAGGGGCGATCGGCAAAAAGAGAAGGCCGTCGATATATGAGATATTTCAACCTCGTCTCGAGTCGCCGCTCTCCCCGGATCCGACCGATCCGGAGCCGAACAACGATTACGAAAAGCTTTACGTCTCCAAACAAGACGCGTCCGTGAAAATCCAATCGACGCACGATTCTGACTGTGAAATTGAGGATATTCGATTTTAAATAAACGTGTAAATAGATGATTAACCGTGCATATTTGTTAACACATTACAATAAATTCATTTATCGTTCATTTCTCATACTCCTTGTATTCCATGCACGCCGGCGGCTGCACCTCCACTTTCTTCTTGCTGATCTCTGACCAGTTTGTTGACAAAACCGTTCCGCCCGACTCGCTGCAAATTGATCGGTTTCTTATCAACTGTTATGAAGGGGAAGAGTCGACTCACGAGTAGCTTTTCATCATGGCACGCCGCACGTCGTCCGACGCGTCCTCGTATATCTTGCGGAACATTTTGTTGACGGCCGCGTCGCCCTCCAGCTTCTCGTCCTCGTCCTCTTTAACCACCTGCTTCTCGATCGCATCCCAGTTCTTCTTGACGGTTGTCGAGGATGTGCTGGCAGCTGGGACAGGTGTTGGCGCCACGATCGGAGCAGATCCGTGTCCGTTATGCAGAAGAGTTGGCCACCGCTCGCCGCGAGCAAACTTCGGCAAACGCACTTCAACCTGCAATCTGAAGTTGAAATGTGTCAGAAGATTTAGGTTGTAGTTGTTTAGGGTTGAGGTATAAAAAGAGTACAGTCAGATAATAGTATCGCTTTTGAGGGAATGATCATCACGGAATGAACCGCTAACACTCGGCTTATTGTCACTCTTTGTGAGCGACTCATCATTCTGTCTCAAGGAATCGATCCCGCGGGACTCAGTGTCTCATGGCCTTTCGTTTTCACGGCCCTCTCTCTTCGCCACTACACCGTTCCTTCATCGATTTCGTACCTTTGCAGGCGTGCATTTGACGATCACGTCCTCTTTCTTCACCCCGCTGAAGAGGACTCCTTCGAACAGAACCGTCTCCTCGCTCTGCGTTACTTTTAGACTGTTGTCGTCGGAAATAACGACTCGGCATTCATCGAGAGGCACGCCACGCTTCAGAATCGTCAGAATGACATCCGTGTCGCTTTGAAACCAGTCATGTCTGAAGGAAGTTGTGAAAATTCGAAAAAGCAGTCTCCTTACGAGCTTACCTTGGTTGCGTCATTTTCTTTCTAGTTGCTAGGAACAGAAATAGTGAAATCGATGTTACTTTCAGAAACTATACGATAAAATTAAAGGCTTCTAAAACCTCTAAAAATTTCTAAGAAGAAGAACAACACAATGACAGCGTTCATTGTTCCAATAAAATACCGTAGTAAAGAAGAATTACTACCGGGGACGGATAGATGGGAGAATACATTGAATAAATTAGAGAGAAAAGAAGAAAAAGAAATAAATGGAAATCATTCGGACAACGTTTAGAGAGTGCCGAGATGGTCCTTGACTTGCTGCTTGGTGAGTCTGTGGAAACCGGTCGCGTTGCACACAGCCACCTCCACGTTGTTCTCGTTCATTCCGACGTCGAACGACTCTCTGAGCGTGAGCAGCGCAGTGTGGATTCCGTCGTCGAGCTCGAGGGCTTCACTGAAACGCTTCTCAAGGAACGTCTTCGCGTTGACGTCGTTCTTTCCGAGGGCGGTGGCCTTCCACGCGAAGTAAGCACCCGACGGATCGCACTGGAAGAGCAGTGGCCGAGCCGGGGTCTTATCCCAGCCGGCGATGAGAAGAGATGCTCCGAACGGACGGACTCCTCTGGAAATTACCATTTAACGAAATTCAAGAAGCACAAAGTTACTCACCCCGATTGGGTGTACTCCTGCATGACAGCGGCGATTTCAGTAACAAGCTGGATCGTCGGCATTTCTTCTCCGTACATCATCTCGTACTCCATGGCGATCTTGCGAGCCTTCTTCACCAGAATGCGGAAGTCCGGTCCCATTCCACTGTACACGAATCCAATGTGCTTGCTGATCTGCTCAATCTTCGCCTGGTCATCAGTCAGAACCGATCCGACGTTCTCGGTGGCCAAAACGACTCCGTCTTTTGCTGAAAATCGATAACTTGAACGATTCTGTTCTTCGAAAATGTTCGTTTACCTCTCAATCCAACGGATGGCTGACCATTCTTGACGGCGTTCAGCGCATACTCGATTTGCATCAATTTTCCCGATGGGCTGAAAGATTTGGCTATTTTTCAGTGGATTAATCGAAAACTTACCTGAAAGTGGTGAGAGAGAAGCCGTAGTGATCACCCATTGCGAATCGATGTCTGGAATCGCAAATTTAGAGGAGGAAAATTGAGAAAACGAGAGCAAATGAATAGGAATCGCGGCTAAATTGTCATCATTCGAAACGAGTGCGGTGGAGCGCATTTACTGACCGCAGCCTTTTTGTGCTGACTTTTCTGGACAGAAATTTTTGTTCAAAATGAGAATGTCAGCTAAATTATTAGTTAGACTGAAAGAATTAAAAGGTTTGTAAAAAAAAAGATCTGGCGCACATAAAATATGTTTGAGGAGTTTCAAAGCTCGCTTTGTCGTTCAGCGGATGTGGATTCCTCGGAGCGTATAATTTTGGCGCTGCGAAACGATTAATGCAGGAAAATGACGTAAATTTGTAACAGAAATTCAATAAGACTTTGAAAAAGAATGCTAAATTTGCAGAATATTGCCAAAAAAGTAGATAGGATTGCCGGGGCATCGGCAGGAAGTCTTGTCGCTTCGATTCTAGTGTTGGCACCAGAAAAGTGAGTTTTTCGCAATTTCCGCTTGGAAGCTTCTATTAAGAAAATTAAAAAGCCCTTTAAGTTAATCTCAGACTTGATGCCGCCGTTGAGACACTTTTTTCAATGGCCGACGACGTGCATTCGAAGCCGTTCGGCGCCATGACGCCCGGATATTATTTGAATGAAGAACTTGTAAAAGTGAGGCCGAATTTAGTTAAAATAAAGCAAAAGAACGAAACCGTTTGACAGATTATCGATGAGTTCTTGCCGACAGAAATAAGCAAAGCACACGGAAAACTGCACATTTCAATCACGAATCGCAGAGTAAATTTTAAATGTTTGAAATTGTGAAGAAATTCATCCGGAAGACGTGTTTAGAAATGGGAAAATGTAATGATCAATCAGTTCGACAGCCGGGACCACCTGATCTCGTGCCTTCTGGCCAGTTGCTACATTCCAATGTACTCAATGGGATACAGAGGAGTCCCTCCGGTTATCAATGAAGAGGTGTGACAGAATTCAAATATGTTTAGGCTCGAAAAACTTTCCACGTTCAGGAGTACATTGACGGCGGAATGACGAACAATCTGCCGACGTTCTCCGACATTCCGACCATCACCTGCTCGCCGTTCTCCAGCCAGGCCGACGTCTGTCCGCCCGATCCCTCCGACTGGAACGTCACGTTTGCTAAGCAAGTCTTCAAAGCGAGCACGGCTAATTTGTACCGAGGAACGCGTGCGCTTTTCCCGCCGACTCGCGAGATTCTGAAAGAGTACTATCGAATGGGAAATGACGATGCGGATAGATTTATTCGAGAAAAGAAATAAAATGAGCGTATTTTATATTTGCTAAAGTTAGTGAACAGTTTAGAACTTTGAGTTAGCATCGACGGTCTGCTGGCGGAGGATGCGTTTCTTTTGGACCATCTTTCCAAGCTTTGAATTCATAAGAGCCAACGCCTTCGCCTTGAGTTCGTGCTCCTGAAAACTTCAATGAATCCCCTTAAAGTTTGCCGCTTACCCTCTGTTTCTTCAGCAGATACTTCTTCCGCTCCTCTCTCTTGTACTCCTCCTTGGCGGCCCGCGCATCCAACTCGTCCTTCTCCGTCATCTTCTCGCCTTCGCCCTTCGACACCACCACATAACTCCGGATTCTCTTGTTGATGCCCGTCGGTCTAGTGTATCTCAACAAGTGCATCTTCCGGCTTTCCGGCGACAATCCCATCTCGAGCATCAGAATCACTTGCGCCCACTGTCTCTTCCATTCCTTGCGCGTCAAGAAGATAGTTTCATAGGTACGGGTCATCATGGCGATCAGCAAATTGAACTGGAGAATGGAGACGAACGTCTCGAAGATCAGGAAGATCACCTTCCCGATCCACTTCATCCAGAAGTTGTCGCAAGCCGCCATTTCTCTGTAAAGCACCGAGAACTCTCCGATCGTCATGATGAATGTGCGGAGGAGCGCGTCAATTGGGTTCTGCATTATATTAGTGAACTCCGAGCCGAGGGGATCAGTCTGTCTGATGATGTTGGCGTCGCGTTCGCAAGAAGTGAAGATTAAATAGAAAGCTAAATTGAATTATAGAATCCAAGCTGAAATTGTACTTTCTTCCCCCTACATTGCGAAAATCCGACGAGGAAGATCGAGTAAATCATTGCGAATCTCACGAGATCAGTGGCGATTATAGTGTAAACCATCAACACAAACGGTCCGACGAATGGGATGGCTCTGAAGAGACTCGTCTCGTAGAATTCAATCAATCACAACCCCATCGCTTGCCTCATGTAGTACAAAAAGTGCTGGGTGACCAGAAGGACACTGATTATAGCCATAGTATTGTCGATGGTGAGGAAGATGTCGTGGAAGGAGCAGGCCAGACGACACGGAATAGAGATTAGGATGAAGAGGAACGAGGCCTTGAACATTAGCTTGGCGGGGAACGCTTTCTGAAGAAAGGAAACATTAAAGAGTTGTGTGCTCAGCATGAGTGGGCCTACCAAAAAGTTGAACCATCTCTGGAAGCCGATACGGCGAATGTCACCGAGGTCGAACATGATCTGAAAGAGCATCACCACCACCGTGGCGATCTCGCACGCCAGTCGGAACCATCCGTTGTACCACGGCCACTCGGAATAGTACATCAGATGGCACTGAGTGTCGATGGGATGCCATTGCAAATAGTTTGTCGAATTCGTCGACTCTGTCTCTCCGTCATCGTTGATACGACCACGAGTGATATGCTAAGCGGTACCTGGTTTGACCACACCGTCTCAAGTCATACCTCTGTAGTAGCGGAAGACGGACGGAGCATATAAGCGGCCACGAAGCAGCAATAGAAGAAGATGAAGCCGAAAAGTGAGCGGAGCCACAGCAGTTTACCGTAAGCCTTCCATTTCTCGTCGAGAATCTGCTCGATGAGCCCGTCCATGAGCTCCAAATGTTGAATGGATTCGCCGTAAACGACGAGCGACAACGCGCTCGTGTCGTTCATTTCGCCCGTCATCTCGTCGATTGTGTCAATCTTGGTCAGTGGATAGGCGATGCACTGCGAAGCGCCGTACGTCCACACCTTCTCGCACTCTAGTTGCAGTATTTTGTTGAACATCTGGAACAGAAAAAGTTGAAATCAACGCCTAAGCCCATCATCTTTATAACCGTTTTCTTGGCCAGTCTGGCGGCCAGTGTCAACGCCGTCAAGTTTTGCTTATTTGCGAGGCGCAGACTTCCTCCGGCCTCTAGCACCGCGTCGAGCATTTCCATTTTGTCGTGGATCACACACAAATGAAGCACCGTATTGCCGTTTGTGTCTTGTGCGTTCAAATTCGCTTTCTTAGCGAGCAACATTCGGAACAAGTCGAGATGTCCAGTACAAACCGCAAAAGACAGAGGGTACTCGCCAAAGTACATCGACCTGAACGCGATGTGATCCATTGGATTGATGACTATGATTTGACTACCCCGTATAGTTTGTGTTCTTGGTGAGCTCGACAAACTCGTGCTCCAAACTGTCGGTCCTGCTCGCCTTCTGATCGTCGGCGCAGAAAAACGCGCCATAGCATCGCTGATTCAAGTCAGCGCCAAGACGAAGCAGAAGGGATGTGAATTGAGGATCCTGGTTGACGATGACCAGGTGCAGTGGCGACAAACCGTAGTATTCTTCGGAAGTGCAGATGTCGTTGATCAGTTTGGGAAAGAATTCAATGAGCTTTTTGGCGATAAAGTTGTGAAGAGAGCCGCCTTGAAGTAGGCAAATGCACAGAAGATTCTCGCCCATCGAGCCCCTGTCCTCGAGACTCCACACCATTTCCCTGTACTTTGACTCTGACTTGCCGCCTTTTCCTCCTCCGTCCAGCAGTTTCAACGCTAAAAAATGCATTCTCTATTGTGTTCTCATCTAAACCCCGCTCACCTTTCTTGAGATCTCCCATCTCGGCTTGTCCCTGATCGAACTCATCCAGAATGTTCGGACCGCTCTTCCCCTTACCCTTCTTTCTCGAAAACGCTCCCAACTTTGCATTTCTCTCCTGAAGTCTCAACGTGTAACGATCTCATCATACATTCCAACCTTATTTCGAATTTTGACAAGTTCCGCAATCGGCATCAACTTTCCTTTTCCGCCGTTGTATAGATACTTGCGGACTTCCTGATCCATGTACGCGTCGAGTATCTCGTTCGAGTTCAGTTCTTTGCACTTTCTAAAAACTTCAGACTTCAAGACGACCCATCTGAAGGATTACCTGGCCAATTTGATAAGAGTTCCTCCTCCGTGCATGTCCACCATCTTGTAGATGTCCTTGTTCTCGGTGAAACTGCGAGCCATCGCTTGCTGCGGTTGCGCTTCTTCTTCGCCATTTCCAATCTTTGTAGGTACACTACCCATGCTGAAAAGCTGAAAGCGAATGGCGAAAGAAAAATGGAATTGGAAGAGCCTGAAAGCCAGAAGCCAGAAGAGTATTCTGACAAGAAAGAGCAATGCGATGACTGGCTCGGAGCTCCTCGGGCAGCTGGATTCGTATCCATACATTGTCGTTTCGAATACAAAAGAATGCGCCGGAAGGAGTACGTTTTATTGCCGACGGATTGCGAAGAGAGGGCAGACGAGGTAAACACACTTTTAGTACATCAAATTGGAACATTCTGGAATACCTGAAATCACAGTACTGTGTCAAAAAGTTGTCAAATAATATCGTGAATCTTGTAATAGAAGGGCTCGTTATTCAAGACAATATATCTCAGCCGTCTGTAGAGATATCAAAAAGTAGTCAACTGACAAATTGCCCATTAAGAGATATTGTATATTGTCTCAGTTGACCACTTTTTGATATCCCGTCAGGAAGCTAAAATATATATAGTTCTGAATGTTGAGGCTCCGCACGCGATCTTTTGATTTCAAGAGACTTTTCCGAGAACTTCCTAGTCCCTCCCTTCATTATTGCTCATCTTTTTTTCCATGTTGCCTTTTTTCCCATCATGAGTGACATCAGCTCATCCCTATTATAGAGAGAAACGGGCAGCACATACATATAAACACATCTTCTATGTTTTCAAGATTCACACGTCCTTTCCCTATCAAACATCCCATTTTTAGACACATTGCAAACGTGTTCATGCAGAATAATAACTCCAACATTGTGCTGAGAGAGAGAGAGAGAGTAATGCAAAAATATTGTGTGTGTGTGTGTGTGTCCTCATTATTTGAGCCGAAAGTCGGCGGCGAGGTATTATACACATCTCTATCCGTTTCTCGCCGTGCTCTTCGCTTTTTCCAATTGGGAGCAATACGGGTGAAGACGTTTCGTCCTTGGCCTCGAGATTCCCTTCATCAAAGTTCATTAACCCTTGAATGTAATTAGCGGGGCGCTCCTCGTCCTTCTCCCACTTGAAATTGGTGTACTCCTTGAGACACTCTTCACGAGAGCTTCTCACTTTCTCACACAAGAATTTGCACGCAGAGTATGATGTCGGAAGAACACGAAAACTATCGATTTCTGAGTTTCATCAACGCGACAGTCGTGGAGGAGATCGGATGGAGGCTTCCGCTTCGACTCATCTATTCCGTCGAGACGTTTCTGTTGATCACCAAGTGAGTCCTTGACTATGATGGTATAGATTTACAATGCTTCTTTCAGTTTCCTCGAATACCTCTTCAACTTGTACCTCCTGCTTCGAATCCGCGCGATGCACTGCAACCTCCACGTGATGCTTCTTCTCTACGGAGGCCAGTACTTCTTCTCAATGTTCTCCAGACTCCTCCTCGTCTATCATCAGTTTATTGGATCGGATTCGTCATTCACAAGCCTTATCTATCTGGCCAACTACACCCGCACCATTTGTCTATTCGTCGCATTCATCATGCTTCCCTTCCTGGTTTTTGAAAGGTTAGCCTTTCTTGCTGTTCAAGTCTAACTTATTATCCAGATGTTTTGCAACTTGTTTTGCGGGTACCTATGAAAATGACCGTCACCTTTGGATCCCACTCCTTCTGATTTCGGTCATGATGCCAGTGAGTGTGCTCTTTGCAGTGGCTTATATAAAAAGTGAGTTTGTACTTGTTCTTCCAGTTTCCAAGTTTACCTGTACTTTCGGTCAGATTGGTTCCCGATCTACGCACACTGCACCCTGCTCATACTCCTCAACATCGGCGGCTCCGTGCTTCTCATCATCGTCACAAAGTGCAACGTCCGTCTCCACAAGTACGTGCTCCGCCCTTAAAACAAAACATCCGTCTCATCTTAATTGTCTTCGCTTTCAGCTCTTACTCAGCAATTGAACACTACCGACTCTACTCGCTGAGCGAGCGCTTTCAAGTCTCGGAAAACATTAAAACATGCCAGTGGCTGTCGCGCATCCAGGGCTCCATTCTGTTCTTCAACATCGCCTGCGCCTCCATCCTCATCCTCGAGTACATTTCGATGGATGAAAAGTTGATCATAGTGGCCAACGTCTCGTTTAACATGTTGTGCACGTTGTACGCTGCAATCGTACCCGTTGTAGTCATTAGTTACACCCCGGAATGGTCGAGAGAAACACTAAGATTGGTGAGTCGAATCTGCAGGCTACCCCATGCACAATATTCATTTTTACAGTGGCGTATAATCTTCTCGAGATCCGACGACGAGCGTCGCAACCTGCGGACTACATTCGGCGAAGAAATGAGCTATTCGGACAAAAACATCGAGTCGCAAGTGTACTTTGATCAGCTTCAGAAGAATCTGACGAAACAGGCGATGCACAAGTTAAGGAACAAGAAAAGAAACTCTTCGTTTAACAACAGTGAACAGGAAATTTTTT
This sequence comes from Caenorhabditis sp. 36 PRJEB53466, assembly GCA_946814055.1. Taxonomy (NCBI): domain Eukaryota; kingdom Metazoa; phylum Nematoda; class Chromadorea; order Rhabditida; family Rhabditidae; genus Caenorhabditis; species Caenorhabditis sp. 36 PRJEB53466. The sequence goes on along the minus strand of CAMPFS010000005.1, from coordinate 8,143,035 downwards.
TGTGATGATGCTCAGTTTATACATATACAAACAAATACAAGATCTGATGCTTTATACTTTCACTTCTTCTTGCTCCCTTTCTGCCCCTTCTTGATCCATTTTTCGCTCAGATTCAACGGCTCCAACTCGACTCCAGTGTCCTTTTCGAAAACCATCAATCGATACGTGGAGGGAAGAAGCCACGAGGCCTCATTGCTCAGTTTGACGTGATAATATCCGGGGAACTCGCAGACGTAGTCGAACAGATCTATAGCTGGCAGGCCACACTTTGGAATCGGAGCCACCGCCAGCTCCATCTCATTCTCGGACGCATTCCTTTCAGTGGAGTAGTAGAGGGTGATTGTGATGTCGTTCTCGTTGTGCGAGTACATCAGAAGCTCCGTCTCCGGCTTGTCGACCTTGTAGACCAGCATTCGGTTTTTGGCTGAAGTTGAAGTGGTTCTCAGAGATTCAGAAATGAGTAGCACTTACACGCAGACACGGACACTTTGTGCAGTTGTTCTATAGCCGGATAATGCGACGGCGCCTTCCAGTACAAACTCTTCGGGACCGGCTCCATAGGTCTCAGACACTGAGCATCCGGAATCAGTCCCCCGTACCTCTCCGGCAGGCAATCTTTGTCCACAATCTCCAACAGCTCCTCTTTCCAATTCGACCCCGCAAACACTATTCTCTGTTTCGACTGTTCCGGAATGAATGGCGAGAGGGCCGACCTGAAAAATGATTTCAATATACATAATTTGTTTACAGACAAAAGTACCATATAACATTGATCCAACTGGGCGAGTTGATGACGATGAACTTGTCGATAAACTCGCGGTAGTGCTGAGCGACAAGCTGCCACGAGACACGGAATGGACCTGAAAATAAGATTTGAGAACATGTCTTGTAAGGTGACTCTTTCTGACCAACCATTAACCACTCCAAGTAACGTTGGGTCGAAATTCAGACCGTCGAGGTCGAAAATGTAGTGCATGTAGCCTTGTACATTGGTTTCCGCTTCCATCTTCAAAAAAGCTCAATCAATCCGGCGGCCATAATCGCCTTCTCACCTTCATAATCCTCCGCTGAATCTCTTCGAACGAACGGAACATTTCATGGAGATACTCGGTCGGCTGCACCGCCTTCATCAGACCGCCCACGTCGATCCTTCCGGCCCGATCGACCACCACGAGCCGATCGCCGCCCTCCTTCCTCTGCGGTCCGACAATATCCATCGGCGCGTGCGTGCGTCGAGCATCGCTGAACTGCAGCAACGACTGCGCTTCCGGCTCGTCGAGCTTTCGATCTTTGCGCCATTTCAAGTGCTTTTTGAGCAGATGCACCGTCTTGGGAATGTTGAAATCGTTCGACTGGAGCCATCGCAGAATGTTCCACTTGGTGTCGTAGCGCGGGTCAATGACGTCGGCGACTTGCAGACGCACCTGCTCCACGGCCGCCTCGTTCATACTTTGAATGTCGAGAGCGGTGGGCGCGTTCGGCGCCATTCACTTCTGAAAAACACTTTGAGAGAATCAGGGAGAACGGAATGAAACAGAATTTTGAAGTGAATTGGAAAAGGAAAATAGAGGCGAGGAAAGGGATTTGAGAAGTGCGGGAAGAGAACTGGTTCGGAAAGAGAGAAAAGAAAGTTAGTTCGAAAAGGGAGGCAGGAAGAGAGAAAATGAATCGAATGGCAGATCGGCAAGTGTATCAAAATCGAATGACAGGTTGTCTGTGACCCGAAACCGGATGTCATTCAATCATCAAAAAATACGTATATTATTTTGTTTGTCTGGCCACGAGCGAAAATGCAACTAAGCAACAAGGCATCAGAGCGCACTTTCCACCTGAAAACACTCGAACATTTGTCAAACAATTTAGTTCATCACACCTTTTATAGCAAAAGAAGAAGAGAACAAAAATAGAGAGAAAGAGGCAGCAGTTTCAAACAATTCAACAAAGTTTTCGTGTAGACAAAGAGGCTAGAAACGGGACGGGAGGTGTAATACAAACCGCAGTGCTATTGTATAATAGAGACGAGGAAATGTGAGGTTGATTGAAGGAATTGAAGCCAGTTCTTACTCTCTTTCCCGCCCATTCCTTCCTACTTTACTACTACTGGCAACTGTTCTCACACCTTCTAGTCAGATAGATTCCGAACCGAATCCAATCATCTGTGACATAGAACCGATAAAGCTGGGCCGAAAAAAGCGCATAACATATGATTGTTGGCTAGGAGGTTACGCAAATGATGATAGAAACGAGAAGATGAAGGTCGGCCGCTTTGATTCGTCTCTGCTGACATTGGCATTGAATGCATCGGATGCGTAAACGAATCGAATCAAATGGTTTATGGTTTGTTGAATCGAAGGACACAAGAACGAAAACGAAGAGGTCTTTCTGGAGGGGAACTCGATTCGGACACGTGTTATTAAGCAAATGTGACAGGTGATGCCGTTCTTTCTCGTTGTCAAGCGTGATGGCACGGCTAACTAGTGAGGAGGACACGACGTGTCGACGTAGCTACGTAAAACATTTTTATTTCGCGCAATGATAGTGACAATGATGTGGGTGAAGGCGTTGGTTTTGTGTGGATTCGTACATGGAAAATATAAAGATAACACTGGTAATTTGCTTCGCTTAACCTATATTTGATGTAATGTACAGAATTCGATGAGAAAATGAAGGAAATCATACGGAAACGGGCGGGCGGTGATCCGAGTTTTCTTCGCGAATACGTCGACGACGCGGGAGTTCCGAGGAGCTTCCGACCTGAAAACTACACGAATCCACCGTACTGTTTCGATATCGCCGACAGGATTCTGACGCATAGAAAGTACGCGGAGTGCACAATGATGTCGGCGGTCAACGGGTTAGCTGTTGGTTTTGATTTTGAAGCATTAGTTGTTGTGTTTCAGGTCGACTCTGCTGTTGAAATCCTTCCCCGCCTACGATCGATTTATTTTCACAGTCGCTTTGTTGGAGTTGAAGAACGTCGAAGTAAAGTTGGAATACGAGTCCGAGCTCACTTACTTGTACTTTTCGTCGTTCCGCAAATGCGACAATTGTCTGTTCAATTTCGTGAAGAACCCCGCTCTCGTCGGCCTTTACTTTACGAATTTGGAGAACAAAACGGTGATTGCTCAGGTTCCTGTGCATTGTGAGCGCCTGAGCACACTTACTTCACGAGACTGAATTCAAATTCAGATCGTCCGAAGATCGTTCTACGTGGCAACTCGCGCCTCAAAATTGTCGAGCATAGAAAGCGAGAACGACTGATGGGATTGTGCAATCCGGAGCTGTGTAACCTTCAGTGGGACACCGAGTGTCATTTCCGTTCGTCGATCCGAAGTTCCGAACAGTACAGTCGCTGCCGCCACGTGTACGGTGACATGTCCTTCCAGCCGAGATTCCAGGAAGTGTTTCCGTTGTCCGCACAATTCACAATCGAAGGATGCTTCTATTTCAACCGCACCGGCATCCGATTCGTCAGAGAACTGCTGAAGGTGAAGACGAACTGCTCACGGCAGCACGTTTTCGAGCACAACGAGTACATGTGCACGGATCAGATCGACGAGATGAAGAGGCATTGGGGCGAGGATAAGGTGAAGGTGATTTCCGATAAGTCGCCCATCCACTGCTACCGTAAGTTTTCCGGAGTTCTCATGTGTCCGACGTACGTCAGTCTCATTTCAGAAGGAGAGTGTCGAGGAGGATTCATAGCCGAACGGCATGGCGACAGACACGTCGGCTGCGAGATCTTCCAGGGCGATGTGTACGTGGCAAACATTAGCGGAAACCTAACGGACGGAATTCGTGATATGTCGATGGCTCACTACATCAACGGACGTCTCCAACTGTCGAACAATCCCTCGATCACCGATCTGCCGTTGCCATTCCTCAGAGCTATTAAATCGAAAGAATGTGAGCGATTTCTGGGTGCAGTGGATCGTTCATGCGCTGTTTAGGTCCGGCGTTTTCGATAGTGAACATGACAAACTTGCGGAACGTCGTCTTCCACCCACACATCGAGTTCAAGTGCGACGGCAAAGGACCGACGGTTTTCATTGAGAACGCTCCGAAGCTCTTCTTGCACAGGGAAATGCTCACAAGAATGAGAATGAGAAGCTATAACTTCACCGAGTTCGACTATGAAATTCACAACTTTGGCCTCGACTCGGTGACGTACACGATGATCGGCTGCTGTGTCGCGATCATTGTCGTTGTGGAAGTGTACATGTTCCTTCGCAACAGCCTCCTCCTCCCCAACTTTCTCTATCGCCTGTTCCCGATGCAAGTGCCACGATACCCGCGACAGAAGCCTGTGAAGAAGAGAAAAGTTCAGTAATTAATTGCATCTTTATGTGATTAGTAATTGAAAATATGCGAATCTTTGACAACATTAACCGTACTCACTCGACCGGCACGCGTTCCGCACGTCAGCAGCGACTTTAGAACTTGACGATAGGGGTTGTAGATCAAAATGGTGCAGAGCGAGGAAAGAGTGCCGTGCGAAGAGAACATGAGCACTTGCACATTGTTCATCGTCTGATCGTAGTGTGCTGTGGGGATAGAGAAGCAGAGGTAAATGGAAGGAACGACGAGGACTACGGTGGGAATGGCGACCTGGATACAAAGGCAACGGAACAGTCTACTCTGCATTGACCTCGTTCGCAACGACACCGATACGTTGATTGTGAAAAAAGAAATGTACACGGTTTTGACGACAAAGAATGCGATTTGTACGATGACTACGGTAGCGAAAATGGAGCAAGAGAAAAAGGCGAGCCAAGTGGATTCGGCAGGGAAGCCGACGACGGCCTGATCGTCGAAGAAAAGCGGTGTTGGACATGGAATCACTGTAAGCGCATTCATCTTCTCCACAATCTGTCGCTCGTGCGGAGTCCACGCGAAGAACGAGGGAAGCAGAAATGTGGAGGTGTAAATGTAGTTGATCGCAATGAAGCATTGCTTCCCCATCGCCCACTTGCTGAGAATGTTGTCTGGTGCGACGGCGTCATAACGCGTCTCGAACAGAATTATGAGTGAGGTGGCGACGCCGGAGATGCCGATTTGGCCGAGATATCCGATGACGACGACGGGAACGCCGTAGTGGTTGAGCACTCCGAGCGAGACGCCGCAGAACGTTGGCACGAAGAGGTAGCCGATGAGCAGAACGTTGAGAGCATTGTCACAATAGAAAAGCCTGTGAGGTGGGAGGAGTAGGTGGAAGTAGTGAGATGTTGAGAACTCACCAAACGTGTAGAACGAGTAACTCTTTTCGAATGCCCTCCATAGCTCGCGGAGTTTTGAAAATTATACAATAGAACGCGAGAATATGAATGGGAAATACGGCGGTGGCGATAGAAGATGTGATTCTCACGTAGTTATTCGGATCATCGAAAAACGAGCTGTTCTGATTACAGTGCCGCAGGTAGTAGCTATTGTAATACTCCTCGAACGCGGGATTCATGATGCCTGGACGATACGTGTCAAACGGCATTGTGCTGCTTTTTCAACTCTACCCATTCCACCTGCTTTCTCGTCAGATCATTTTGAAATTGAATTTTGTTTGGAGAACGAGCAGGTATAATGTATTCGATTTCTCGATCACTCTTTATGAGATTTAGCATGATTCATTCCGATGTTAACATCGACCCGTTCGTTATAACGGAAGTCGCTGAAAACAACAACAACTCTCGAGTTGGGCGCTCTGTAATCGGACTTGCTCTTTGTGTACTTCCGATAGAGAGCATTGATGATGACACACGTGGAGGGGAGGCCGTGGAATGAGAACCAGATAATGATGAGGTATCAGGGTCTCCAGAGCTTATGGGGTTATTCAGGCTGTGAAAAAAATGATTGCATTCCGTTTTTTTCGTTTTTTTACGTCAAAAAATCCTATTCAGCGATGTAAAAAAAACGAAAAAAAAACGGAAAACAAACATACGCTGAATAGCCCCATTACAAATAGAGCGTTACGTTGGCGCGAAATTCAAATTTTAACAGCAAAGCTTGTGTTTTTTGCCAGATTAGCCACGAAAAGCCGATAATTTCTCATTTGTCTCTCGATAGACCGATTGTATAGGCTATTACGAATTTTTTAGGCGCAAGAGCGTTAAATTTGGTCAAGTCGCAAATCACATTTATCCGTTTGAAGGTTTTTGGCTAAAATTGCGTGAATTTCAGTTGCTTTTCGGCAGTTTTCGCGGTTCGAGCGCTCAAAATGCTTGTATTTACGTGATTTATCATTCTCAAAACCAATTCTGTCTGAAAACGGTCAAGAAAGCGCAAAATGAGAAGTGCGGTTTTTAGGCGGCGATCGGCGGCGAAGGCGAAAAAGCAAAGTCCGCGAAAAATGCGCCAAAACGTCATTAATTCTGAGAATTAGTGTGTTTTCCTTGTCGAACAATCATTTTTCATCGCCGTTGACCACAAAAAATCAGAGAAAACCTGCTCAATTCACGTTATAAGAAATCGGTGAGCAGAGACGAGATGAGATGAAGAACGAAGAATTTGTGATCTATCCCGTTAAAAGCTGTTTCAATAAACGTCAGCGACGGCCGCATTCAAACAAATACCGACTATAGATGGCTACTCTCATAATTAAATTCCCATTTCTCTATGTAAAATGCTATCGAAATGTGACATTCAATCAAGAATCTTGCTCCTCTTCGCACTCTCTCTTCTCGTCCTCGCCTCCGTCTTGTTCCTCATCCATTCCACGTCAATCTATGATCTCGACTCGACAATATCCGACTTCTCGTCGATTTATTTGGAGCATGTGAGAAAGTTCAAAGAGCCCTATCCACCTATGCTCATCGGAGCCTATGAAAATGAGCATGGAATTTCGGTTTCAGTGGCTGCGCTCAAACCAATCGGGTATGAAATTCAATTGATGGTTTACAGTTCAAATTGTGTTTTAGGTACACTGTCTACTGTCGATACTTTGACAAAACCGGCAAGGAACATGAGAAGCCCATGAAAAGCTTCGTCTTCCCGTTATTTGTGGTGTTTTGCGATAGAAAGACACCGGAAACGTATCGAATTGCGATTACGGACAGTCCGACAACCTTGGTATACGAACAGTTTCAAACAAACGTCATTAGATGGACCGGTAAGCGTATTTTTCGAGGAAAAGAGCGAGAGAGCGAGGGAAAAGAGTCTTCCAGAAAGTTACACTCGCTTCCTAACGCATTGTGCAGCTCCAATATTCGGAAAAGAGCCGAAATGGTTGCATTTGGTGGAGATGATCGAGCACTACAAACTGATGGGCGTCTCCAAATTCTACTTTTACGTCCGCGAAATCGATCCGTACGATTTGGAACTGCTGCGGCACTACGTTGAGAAACGGGAAGAAGTGGAAATTGTGGAGGTTCCTTCCATTTACATGGATGCGGTCTCACAACAGTTGCTCGCTGTTGCTGTAAGTTTAGAGAAGGACGGTAGAAGGAAGAAGGAACGAGAAGTTTAGGACTGTCACCTACGGAATAAATTGTCTGCGAACTGGACCATATTCTCAGACATTGACGAAAGAATGATAATGACGGATGAGAAAGAGACAATATCCAACTTTCTGAGGAACTCTCTCGGCGACTCTTATGGAGCGGTCATGTTCGCCCAACGATGGATCTTCAAGCTCGATCAGCTACCCGATCACTTCATCAACTATCAACAGGTACTATTCTGTGTTGCGGCAACAATACTCATCTTCTTCAGGTAATGGAACAAATGCCAACACGTAAATGGGAGGTGACTACACGCGCGGCGGTGAACTGTACGGAAGGGAAACACTGTTGGGGGAAGATGATTATAAACAACAGAAAGGTCCTTCAAATGTTGATTCACGATGTGGGCGAGTACGAAAACGGATTCGAGCCGTGGATTCTGGATCCGAAAGTTGGATACATCAGGTAAACAATTCGTTCTATTCGTGTACAGGCTCATACGTTCAGGCACTATCGAGACGTGAAAATGGGCAATTGGTTCAAGAGAAACAAAGATCACTTGGAAAGTCTGAAACCCTTTGAAAACACTACTTACAATAACCATCTCAAATCGACGCTTCTCTCCAATGTTTTGCAAGTTCTTCATGAGGTTTACGATCGTCAATGAACAGTTTTCCATTCGTCACTTTCTTTCTCTCCTATTCTTGTAAAACGGAACTCGAACTAATCAGTCACATGTTCCTGATCTAACGTGTGTGCAATGCAACACGCTGTCTCCGTAAATTCCGGCTGATAAGAAGCGTGTCTTTTCCTGTGCTCCTTCTCTCGCGACAAGTACAAAAGGTGTCGCTCGCCGACTTTTGTGACCCTCTCATTCGTGCTGAAAATGCTGAAACTGCTCACGCTGTTCTGCGTGCTCTACACCGTCCATGGCTTGGTCCTCCCGGCCACCAGTAAGTGTTCATAGTCCTCCTTCCCCTCACACGTTTCTTTTCTTCTCCAGTGCTCGCCAGCTACACGGATGACTTTGCCCGCAACAAGATGCTCGCGCTCGCGTCGGCCGCCTACGCCTCCAATCCCCAACACTGTCTCGATTCGAAGTTCACCAACGCCCAGCTGAAGCGTCAGATTTACGTGAAGAATTGCGCGCTGCTCAGCAACGACGTGTGCTCCGGCTACACGGCCGTGCTTCACGACGACAAGGCGATCGTGGTCAGCTTCCGTGGAACTCAGGGCTTCCTCCAACTGATTTCGGAGGCCAACAAGAGTGTTTTCGAGAGTCAGATGGCTTGGGTGGCCGGAGGAAAGGTGTCCAAGTACTTTGGAGACGCATTCACCAAGGTTTGGACGTCGGGAATGAAGGACGACTTCGCCGCGCTTCTCGCTCAGAATCCCGATTATGAAGTTTGGGTAAGATAACACTATTTGCATTGTGTCGAATTGCGTCAGCGAGCGATACGATAAGAAGTGCCATCTTTTGCCACAGAAGTCACAAAAGAGCTTGTTCAGGTGGCTGGCCACTCTCTCGGAGGATCGCTCGCTTCCCTCGCCGCCTCCTACGTCATCGGCACGAAAGTCGTCGACGGATCGCGCGTGAAACTCGTCACCTACGGAGAGCCACGCACCGGAAACAAGGATTACGCGCACGCGCACGACGCCCAACTCGCCTTCTCCTACCGTGTCACCCACAATCGCGACGTCGTGCCACACGTTCCGAACGAGGACTACATGGGATACTATCACAACAAGTACGAGGTCTACTACCGCGAGACGATGAAGGCCGGCGCCAAGTACACGCTGTGCGACGGCGATGAGGACAACAGCTGCTCGGACGGACTGTGGATCACCACTTCGATCGACGATCATTTGCACTATTTCGAGCACGATGTCAGCGATTGGGGAGAGAAGGGGTGCAACTGACAAGTTGGAGTGTATACTATCGAAGCGTTCTGTCATAATAAATATGAATTGATCGAGAGCTTTATTTGGCGACAGACTGCGCAATATTGGCTACATGAGCATGAGCTCCCAGAACAAGAGTGGTTCCTCCGTCGGCGACAATCGTCTGTCCGATGATGTAGTTGGAAGAGTTGCGGTCAGCCAGGAAAGCGATCACTTTGGCAATGTCCTCCGGTTGACCACAGAATCCACGCGGAATACACGCGCGTTGAGAGCCGAGGTAATCGTAGAACTGAAAACGAGCAATTGTAATGTTGTGCAGTACGCAACTAGTGAGTCGCTCACCGCTTTAGACTTCTCCTCGGAGAGTCCTCTAGCGACGGAGGAGAATCCAGTGACAACTGCTCCAGGGCTCACCGAGTTCACTCGAATGTTCTCGTTGACGAGGTCGATGGCGGCCGTCCGGGTGTACTGATCGAGAGCCGCTTTCGCGATGGAATAGTAGGGGTTGGCGACTTGCTGAATGAGAAATTGTCGTCATAAAATACCGGGAAAAGGGGTAGGCTCACAGCTGCCGGGCCAGCTCCGATGCTCGAAACGTTCACAATCTCTCCCTGCGTCTTGGCCAAGTGCGGACGGATCTTTTGTGTCATTGCAATCACACTTTGCACGTTGAGCTCGAGGGTTTTATGGTAGGTATCCAGTGATTGGTTCACTCCGGTTTTTCCCCCGGCATCGGGGATTCCGGCGCCCGCATTGTTCACCAGAATGTCAATCTTTCCGAATGCATCCAAAGTCGTTTGAATCAACTTGTCCTGATCTTCCGACAAAGTGACATCGCCGACGAACACGTTCACGTGACCCGCCGGGACGTTTGCCTTCAAAAGTTCCTGTCGGGTCTCCTCGAGTCTTTCCTCATTTCTGCCAGTGATTGTCACTTTGGCGCCTTCCGAAGCCAGAAGAATGGCGGTGGCACGACCGATTCCATTCGAAGAGCCTATGATTACAATTATTGCAGCCGTAGAAGTCTGGCAGTCGCGCTCTACCGCTCGATGACTTCGGGCCCAACTACAATATAGTTGCTGAACCTACCAGTTACGATAGCGACTTTATCGGAGAACCGAGCCATTGTTGAACCTAGAGCAAATATATCGTTTCAGAATGGAGCATTTTGATGCTTTTCCACTTACTTATACGGGTTCAAAGACGCAGACAGCTGAGTCCAGCGGTAAACATTGCACAATTTGGTGACAATCTTTGTGTTCTGCAAGTGGATTTGTGACTTTGGGTGTGATTTGGACACAAAATTTTATGTCTTATTGAAAAGTGTTTTTGTGCTCTTCTGGTTCTTCGAATTCTTCCGAACTTCCGATTTTTCCGACTAATCCCAACAAGGCACGGTGATTCTTTGCGAGGGTGTAGTGAGAAACCCGCCGCGAACTCGGCCACCATTCAAAGAAGGGGCGTGGTCTTGCGCAATTGCCGCACGCAATTTTGCAAGTTTGGCGCGCGCGCTTTCTGTTTAGCCGCAATTGTTTCCGACAGCATTTTGAAGACGTTCTTACTGCTTTTCAGGAATATTACACAGCGCTGTTATTGGTTTTTGCTGTTGGCAATTTTTCTCTGTCGATAACAATTACTAAAAAATAATAAAGCTTCTATAAACTGCGTTCTTTCATGTTTGAGATGAAAAAATACAAAACTCAGCCGAAAACAAGCATTAATTGACAGAGAACAAGCGCTAAAATATGAAACAAGCGCGAAATTCGTGAAAAATTCCCCATGGCCGAGTTTCTTCGGTTCGGCCTCCTGGCCTAACTTCTGGCGTGGCCTAATAATTTCTTGTTCAGCCGGGGGACTCGGCGGAAACCGTGGCCTAGTACCACGGCCTGCGACCCCGGGCCAAATGGACTAGAATTTTCCTCGTCACCCTCGCAAAGAATCACCGTGCAAGGAGAGACGAGGCAGTGTGTGAATTTTGGAGGGTGCAGATGCGAAAAGAACAACGACACTCCGTTTGCCGTATTCGCCTTGTTTAGCGAGGCTCATCCAATTTTCGAGTGTCAAAATGTTCGATTTTTGTACGTTTCACAAATAATTTTCAAGTTTTATATGTTTTGAAAAATTCTTCAAGTTCTAAAAGCTTTGTTAGTCACAAATTAAAAAAAAGGAAACCTCATAAAACGCTCTTTTTTGCTTTCCAAAACTTTAACTCGTAATTTTTTTATATTTCATTTTCAGATCATGGGTTTTTCACCTTTAATAGTATTATCAGTACTCTGTCTACTGCCCGTTACACTGGCCAACGTGTACAGCTGTGCGGGATTCGTCAAATCGAAATCAGCGATAAATTATTCTGATCTAAAGGTATTTTGTTCGAATCTCTTCTGAAAACTAATCTTCAACAAGTTCAAGGTTAAACTTCTCACAGTGGAAGGACATCTGAAACACGAGGAGGAGGTGAATCCGTCAAATGGCTACTTCATGATACCGGTGTACAACAAGGGACAGTACATTCTCAAGGTGTCCTCTCCAGCTGGATATTTCTTTGGTTTGGAAATTTGTATTTAAATCAACCTGAAACTCTATTTTTTAGAACCTGACACGATTGATATTAAAATCGATGGAGTGAGTGACGCGTGCTCGACCAACCAAGATCTCATCTTCGAGCTGAAAGGATTCTCAGTTCGCGGAGTTGTCGATGGCGCGCCGCCCGGCCTCTTGCTCGTTCTCACTCAGAATGGAGAGAAAATCGATTCGACAGTCACGCAAGAAGGCGGAAAGTACGAGATGAAAGCGCCATCTGGAAAGTACGAGGTCTCCACTGGAGCCGGAACCTCGCAGTGTATTTCGCGCGGAAAGACGTCCGTTGAAGTGTCGAACGCCCCGGTTCTTGTCACTCCGAACCTCAAGATCTCTGGATATCAACTGTCGATTCACACAGAAACCGCTTCGAAGAAATCGCTCTCGGGTGCTGTCATCAATCTCTACGCCACTTCTTTCATTGATGTAAGTTCACAACTTCAGTGGATGCTACAATTTCCATAGCTCTACTTTCAGCTGCCACACATCAAGTGCGAAACGAGTGAAGGAGCGCTAAACGTGCCGACCACGCATAATGTGAAGTGTGCCATCGGTAAGACCGACGCGAAAGGACTTCTTTCCGTGGCCTGTGTTCCATCTGGAGAGTATTACGTGACTGCTGCTCATGAGGACGGATTCAGCGTCATTGCTTTTGCGCCGAATACTCAGAAAGTCAAGATTTCACAAGCGGCCAGTGACGTAAGCGTGAAAAACATGGCGTTTTAATTTAAAAATGAATCAATTTCAGGCCAAATTTGTGGCGCACTCCACATCTGGACGTGTTCGTGTGCTTGCCAAAGATCTTCCTCTGTCCGGAGTTGAAGTCCTTGTGAATGGAAAGAAGAGCGGAAAGACCGATTCGCAGGGCTATCTGCCTCTGGAAGGACTCAAAGAGAACGATGAGACGACTGTCACGGCCGTTGCGCCGCACACGCAATTCAACACGGTTCGCGTGAATGTGCAGTTCCCGAAGGTCAGCGTTGAAGACGTGAAAGTTCAAAAATTCGAAATCTGCGGACAATTGGAGAAGTCTGAAAACGGAAAGCTCGAAACGCTCACTTTTACACGAAAGGACGACAAGAGATCGCTGGAGATCAGTCCGAAGACCGATGGATCCTTCTGCCAAGCCGTCAGCCCGGGACTGTTCATCATCGAGCCAACTGACAAGACATCATCTCTCACTCCACGCCTTCTGGATCTCAATGTTCTGACGAAGCCAGTCACGGATCTCCAGTTCACCCACTTCAAAACGAACGCCCACGTGCATGTCTCGTGCATCGGAGCCTGCCCGACTTCCACTATTTCGCTCTTCCTTCCCGGACAGACACTTGTGCGAAGTGTGCGTGGAACCGACGTGTTCGTCTTCGAAAACATCGGCCCAGGCACCTACAACGCCCGATTGGATGATAATGGCCGCGGCTGCTGGGAGAACTCGGAGATGGCATTGAATGTCGTCCAGGGCAAGCCACAACCGACCATCCACTTTGTGCAGAATGGATTCGCCGCTCAAATCGAAATCTCGCACCCGGCTGACATCAAATGGACGAATGCCGACAAGAAGCAGCTGAACGGCAGGACTCAAACGAAGGGCGGAGAAATCATCTCCATCTGCGTTCCGACTTCCGGAGTCTACGATGTTTCCCTTGATTCGTGCTACCGATTCGAAAAGCAACAGTTCCAAATCACGGTTCCATATGACGGTGTTCGCAAGGAGAAGGCCGTCGCAGCCAGAATCAGCGGCCACGTCGATTTGGAAGGCGACAAGAGTGCCAGCGTCCAAGTACGTGTCAAATCGAGTGCCGGAGAGAGAGACATTGCTGTATCGGCCGACGGAAAGTTCAGTTTTGAAGAGCCGTTGGCCAGCGCGGGCGAGCCGCTCTCCTTTGTTCCGTCCTCGAGTCTCCGTCTGTTCGAGCCCACCTCGACGGTCATCACTGTTTCCGGAAAGTGCACTGAAAACGCAGTCTCTTTCAAGTCATTCCGCGGAATCTTCCTTGACGGATCCATCAAACCGGCTGTGGAAAAGGCAGTCATCAGAGCTGTTCTCAAGTCGGATAAAAGTGTTTCGATTGAGACAGTTTCGAACAAGGCCGGAAGCTACAAGTAAGTCTTATTGAAAGTGATTCTGATAATAATAGTTTGTTCAGGATTGGACCAGTGAAGAGAATTGAGGACTACGACATCTCCGCCACCCTTGACGGATACAAATTCATTCCGAAGGGAGTTGCCGGACATTTTGAGAGTGCGAAACTCTCGCAACTGTCCATCAAGATCGTGGATGAACTTAACGACGCCCCTCTCGACGGAGTTCTTCTGTCGCTCGTCGGCGGAAAAGGAGCCGGATCCGACTACCGATCGAACAACGTGCTCGACGCCACCGCGCATAAAAACTTTGTCGCCCTGGCACCAGGCGAGTACTTCGTTCGTGCTATTCTCCAGGAATACAAGTTCGCGCCGACCACCTCGACGATCCAAGTGAAGGAGGGACAGCACGAGAATGTGGTTCTCAAGGGAAAGCGAGTGTCGTTCAGTGCGTACGGAAAGATGCGCCTGATGTCGGGATCCGCTGTCCAGGACGTCATCGTCGAGGCGCTTTCGCAAGGATGCGATCTCCATCAGTCAGAAGCCACCACTACCGCCGACGGAACATTCCGTCTGAGAGGTCTTCTCCCGGCCTGCGAATACAAGATTTACGCAAAGTCCTACACTAACGGCACTGCTGCCCCGCACACTTTCCCCCGCCAATTCACCGTTGCAATGACTGCCGAGGACGTGAAGGAGCTCGATTTTGTTGCTACGGCGGTTAAGAAGACGACAGATATCGCCGTGGAAATCGGAATGGACGTTCTTCCGGACATCCAGTCCGTGCGCGTTGTCATTACCAAGAATAACAATGAGCACGTGCAAGTGGTCAGTGTTGTCGCCCCACAACACCTCCATTATCTCGTGAACCTTCCTCGCGACGGCACCGAATATGCGATCCGTGTGGAATCGGAGAGACCTCCACAGGCGTTCACCGCCAAAACGGTGCGTGTGGTGGCCGATCAGGCGATGAAAGTGGCGCGGGTGCCGTTGACGACGTCCAAAAGAGCCAACGACATCGACATCAGCCTCGGTTCACTGCTCTCGTTGCCCTTCTTCATCTCGCTGGCACTCATCTTCTTCAACCAGGTAAGGGCGCAGTTGTTTGATGCATGCTGCTATACAAATAGACGGTTCCGTTGTCAATTATTCATCTCTTTTCTATTTTCAGAATCGGGTAATCGAAATTCTGCAGTCATCGATCGAGTGGGCTCGCAATGCTCTCGCCAATGGAGCCTCTGCTGAAAACAATCAAAGAAGACGGAAATGATCGTCCGCCTGTGTTTTTGACACATTCCTTTCGCCCATATTTCTCAATTTTCTACAAATAGTCTCTTTCCAAATCTCAGACTTGTCTAGTTGTTCAGCTCTTCTTCGGTTTTCGTTTTGTTGTTTTGCTTGACACAGCCCAAAGTATATCGTTTTTCCTTCCAAATTTCAAATTTTCAGATTCCAGACCCCTTCAAAATTCGTGTATTTATTTTCTGATCATTAATAACTATGCCGTCTAAATTATTAAGGATAAATTCATCCCTAGAGCCGTTACTTACTTCTGGAAAATACCGATTCCAGACACGTGCTCTCTGAAAAACAGCGCGAAGGCAAGTACGATCCGATTTGTCTCTTCTCCCCCACCCTTTTTCTTCAATCCTCAGAATTCGGAAAGCCACCACGCAATCCGTTTTGCTACTAATCTCCCGGAAACCTGAGAGCTCCCGCTCATTTTTTATGCATCTTTGCAAATATTTGAAGAAGCGTCGACGGTGTCTGAAGGTGGCACGGGATTCTGAAGGCGGCTCGCAAAGAAAACACGTATCAAAACGCATTGTTCTTTCAAAGAAGGGCCGCCCGAAAAAGCTGACGAGTCTATATCGGGAAGAATGGCGTGGGCGTCCTCTGCCAGCTCAAAAGATTTCTAAATTTGGCTAGCGTAAAGTTAAGTGTGAAAGCCCGTTTTTCGCTGAATTATTAACATTAATTTCGTCGCTTTTATTCCCAAAAGAATCAAAACCAATCCAAACATTCGGCCGTCGGCTCGGTTTGCAAGAATACGTTCTCACGATCGAGCAGCGAAAACAAAAAAAAAATGCGCACTTCTGATCGGTCCGAATTTAAACAACGAAATTGTGGCGAAAAGGTTCGCGCTCGCCCACCTTTTCTGTTTTGATGCGGAAAAAGTGTTGAAATGGAAAAATATGGTGAATATTTAATAGCCCGCGAAGATTTCGACTTTTGCCCCGTCTGCTGCGTGCATTTTTTGCTCCAAAATACGGCCGATCGCTATTTTTAGGATATTTTATGAAATCGAAACCAGCAAGAGTCGGCGAAATTTGAATTTCACTTAACCCTTCGGTTTGACTTGAAAATGTGAAGGAGGGAAATATTATAGGGGCACCGGACAGAAAGGGCGCGCTGTTCGCAATCTGACCGAATTTCTAGGCCGCGAAGTAATTTTTCACTGAAAATGTGGCCTAACTTTTCAAACTCGGCCCCGAGGTCGCTCAATTTGCACTGCAAAAAGAGTTTCTCAACAGAGCGCCATTTCTGTGCGGTGCCCCTATAATATTTCAATGTTTGGTGCCGAAAGATTCAAGAAATGACAAATTTCAAAGTGACTAAGCGTCTTCCACTTTTGTACTTGACATTTTTTCTGTGTTTTTTGGCGGCCACACCCAAAAAAGTGATGACAAACCACGAATTCTCCTCGCCCTCTTTGCACTTTAGCAAACTCGCGATGATCACTGAAACATTGCTCTCCCACGATCCACCAACAAAGATCCCATTGTGTCTCAGTCGATCTGTTAACAATCTCTCGCCACTCTCGCCACTTGCCACTCTCCCTCCCTTATAAATTTCTCATTATTTTGGTGAATCAAACCGAATCAAAAACCGCCGTGTACGGGAGAGGAAGACGGAGACCTCATCGCGGATTCATCGTCCGAACCGCGCCGCTCGCATATGATTTTCCCAGGGCCTTCTGAGGCGATGACGACGACGCGTGCGAGTGAAGGTGTCCGCGCACGCATTGTTTCATTCATTCTATTGCCTACATCCAGTGAGGTCCCGCCCTTCTTTCGCGAAAAGTTTCTCATTTGTGAGGCGATTCTTTCGCTTTTCTGAGGCTGGACGTTTTGCAACCAAAAGTTCTAGTCGCTCCGTAGACTTCTCTACTACATAGCCTTTCATTGTGTTGTAGAGAAATCAACGGAGGACGTTTTGCAACCGATAGCAAGATATCCTCTACTTTCACGATTATCGTAGCATTCAACACAGTTGGAAAGTGTCTTGTAGACAGCCCGCAACCAATACTTTAACTTTGCAAGTTGTATGATAGTTGCAAAACATCCAATAGTTGCAAAATGTCCTGACCTATTTCAAGTGGTTGCCCCCTCCCTTTCTAGACGATTAGGAAACTTCCTCCCGGACGTATACTTTTAAAACCCCGCTCGCCTTTCCGTTTTAATGCCAAACCCGCCTTCTTATCCTCGGATTGAGCTGAAAACGGCCCGATCCGACCTGTTTTCCTGTCGTCGTCTCGTCACTTCACATTTCCACTGATTGATCATCGAATGACGAGGGCAACAAGTCACGAACACACCTAGTGTCGCTGAAAGTTTGAGAGAAGAAGACACTTGTAGTTGTAGTGCCGCACCCGGAAATTGCCTACGTTCGCGAACACGCACTCACTATCAGCTGACGTCGAAAACGAAAACGATTGTGTTTTGACGGAAGTGCAACACCGCAAGACTGCACCTTTGCCAATCTCGCGAAGGCGCACGATCGGATTCGCTGGCCCGAAATCACGAGATTACCCTGTTTTTGTGACAAAGTATTGTATAGTAATCTTTGAAGCCCGGATTCTGAACGAAGATTGATGTCATCCTAATCTTTCAACTCCCACATCGCAACCGGGACTTCGCAAAATTTCCACTCTAGCCAAAGGACATCGCGAATTCCTTGAATTTCTGGTATCCCTCGTAAAAGTACGAATTCAACCGTCTCCCAAGACTACCATTTTTACGATTGTTTTTCCTCGTAACTCGAAAAGCGGCCACAAAGTATTGGCTCACAAAAATTGAGAAACTGAGTCTAGCTCTTGAAGTTTCCGCCCTCCAATTATTCGAGTTCTCACGTCCTTTCGCCACGTCTTCTGACATCATCGGACACGGCCGACTGATTCCGAAATATCTGACGGGGGCAAAATCAGAATTTCAAATTCAAATGCACTTGTCTGTCTTTCTTGCTTTCCAGTCATCAATATTCATTCTATTGTCGCCTTCTTTTCCATCCGCCTTCACCTCCAACACCCCCAGAATTTGCAGGTAATCGCAGAATGCACAGCTTCTTCGCTTCCGAACTCGTCCTCTTCCTCGCCCTTCTTCTTTGTGTCAGGTAATTTTTTTCTCTTCTTCTTCTTCTTCTTGTCCAAAACACATTGTTATTGTGAACAATATGGAGCCCGGAAATGACGCGAGATGCTGAAAATTGATATTGTCGGAGGCCCGCAGGATAACTAATTCTGCAGACTTAATCGGAAGAAGAAGAACATAAAACGAATTGAATTCGTATAGTAGTTGTAGATGACGTGGCACCCATAACATTACAGTACCCTCGCTTTTTATGATTCCCCGTCGCCGCGTTTAGAAAGCATTTTTATGAGAGTGGAGAGGGGGCTCTCGAGCACTTACCATCAAGCCCCGCCCATCAGGCTCGGCGAGCTCTCAGCCCAGAGGTGGCCTCATTCTGTTTTGGAGACACCGATACACTCACTCACTCACAAACATGCAATTCAAACTGTTCGTCGCTCTCGTCGTGGCCGTTGTCACCGTTGCCGACAGGTGAGGGTGGGGGGAGCTAGCTAGGGTTCTAATGGGTCCGCCGCGATTCATCTGTGTAGTCCCAGAAGTTATCAACTAGTAAAAGAAAGTATTAGGACCATAGCCAACAGCTTTTCTCATCCAAACTTTCAGTCTTCATAGAAATCCTAATAAGATCCAGAGGCCAGTAAAGTATACTAAACTGTAAACCTGTAACTTCCGCTGTAACGCCGGGCTGTCGATCAGATACAGTCAATGATCATGTTCAACAATCTCTGAACATCGAATTGCTCAGCAACTGACCGTAATCGTCTTCTTGTTTTTCCCGAGCACAGTCAATGTGCTTCCCCGATTTGCTCATCATCATCGCTGATCCCCTCCCTTCCATCAAGTGTTCGGGTAATCACACGCACACGATGAATAGTGAAAGGAGATAAGTCGGCGCGCATGTTTTTTGTTTTGATGCGTATCAACGAGAATGCACAAATGATCTATGAGCAGGTAGCAAATACAAGTTTACAGCGTGTTCGCCCTGCCGCTCGAGAAGAAGGCCGACATTTCGCAGTTCACGTCGGCCATCAACGGCGCCGGACGCCTTCGGTACGGAAAACGATCGGATCCGGCCATCTGGGAGGAGAAGTAAGTGTGCATGACAGAGTGTGAAGCTTTCGATTCCTTTTGTACCGCCGATCCTAAGCTTGTGAGGCTGTAACTCATGGAAGTTCGCATAGAAATGCTTCTGCGAGTTACTGTAACTAAAACCTTAGGAGCAGCGCTACAAAAACAGTACAATGTACGTACCGGCTTCTCGATTCTAGGCGCTGGTTCAAACCGCTTCCTTTTCTGAACTATTTCCCTGCTTTCGACCGCAAATATAGGTATAAACGCATGGCATGCACCTGAACTTTCGCTCAGTTCGTCGCAGAATATTTCTTTTCAAAAGAGCAATATGTTAACCGGAAGTCGAATGCATAGTTGAGACCCCGATCTCTCACGTCATCACTATGTTTCCTGTTCCGAGAACTCTCTTTTCCCTCCCCTCGCGTAATGTGCATTCTTTTCAGCGCGCCGTCGTCCGTCGAGGAGTACGTCTATCCGGAAGGCCGTTATCCGTACGCTCTGTGAGTGGTGATAATATGAAACGGATTGGGAAATTTTGGGGAGAGATCGGACAGGTGGAAGAGAAACTCATTAGAAACTAGTGCATGGGTGATTAAGAATAGAACACACACGGGCGCCGCTGCGGTAGCAATTCACCTGCAGTTCGGTGAAAGCACCTACATTTCGGGTGTTTTCAGAATCAAACGTGCGTTCAACACCGACTCACTGGTCGCTTCGCTCAACGCTGCCGAGAGATTACGGTAAGATTACTCTCATACTTTTTCCAATCGCTCTTCTTTTTTGTCAGCTTTGGCCGCAAGTGAACAAACAACACCGTCGTCGCCACCATCTCATCTCCAGATAAATAAATTCACTTCAATATCCAAGTAGCGCCTTCCGTGATCTGTGCTGACCGTCCCCGTCCCCCATTTTCTTTGTGTTGTATCAGTCTTTTCAGTCGATCGATCATGAAATTTGTGAGTCTGTTGTGAAAAAGCGTCGCCCATTGTTGAGATGTGTGTGTGTGTGTGTGAAACGGTCGAATGATTGATGAAAGAGGGAAAAAGCTCTGGATTTATTAGAATTCCGAATTTGAGAGAGAGAGAGGAAGAGATCTTTGGAAACAGGAAGGAATTGTGCTTTGTTTACAGAATCGCTCGGCTCAGCTTCAAACTGAACCCATCTGGACACAATAGGTTCTGCTGGTTCTGCGTATGTTCCGTACAATCCTGTTTGCTTTACAACTATACAACTACGAAGTTTGTGAACTCCTACAAACACACTTCCAGAAGTGTGTGCTTCAAAATTTCAAATTGAAACTGGATTAGGCTAGAGCATTGAAATTGATGAAAAATTACGGCGGTTCAAACGACTGTGGTCAACTCAATTGCAGATTGAGAGTTGTCATACATATTTCGTTTATAGAATAATTTATTCACATCGAAGTAACAATAGACTTCCGCTTTCCCCGTTGGCTTATCGAGCTCTTACTCTTGCAAAAACGGCAGAACAGATAGTCGCGATAGTCTCTGACCTGCCAGATCATCAGAATGGTATTCACCGCCGGGTACATTGGCAGAAGAGTGGCGAGAACGAACGGAACTCGCTCACCGAGATCAACGCCAACGAGGCCACTGACCATGTTAAAAGAGCAGGGGAAGATTGTGAAGAGAGCGGGCGCGATGCACTGAACGAGCAGGAGACGGTAGATCGAAGCGTAGTGGTTGCGATTCGAAAGATCCGAGGAGACTTTGACGATGATCCGATGGGCGCAGAACACAATGTTCGCGAGGAAGACGAGGAAGACAAGGAGCATGTTCAGGATGAACACGTAGAACAGGGGGTCGTATTTTTGGAGCTGAAATTGGTGCGATAGAATTCAATCAATGTACAATCGGATCAAGTATGCACATACTTCCAACGAGAATCCCAGGAATGCTCTGCCGTTGATCGAGATTTCCATGTGCTCCCAGACAAACTTCGCCGCCTTCTTCATCTTCTCCTCAGTCGGCGTGAAGCAGTAAACTACGGCGATCAGCCAGTTCGTCAGAATAAGCACGTTGAGAAATGGCGAGAAAAGCACGAGATTGGGAAAAGTGCGAAACCACTCTGCTCTGTAATTTACCATAAAGCTCTAGAAAAAGCTATGATGATTCATGCGAACCTGCACACTTGAGCATACTGAAAAGCGAACGAGTAAGCGATGAGAAACAGTGATTGCATGAAGGAGATGGCGAATGACAATAGAAGGTTCTGACCGAACCTCCCTGTTTTGATGGGTCCCACCGCGAAAAGAACAAAGTCTCCGTCGGAAACGTACCAGTAAGGCACCGCGCAAATCTCGCAGATACTGTACACGACGCCGGTTAAAGCGATCGCGACGAGAATGTGTTGATAGCGAATGAGGTAGATCGGGCGCACTC
Organism: Caenorhabditis sp. 36 PRJEB53466; assembly: GCA_946814055.1. Taxonomy (NCBI): domain Eukaryota; kingdom Metazoa; phylum Nematoda; class Chromadorea; order Rhabditida; family Rhabditidae; genus Caenorhabditis; species Caenorhabditis sp. 36 PRJEB53466. The sequence goes on along the minus strand of CAMPFS010000005.1, from coordinate 8,121,201 downwards.
TGGAACTTTCTCCACTTTCGGATTTATAAGTATATTGTGCTCACCTCAAAGCCACAAAAGTAAGGACGGCACTGAGAAGAGCGGAAATGGATCCGATAATGATAACAACGCATGTTAGGTTCGCTTCCAGTTCGTTTTGAGCCATAATTGGCTGGCCGGCTTCAGAGAAAGAAAAATAAGAAAGACTAGAAAGTAGTAATCGTGATTGAATAACACACCGATTTGGTGTTAAAAATAAGCAAAAAAACACGTGGTGATTTTCGAATCGGGTCCGATTTTATTCGATTTTGTGTGTGCAGAAGGAGTTGAAACTAAACTCAACGTGATCTGGAACAACTCGGGCAAGTGAGTGGAGAGAACTGAAATTGGTGGTTTGAAAGTTCACGATTCTCGAGCACTTTGTACTTTGTTCGTTGATGCTTTAGGAAACTACATAATATTATTTACTTTCGGAAGTGTGGTAGAACTTACAATTTGTTGGCTTTCAGAAATCAGGGGGTTTTGTACGTCTTGTTTTTCGTGCATTGTCAGTATTCCCGAAACCCTGGAGGTTTTACGTCCAAACCAAAAGATAAATATCACTTCCTATTGACTTTCTCTACTGCTAAACTGAAAGTTTGTCAATGTCATTTGCCCTCGTACTGATACCCGCACGACCCGACGTTTCTGTTTCCCGTACACCCCAGCGGGCATTCGTATCCATTAAAACAATGGCCGGGATAGATGTGTAATAAGACACAGACACGCAAAGACGACCAACATCGTTCAAAAACCAGCAACGTCGCGATCGGCTGACCTCCTAAATCATGAGCCCGCTGCTGTCGCTCTCCTCTCTCCCCTTTCTTCTTACCAGTTGTCACTTCTTTTCTTCCTCCTTCTTCTTCTTTATGTTCTTCTTCCTCCTCCTCCTCAAACCGTATTGATTGTTGTCTTACAGATGAGGATGAAAAAGTCACTATTCATCTTGACAATCGCCAGCTTCTCATCGGTTCTGTGCCACGATGGCGCCCCATTCGACTATTTCATGTTCACAACAATTTACCCGACGGCCGTGTGTCGAGCCGACGACGATTCTGTCCCGGATTCGTGTGAAATTCCGTCCGGAACGCCACAATGGACGATTCACGGACTGTGGCCCAACTATGAGAATGGCTCGTATCCACAGAACTGTCAAGGAACACCGAAACACTTTGATGAGCACCTTATCAGAGATATCGAGACGCAGTTGAGGACGGTCTGGCCGAACTTGTACCCGGCAAAGAGCATCCAGTCGTTCTGGAAGCACGAGTATGACAAGCACGGAACATGTGCTCAGAGCGATGATCGATTCGACACCGAGCTGCTCTACTTCAAAGAGTGCGTCCGTTGTTTGAGAGGGTTTTGAGAGATGTTCTGTTGTTTCAGAGTGATGAGAGTGCACGAATCGATCAATGTGGCCGAGGGAATGGCGTCGATCGGACCATCGGACAAACCGATCAACGCGGACGAAGTACTCAAAGCGCTTTCGGGAGTGACCGGAGGAAAACAGTTCCATTTCAACTGTCTCAGAGACAAAAAGACAAAGCAGTTCCTGCTCGGCGACGTTCGGTTGTGCTTGAACAAAGATCTGAGCATTCGGGACTGTCCGGACAGTCGCAATAGCCGCAACAACCGAGTGAGCAGGTTCGGCAGATCCGCCGCGGGCCATCAGCCTCTGCCAAACTTCCAAGTGAGTCAGAAACAAACGCCAGATGTGTTTTATTAGTTTCGTTTCGTTCATAAAACAAAACAAAACAAACGTAAAGATCGCAAAAGGCGGCTGATAATACTTTGACTTGTCCAACTTGTGCATTTTGCGCCTACTCAATGCAAGTGTGCAACGGAGTCGCCAGCTCTGGATTGTAGATGACCGGAGTGGAGCCCTCGTCGAAGATGGTCGTCTCCGATTCCGACTGGGTCGTGTTCGAGTAGGCCATCTTCGACAAAGTATCCGCGCCCGCACCGAGCGCGTCTAAACTCTCGCTGGAATCGGAAGACGTCCAAGAATGGGAAGTGATCGCCCGACCTTCTTGGCCAGTGCTCACAGTTGTCAAGTACTTGGTCTCCGGCATGTACAATTCCTTAAAATGGATTCTTTAAGCACACACTTTTTCGGGAGGCAAACCTTATGGCGACTGATGTGATTGAGTAGGAGCCGAGAAGAATTTCGCTTATCGTTGCTCGCCGCGTTCGGAAGTTTAGTTTCAAAGAGTTTGCACTTGTCAATGAACGGCATCGCGAGAAGCTTCTTCCGCGGCGCCTCTTTCTCTTTCCGATATCGCTCCTTCACCTCCTTCCATCTTTTCTTGTCGTGCACTCCGAACACGCCGAAGATCTCGGCGATCGTTCTGGTTTGTTGGCGAATTTCTTTCAACTCTTCAAGTTCCTCTTCACTAAGTCCTACTGAAATTTGCGATGGAAAACAAACGCTAAACTAAACGTTGACACTAGAAACGAGGGTACCTGAGAGCTCTTTCAGTTTATCGACAGCAGTTTTGAAGGTTGCCATCACTGGTGCAAGGTGCCAATATGAGAATGAACGCGAGAACGGAAAATGTTCCAAAAACACGTCCAAAACAGGCCGGGCCACGTAAATTTCCATTTTTTTCAGCCATGTCCTGCCGAATTCATCTACCTGCCAGCTGAAAATTCTGCCACGTCACCATCGAAATCAGCGGAATCGTCTTCAATTTTCGGGTCCATTTGGAGCGCTATTAAAAAGATTGGAAGCCAGCACTGAAGCCATTGGAAATATTGAAATTTGTATGTAAACTTCGAGACTTTGAATAAATCCGCTTCTTCTCCGCCCATTCTGACCGGCGCCTTCACTTCTTCTCCTCTTCTATTTTGCCCCCTTATTATTATTCGCTTCAAAAATGTCACCCATCTTTGTGTTTTTCTCCCCGTTTTTCAATTATGACCGCTTTCGGAGCGCCCGGAAGGGATCGAAGATTCTTGCGCCAACTTCTCTTCAAAATGAAACGAACTGGAACCAAAAATACGGCTCATTTCCCTTTTTTTTCTGCCGGGATCCTCAAAAACACGCACATACACACACGCACACACTGAATTATCTGCCCCTCGAGTCGAATTTATCTTCCTGCCGCCGCTGCTATTGTAGTATTTTTGAGCTCGTCAACTTTATGGCAACCCCTCTATTAGCGTCAAGGTAGTTGGACAGCTACCGTAATCCGTTCCTCTTTTCCACAACAGTGACAACATGAACACTCATCACTTTTGCTCCTCTTTTGCTCGAAACTCAATCACATCAGCCCCCCTCTCCAACCCCACCCAAATTTACGACGTCACACGCAGAAAACAACGTTTTTGACACCTTCCTTGTTTTCCGGTTTTGGAAACGAAAAGAAAGATTCTGGATGTGTCAGGAGCAGGATGGCTCATGACGTGGCAAATTCGCGATTATCTGGATCATGAACGAGAGAAATCCATTGTGTAGTTGTAGGCGTGTTTTGTAGTAGCAGGTTGATGACGATTTTGATGACGGCGTGCCGAATATGTAGCCAGATTCACGAAGCCAGACTACACGATCTTCTACCGTAACCTTCTGTCTTTGCCCCTTCCCTTGCCCTCATTTTCTTTTTCATTTCCCTTCTTCTGCTTCTTCTTCTGCTTCTTCTTCTGCTTCTACTTTTTCTGTGGCTCCGCCCCATCCATCGTTCAACGACCACCTTTGAAAGAGAGAGAAACCTCCCTCCCTCCATCCCTCCCCCTCATCGGTTTGCTCATTTTATACATTTCAAGGATGCGCGTCCTTGCCGTCGTTCTTCTCCTCCTCAACGTCATCGGCGCCGTGTCAGCGTTTTATGTGTTGAGGACAAGTGGTCGTGGTGAGTATTGTAGATCTACAAATTGTGATTGGGTCTAGAAGCCATTTCCGTTGCCGCTTTTGTTGGTTTTGAATACAAACCAAGAAAAATTTCAATTTCGGAGCCGGAAGTCACGGAAATCTTTCATTAAATCTCTCGCCACATGCCTTCTTGTTTATCCAGTCACCCATCGCCAGAGTCCGGACAATGAACGTCTTGAATCAATTAAGAGCCGCGTCACAATGTCTGCAACATTTCAGCACATGAATAATCTCATTTTTGTCACGTCTCTCTCCTTGCAATCGGTTTGAAATGTGTGAAAAGCGATGAATGAGTAAGAAGGCGCCCACGCCGACAGCGCCCTCTCCCGGGGGAATTAAATCCGCCACAGCTTCCTCTTTGTGATTTGAAACTATACGAAGACATGGGCGGAGAGACGAAGAAGGCAATCATCTGACGTCTTCTCCCATCTCTCTCTCTCTCTCTCTCTCTAGATGACGTTGCCCTTCTCGCGTTCCGTCAAACTCAATTTCCGAAATACATCCGCACAAGTTTGGAGGGCGGGGAGGGCGAAAAAAGTGTGACCTCCGGCTGACATCATGATGATCCATTTTGCAACATCCCTGTGATTGGCCAAATTTTCCGAGCCCACGCTTCGAGCCCCCAAAATTAACCAGTAAGTAGGCCAACTAATGTTGGACCCGTTTTCAAAGTGTTTCCCTGTTTCCGAGCTGTTTTTCTGCTCCGTCATCAGCGGAAATGAGGAGGAAATGAAGGGTAGGAGGGGGGGGGGAGGTGCAACCCACTCATGACAAAATCCAAATCATTTATTCATAAGCCACCATTTTGGAGAGGTGCACGAGAGGGAAAGGTCTCTTAACGTTTACATTCATCCAATATTGTGCCACATTTTCAGACAACACCTCGCCGCTGATCCGTCTCCGTCGCAGCGGAATTCTGTTCGGAAAGCTGGCTCGCAACTGGGCGGCCGACGACAAACGAGTAGTGCTGAGGCCTCTCGTCGAGTACGAACCCGATCCTTTCCAATGAGACTTCGCCCTTCTTTTCTCGCTCGTCTCATGCTGCTCTGAAATGAATGAATCTCCAGTTTCCATCTGTTTTCAACATGACTATGAAGATCCAGAACAGAAAAAAAAACGACGTTTCTGTAATGTAATGAGATTCCAGAAGCTAATTAAATACAGGGGAAAATACGTAGAGAAAGAACACAGAGGCTTTCAGAAGCAAAAAATAAGTGCAGAATGCGTAGGTGGGCAAATTCCATCGCAGACACAATTAAGTCTAGCCTTTCCCTTTAGAGTTATAAATTAATAACAAAAGTTGAATGAATGACGACCGAAATGAGGGAATGCGCGAAGACAAAGATCAATGAACCAGCAGGACTATGTAGTCTGATGTTGTTTTGTAATTGGCCAGAACGTAGCCGCCGGTCGATCGATCGATTGGCCTAATCTCTGTCTCTATTGAGAGAATTTACTTTTTTTTTTGTCTCCGATGAGTCGATACGATGTCGTCGTGTACGGAGCTTCCGGATTCACCGGAGCCTACGTCGTTGAGTGCCTGGCGGCTTCTGAGCAATTCCAACCACTTTCATTCGCGGTCGCTGGAAGAAGCGAGGACAAATTGAGAGAAGTGCTCGCGAGAGCAAGCCAGAAAACCGGGAGTAATGTGAACGGAGCGCCTGTCATCATTGCCGACTCGTCCGATGCGAGATCGTTGAACGAGATGGCCAGACAGGCGAAAGTCATTATTAATGCTGTTGGACCGGTGAGAAAGTGCATGGTTTTCCTTTTCGCACAATAAACGCATTCTTAGTATCGTCTGCATGGAGAAGCCGTTGTGAAAGTCGCCGTCGAGAATGGAGCGAGCCACGTGGACGTCTCCGGAGAGCCAGCGTGGATTGAGAAGATGCAGGCCAAGTACGGCGGCGAGGCGGAAAAGCAGGGAGTCTACGTGGTCTCTGCGTGTGGATGGGACTGTATTCCTGCCGATTTGGGCGTCCACTTCCTCAAAAAGAACTTTGGCGGAGACCTGAATCACGTCGAGTCGTTCGTTCAAATGATCAGCGGACCTTCGGGATACTGTGTGAATGCGGCCACCTATCAGACACTCATTCTGGGTCTGAGCAACCAGAAAAATGATCAACTGGGAGAAGTTCGAAAAGCGATTATGCCGGAACGGATTGTGAGAGGAACGGAGAAGGCGCCGAAGAGAGGGATCATGTGGCAGATCAAGGAGAACGAGCTCGGAGGGTACGCGATTCCGTTTCCGGGTGCCGACCGGTCCGTCATCAATCGGTCTCAGTACTACGACGCGACTAGACAGAACAAGCGGCCAGTTTATGCGGAGACCTACTTCAGAATGGAAAGCAAGATGTGGACACGTCTGTTCATTCTCTGGGCGTTCTTCTTGAGTATTCTGGTCAAATACTCATTCACCCGTGGTATTCTGCAGAAGTATCCGGATCAGTGCAGCTTCAACATGTTCAAAAGCTCAGGACCGTCGAAGCAGCAAGTGGCGGAGGCCTCCTTCGTCTACTGGTTCTTCGGCTACGGGTACAAAGACGCACTTCCGATGGAGCAACAGCATGATGGGCGTCCCGATCGGAAGGTGGTTGCCACGTGTAAAGGACCCGACGCCGGGTACATTGCCACCAGTGGATGCGTGCTTTCCGCTGCTCTCACTTTGATCCTTGACCGAGCGCATCTTCCGAAGCGGTAAGCTTTTGTTCTTGGCATAACTGTATGTGAACGTTTTCAGAGGAGGAGTCTACACAACTGCCGCCGCCTTCGGAAACACCAAGATCTACGAGTATCTCGCCTCGTTTGGAATCACCTATCGGCTGGAAGCAGAGTATAATTTGTGAATGGCTTAGACTCGTATTTTTATTGACCGAGTAGGAACACATTAGCTGTTATGAATTAATTCTAAACTATATACGAATAAATACAGAAAAAGATGACAAAATCAGGGCGTGGTGTGTTCTGAAGTACAGCTCAAACTCACTTTCTGAGACCACTGATAAGCAGCGTTTTTGAAAGACTATAAGAGCGGCGAGTGACGAGAATGTAAAGTTTTTGAGAATGACACAGAATTTATTACTCCTATTGCTTTTCTTGGCGGTTCGTTCTTGACCTTTATCGTTCTTCACATTTTGAACACAACAATATTTAGACGTCTTCGATTGCTCTGCTAACGCCTCAAAATGTTCATTTCAATGAGGCGTTCAAAAGAGGCAAGACAATCGATGGGGAGGCGGGCGTGTCTGTCGGAACTATGTGGCAGAGGCTTAACCATTTCTCGAGAAATGATGAGACAGTATTCGAGCAGAGATACTTTTACTCTGAAAAATACGCGCTCCCTAATAGAACTGTTGCTTTCCTGTTCCTGTTGGACAACACAAATCAGGCGGGGGTGTTGACGGACGATCGAACTCCGTTTGTACGAATTGCCAAGAAAACTGGAGCGGCTTTGTTTGTACTGGAGCATAGATTCTATGGAATTTCGAAGCCATTCGAGTGAGTGATCCTTTCAGCGATGCACTAAATCCATTCAAGTTTAGAACATTTGAGGAGCGAAACCTCGGTTTCTTGAACGCACTTCATGCTGTCATCGATGCCCAAGTCTTCATAGACTTTGCCAACAAACAGTTTGCGCTCGACTCGGATGTTCGGTGGATTGTTTGGGGAGCCGGATACGGAGGATTCCTGGCGACAAACGTCAGACAAAACTATCCGGCCAAGGTCGCGGGAGCCATCGCAAGTTCCGCTCCATTGAATCTTCAGTATGATTTCTGGGGTTATTCTGAACTTAAAAACCAACAGCACACAATGTTCGTCTTCAGAATTCAATGATCACGTCGAGATGGCCATTCAGAAGCTGGGCGGGAATGAGTGTTTTCAGAAGATTAAGACTGGATTCACGAACATTAGGCTAGCGATGACGTCACCAGAAGGCAGGGACAATGTATCGACTGTGTTCCATTTGAGCCCAAAACTGAACGACACGAAACTGGAATCGAATGACATTCAAATGTTCTACTCGGCCATTATCAACCCTTTTCAGCAGATTGTTCAGTATAATAACGACGTGAATTTTTTTGGAAGTATCTAGAAGACTTTATATGTTTCAGTTTGGAATCTCGATTAACGATATGTGCAAAGTGATACTGAACGACACGAAGACTCCGATGGAAAGTATTTATGCCACGTACGATTACTTGAGCATGACTGTCATCGGAGAAGTCTTGCCGTTGATGACTTCATACAAACAACTGGTTCAACATTTGGAAGACGTCAAAGGAACAAGTTCATATAGTGAGTGCTTTACATGATGTTTGTTAAATTTTATGAATTGAAGTTGACCAAAGACTGTGGCTGTATCAAATCTGCTCGCAAATCGGATGGTTTCAAACCACAAACAGCAAAGAGAGCACTTTGTTTGGTGCTGTTCTTCCGACCAGGTACCTTTTCTCTGTCACAACGTCTACACAACTTTTCAGCATATTCCTCGATCAGTGCTTCGACGTTTTCCCAAATGCCAAACAAACTGCTCCATTGCTCAGCAGCTCCGTCCAGTTCAACAACGCAATGTTCGGTGGAGCGGATGGTTTGTCCGGATCCAATTTGGTGTTAACCAATGGTTTCTATGATCCTTGGAGTCGTCTGGGCAAAACTGTGTCGGCAGCGGAGTCCGTGGTCACTTATGTGCTGCCTGACGGCTCTCATGCAAGTGATTTTTTCCCTCGGGACACAAATGATATTCACGTGGAGCAGGCTCATCGGATCATGCTTGAAAACATTGAGAAATGGATTAAAGAGCCGAGGAACCGTTTTGAAGAAAATTTGGTAAAGAAGGCAGTTGTTCATCTGAAAGGGAAGATGAGACCAGTTGTAGAAGGGGCAAATCGATTTGGAAAATTTGAAGAAGTGTCCAAGAAACGATTCGCAACTAGCACAAAAGTCTTTAATAGAAGAACAGTGTTATTAGGAAGACTTTCTGATGGATTACTGCCACAACCGAACAGTTCGGACCTTTCGTCGTCAGTGGAGACGAAGACTTTCAATCAGAACATCGATCATTTCAATGAGACGGACACGCGAACTTTCCAACAGGTGAAATTGCTTTTCATTTCACTTCCAATGAGTTGCATTTTTCAGAAGTTCTTCAAAAACACGCGATGGGCTCGACCAGGAGGGCCAAACTTTCTGCTCATCGGCGGGGAAACGGCAGCTTCTTCAGCCTGGGTCACCTCCAGTGATCTTCCATGGCTCCAACTGGCTCAGACTTACGGAGCAACAGTCTATATGCTCGAGCACAGATACTATGGAGACAGTATTGTTGGGTACGGATCTTGTGCTCCCTCACATGTTATCACTGTCTTTTTTCAGTGATAACAAAGATTTGTCATTTCTGCGATCGCTACAAGCGGTTTATGACATTGCTGAGTTTGTGAATCATGTGAATCAAAACAAGAGAAGCTCTCAAAAATGGGTCACATTCGGAGGATCTTATTCAGGATCCTTGTCCGCGTGGGCACGTGAACTCTTCCCGGAACTCATCAACGCAGCAGTGGCCTCATCAGCTCCAGTCCAGACGAAAACCGACTTCTTCGAGTACCTTGTAGACACGGAGAAAGCCATCCGATTCTACTCCTACCACCAAAATGACCAATGTGCCGACTCCATTTCAAACGGCTTCCACTCTATTCATCAGATGCTTCTCACTTCAAACGGACGGCGCAATCTCTCGGCCATCTTCCATTTGAATCCGGGGTTCGGAGACGTCGTCACTCTCACAGATCAACACTACTTCTACATGAATCTGATATCCGATTTCCAAGCGGCCGTACAATATAACAGAGTGAACGTCGGACGGTTTGCTGGCGGCTATGGAGTCGGAGAGATGTGTCAGATTATGAGCAGCACGGAGCACAGTGACCTGGAGAACATTGCCAGATTTGTAGAGTACATGTCCGATGGAACTTTCGAGATGAACAATCGTTATCTGGACCTGGTGGACTACCTCCGAACTCCTGGATCCACTGCGGCCGAGTCGGATCGCTTGTGGACGTGGCAAACGTGCACTGAACTCGGCTACTTCCAGTCAGCAGACAGTGGAAACGGAATATTCGGTTCAGAAATGTCGCTCAGCATCTATGCCCAACTGTGCGGGGATGTTTTCGGAGAAGACTACGATCGTGCACGATTGGACGCGAATGTAAAGACGACGAACACAAACTACGGGGGAAATATGAACTATCAGGTGACTCCACGAACTTTTTCTTCAAAGGGACAAACTATTATGTTTAGGGAACCAACACAATCTTTCCGATTGGCGCCCAGGATCCGTGGGCTTCACTCCAAATGACGTACTCCAGAAACGAGACTGCAATTTCATTCCGAATGAATGGCGCCGCCCATTGTGCAGACATGTTCCCGGAAAGACCACAGGATGCGTATGATGTGACACGTGTGAGGAGGCTCATTGAGCGTAATGTTGGCAAATGGATCGGTGCGGAGGCGACTAGCACATCGCAAACTTTTGAAACGTCGACAAGGTCTGGCGCTGTGAAATTTCTCATTGTATCGTTCCTGGCGTCCGCTCTTTATGCCATTTTTGTTTGAAATGAATAAATGAATAATAAAGTCTAATTGAAGCCCTCATGATGACTAAAATAACAGAAAACATAATGTGTGTGTGTGTTGTCATCGGAAATGCACCTGCAGTAGCCCTTAGAATAGGCAAAACTCGGTGCCAGTTTGCATTTCGGCGGCAATGTGCTCGCCACAATCCTTCGGCTTTCTATCGTCTCCAGAATCGGTCACAAACGCGTTCCACGTGATCGCCTGCCTCGAAATCCCAATTCACATCCTCGGAACGTTTTGCGTCATCCGGAAAACTCCGCAGAAAATGGCGAATGTGAAGCGGAGCATGCTCATTTTACACACTTCCGGAGTGATTCAAGATGTTCTGATTAGCTCCCTGACCATTCCCTACGTAATGTTTCCATTGTTCGTGGGAAGACCTTACGGTCTTTTGAGTGTATTCGGAGTTCCGATTGCACTTCAAGTATACTTTGTGGTCGTTTCTCTAGCCTGTGAGCGTTTCTAACTTTTGCGGCATGAGTAATGCGCAGATTTTCAGTCACAGGAGTTTGTATATTGTCCGTTTTCGAGAACAGATACTACCGATTGTTCAATGATCACAACTGGGAGCCGGTGCGCAGATATTATCTATCCATCAACTATTTTCTAGTGTTCACATTCTTCACATATCCGATGCTACACATTCCAGAACAGGAGTTTGGTAGAAGTGAAAGCGTAAAGGTTGTTGTTGCTGGTCGCCAAATAATATTGTAAACTTTCAGATACAACCTTGCATAACCGCGGTACGTGGCCTAGAATATCACGACATTTACGTGTTCTCGCTGAACCCAATGCACTGCATCGCAATCATCACAGCAATGCTAACTTTTGTGATTTCACAAATCGTCGCACTCTTCCTCATCATCTATCGCAAACTTATCGCGAAGCATCAACAACTATCCCGGAGAACTTATGAGCTTCAGAAAAAGTTTGTGAAAGCGTTGTTCGTGCAGTTTCTGATAGCAGTGCTCATATTCGCCATTCCAATTCTATGCATCCTCTACACTGTCCTACTCGACATTTACAATCAAAGTACGCCGGTGTTCTCGACTCTGATAGCCTTTACACTTTGGCAGGTATAAACAATATCTGCTGCCTCCTTTTCTCCCTCTACGGACCGTTCTCGACGGTGGCCATGATCTATTTGCATCAACCGTATCGCGATTGGATCAAGCGACTCTTTGTGAAGCATCATCGGAAATTGACACTTTCGCAGGCGCTCGCGGAACATTCGTGAGCTTCTCAGTTAAGTTCAGTGGAAGGTCGAAGCCGAAAACACGACGTTTCACGTTGTTTTCTCAGAATCTCTTCTCTAGAACAACGTCTCGACCGAATAATTACATGGCGAACGCTCGAAACTCATTAGTAACTAACAACTGAACTCGTTTTTTTTTCTCTCTCTCTCATCACAACCATTGTGAGCTTCTGGTTTTGTCGAGTAGTCGCAATGGTTCCAAACTATGTGGAAACAGAAATTGCACCTGTGCCCGCTTCCCTACAATTGTGCAACCCTCATGAGGGCGTTTATCCGATTTGTCACTTCCTAACTTGATTTGTCAATATTGCAAGCGCCTAATGTTTATCCGAGTATTATTGATCTCCAATTTGTTGCAGGAAATGTCCTCTGGATTTCTGTCCTCTCCAGAATCTCTGACCACCGTATTCAACGTGATCACGTGGATAGACTTGCCGATGCACGTCCTAGGGATCTACTGCATACTCGCGAAAACGCCGGACAAAATGAAGAATGTGAAAGTGAGCATGCTCACTTTGCACATTCTCAGCAGTTTAATGGTGTTCTCGATGACTTTCCTGCTCATTCCCTACGTTCTATTCCCCTATTTCGCCGGGAAACCACTTGGATTTCTGGCCAAAATAGGTGTGCCCATTGCCGTACAAGTGTATCTCGGAGTGACTATGATTGCGTGTAAGTGCTTTTGATCACTGTGACAACATAACAGTCTGTGCAGTAACCGCTGTCGGGATATTGTCAGTTTTCGAGAACCGATACTTTCGATTGTTCAATCATTCCAACTGGAAATCTTTGCGCAAGTACTATCTGACCGCCAATTACACTCTGGCTCTCACGTTCTTCGTCTACCCATTCACGACCATTCCGGATCAGGAGTACGGCAGAAACGAGATTTTTAAGGTACGCTCTTGTTCGCCGCACGTGGACCGCCTAATCATTTTCAGAGTGTTCCTCGCCCTGTACTCGAAGGAATCGACCCGAAAACAATCTTCGTGTTTTCTCTGAACCCCGTACCTTCCGTTGCGCTCATATTCTTTGCGGTCGTCCTATACGTGTCCCAAATTATTGTACTCTTTGTCATTATTCTCCACAACTTAATCACAAAGTACCGACACTCATCACAAAAGACATACGAAATACAGAAAAAGTTCATGATCGCTCTCTTCGTTCAGTTCATCGTAACACTTCTCATTTTCGCGACGCCCATCTTTTTTGTTGTCTATTCGATCGTTTGGAGTGTTTACAATCAGAGTGAGTTCTAGTAGGAAACCAATGAGAATTGCATTTTTGTTTCTCTAGGCCTCAACAATATCTGCTTCGTTATATTGTCCCTGTACGGTCTCATCTCCACACTGACTATGATCTACTTGCAACAGCCCTATCGAGAGTGGATTCTTGGCGTGTTCACGAAGAGCACAAGGAAGTTGGCTCTCAGTTATTCTTCCGAAATTCATGTTTATACTGCCAGGCATGAACAAAACTGAAGTTGTCTGAACATATCATATTAATGAACGTGCTTTTTGGTTTTGTTTTCAATTAAAGGTTTTTTATACAAACAGAGAAAACAAGTGTAATGAACACGGGGGCCTCGACAAAAACACGCATCTTTTCGCATTTCGCTGAAGCAATGGCACCGAGCTGGTCTTCTTAATCATTAGAATTCATTGCACTTCCAGACACCGTCTTCCAAGTATTGTAGTGGGTCCAATCGAGTCAAAACTGAATGAATATGACAAAAGGAAGAAATTCAGACAATCGGAACAACCTAGCAACTTGCTACAGTCGCGGTAAAGTCAGAAATGTCTGACACTGTCAGGTTTTGAGGCACGGCGGCCGGTCTTACGTACTTTATATTGTCATTACCCATTCCCCTAACTAGTTGTGTATATCTTCAAATAATATATAAGCTAATTGACCAACCACAGTTGTGTTCCTTGCATTTTTGTTCCAAACATACCCATCTATGCACTTCCAGAAAGCGCAAAAGTGTGTCCTCGTCTCGCCTTCCAAGTCTCTTCTTGCCCAACTCCTGATTCACATTCTGACTTTCTCTTCCCCCCCCTTTTTCTTTCAGTTAGCATCCGACGGAATCTGACGTACATAGTTGGAGAGCCCTCTGTCCACTCATTTCATTTTGCTACCCGCTCATTTAAATGATGGCAAAACGTTTCGGCGAACAGAAAAACTGTGTGATATGCTTCCGACCGGCGATTTGCCACAATTTTGGAGTGAGTTGATTGAATAACTGGTTGGAAATCGCTACGAAACCCTTTTTTAGGTAATGTCATGTGACGCATGTAAAATGTTCTTCCGACGCTCGATGCTATTGGGTGTCAAGTACGTCTGTAAACGCAACAATCAGTGCTTTGAACGTTAGTTTCAGGGGATTTCAGATTAGAATTATCTTTTCATTTTCAGACAACTTCTCGTGCCTTCGACCGCCCTACTGCCGTGCCTGCCGTCTGGAGCAATGTCTAAAAGTCGGCATGAAGCTGAATCTCTCGAACATTCTTGAGATCAGAAACGAGAAAGACGACGCGATCGTCGCCCTGATCGGCAATCTTCTGCACCTGGACAACAAACGGGAACGCGATCTGATCACCACGTTCACCTACGACAATCCGTCGCTGGAGGACGTCGTCGAGAATCGCAAACTGACTATTCGGAGCAGGGTTTGTGTAGAGCAAAGTCGGCAGTCTACCACAATTCAAAGTCAGACAGGCCACAAAGGAATGCTATTTCAGGACCCGAGCTACAAGATGACAAGCGAGGACTGGTGCTTTTTCGGAGCCTACACGGCCGTCAAATTTCTGTTGAGTCTCGGTTTCATGAAAAAGATGGATTCCCAGGATAAAGTCGGTTATTTTGGTATACATTTCAACAGCATGTTCATAACCCCATTTTCAGCTCATATTGCTCGAAAACTTTGTCGCCAAGGCCACTCTGCTGTTCAGCGCGTTACGCACAATGCGGGCGAAGAATGACAAGATGATAAAGCCGGACGGAAATGATTTCTTTCACGAGTTCTTCTCCAGGTTAGGCTTTTCTGCTAGAAGTCACCCTACACTCATTTTCCGTTCAGATGGTCTCATTTCTCTCTTCATTTCACGAACCGCGTCAGAAGTCTTCTGGTCAACCGACTCATCGAACTGCACATAACCAACGAGGAGTTCATTCTGATCACTGTCGTCTTCTTCTGCAATCCGGCACTGGAGAACTTGTCCGAATACGCGAAGAACATTTTGGGCGCGAATCAGAAGGACTACAGTTCTGCACTAATGCAGTATTGCATGCTCACCTACCAGCAGAACGGACCCTCTCGTTTCACGGATCTTGTCGCTCTGTGCACGGTCACCAATAAGTACTTTGAAGATGTCAAGTATCTTTATTGGCTTTTCGAATTTCAGTTTAATGTAAAGTACAAAAAGTTGGTGTCGGGTGTCATTTAATAAACGATTTCTCTCTCCTTCTGATTCACGAGAGTTTAAGGCTTACACTGACTTTATGAACATTGATATTTATCACTTGCACCCATGGCTCTGGAATTTTCAGATAAAAAGGCAGGGAAAAAGTGAAGGCAACGACATATTTGAGTATCAGAAAGGGAATTTGCACTTTGTGCCAGATACTGTCGTGTTGTGTGAACTCTCGAGAATTGTGACAATCGCAGCGGCAACAGCTGAAAAAAAGAAAAAAGAAGCAAGCAACATAATAGTACAATGGAAACGCGTGGACACAGATCATTGCCGCCGTCACGTTTCAGTAGATACGAAGATGTTTGGTCAGATGTCAATTTGTTGTTTTCTTCTTTTTTCTGCATATTAATTACTTTGCAAATGATATGGGTTGTTTCATTCACAATTGTACACAAAGTTCAGTTATCGTTTAGCGTTATGCGCATGGAATCCACTGACCAAAGTGGTTCCTCCGTCCGCCACGATCGTCTGTCCCACAATGTACTCGGAAGAGTCGCGATCGGCCAAAAACGCGATAACCTTTGCGATGTGCTCCGGCTGAGCAGCAAATCCGGCCGGTATCGAGTGCGGATCGGCGCCGAGACTGTTGTAGAAGCTGTCCGATTGCTCGTTATTGAAGCCTCGCGATACGATTGAGAATCCGGTGGAAACGAATCCAGGTCTGACCACATTCACTCGGATTCCTTCGGAAATCAGGTCGATGGCGGCCGAGCGAGAGTACTGATCGAGAGCTGCCTTCGCACTTGCGTAGTACGGAGCTGATGGCTGCTGAAAACTTGAAAAATTAAGAACTTCTGGATGTTTTACTAGTTTTTTTTACCGCCGACGGTCCTGCCGCAATACTCGACACATTCACGATTTCTCCTCTGCTCTTCGCCAAATACGAGCGCGCCTTCTGAGTCAGCTCGATCACGCTTTGAACATTCAAATTGAAGATTTTCTGGTAAGTGTCAATTCCCGACGATGTGCCGGTGCGTCCTTGAGCGTCAGGGATGTTGGCCCCAGCGTTGTTTATCTGCAATGTTAGCCGTTTGGATGTCGCTGTAGCTAGAAGCTCGCCCTACCAGTATGTCAATCTTTCCGAACTTTGCGACCGTGCTCGAGATGAGAAGATCCTGTCCGTCTGGAGAAACAACATCTGCCACGACGACATTGACATTAGTCTCCGGCACTCCTGCCTTCAGAATTGCTTCTTTCGACTCTTGAAGTCTCCCCGAATCTCTTCCAGTTATAGTCACTTTTGCTCCTTCAGAAGCCAACAGAACGGCAGTTGCACGACCGATTCCATTGGAAGAGCCTCAAATAGAAATCGATAATACTCGAAAAGGTATAAATATAAATATAACTAACCGGTAACAATCGCAACTTTTCCTGCAAATCGAGAAGCCATCGTGAGTAGGAAATGAGAATCGTTTGCTTGTTTATATACTGCCGTCCCCGAATGATGACAATTTCTGTTTTCGTCACAAAATATTGTGTCGGCGGCGGAGAAAGACTATGGAAAACGGGGAGGGCAGAGAGAGGAGGGAGAGAGTGGAAACATTTTGGTTTGTGACATTGATTCCATCGGAACTAGAGTGTGTTTGGTTCATTCAACGACCACAGCTGAATGCGTGAACTTTGAAGATGTTGGCAGTTGGTTTTGGTGTCTCGTCGGTGTTCTTCATGTGGAATGAAGTCTTGTTGATCAGAAAAAGAAAGGAAATGAGTGGCATAGTTGGCTGAACGGACTAGAGTGGGCAACGGATTGAAATCTGAAGGCTGTACAAAACAGATGGACACTACCTGAACATACACTTTAAAAACTTGCTGATACAATAGGATCTGAATGTATATACATCACATGTAATGCAATTGTCGCGCGAATAACTTCCGACACATGAAATGCCTATAAACAAATCAAACGGGAGCACACTTTGCGATAAGGCTTGTGAATGATCAGCATGACAATGGTGGAGAAGAGGCCGTGGGCGCCAAGAATGAGCATGGAGAAGTTGTTGGCGGTTTGATCGTAATATTGAAATGATATTGAGAACATTGCGTAGAGAAGAGGTGCGACTATGATGAGAAGAGGGATTGAGAGCTAAACTTGAGCATGATGACTGGCTAATGAAGCGTTGGAAACTACCTGAGAGTAAATGGCCTTCAAGAACTTGCTTTGTAAACTGAAAGTGAGTGGGGATAAGGTCAGCTTTCGCATTTCCTTGCTCATATTTCTATGAATTAGTCCAATGAAGATAAACCACTGGATCACCACAAAAAGCATCGATGTTAGAAGTGAGACAAGCACATAACGACTCTCAGTTGCCAGTACAAAAATATCAGCTTCTCGAATATAGTCTGGCAGTTCTGGCAGCCCCTGGAATGTGTCATGACGGCGAATCTTTGGAAAGTTGCCGACTACTTCGAGTACATCTTTCACCGCAAACTCTTGATTTGGAATATTCAAATAGGAAGGTATGAAATAAATGAAAGCCAGTAAGTAGTTAAAAGACAACACTGGGATCCGAACACGGTGCCACAAACTGTATCTGGCAAATAGAATATGGTATCGATTCTCGATGATGACTAGTACGGCAAGTCCAGTCGCTGAACAAGAGTGTGAGTAATTACAGTGTCTCCACATGTTCCTCACCCGAAACCAATGAAAACATGAAGTAACATTGGAGAGCTGTCGAGATCCCAATTGCTTTCAGAACTCCCATTGAAAATCCGCTCGCCGTCGGAATCAATATGTACGGAGACATGAACAGACTGAAATACATATCCAAGAAAGCGCTCCAGAAGTGAAGATTCAACATGCTCCACTTGATTGATTTCGTCGAATCCGGAGTCTTGTACAGAATACAGTAGGCTCCGAATATATGAACGGGAATCTCGATGCACGTCATCACGTGGAATGCAATTGTTAGCGAACGTGGCGAGTGGAAGAATGTCGTGTTCATCTGAAAAAAGAAAGGCGGACAGGTTGTTTTCTTTGTTTTTCGTTTCCAACTTTAGTTTTTGTCACGTGATGTGGCTCTGCCTAATTGATTACGCCGAGAAGGGTTCAGATGTTTGCTGCAGTCTTGGTTTGGTTAGAATATACAAAGACACGAACAGCCAGGGAAAAAGAGCAAGACGAAAAGACTCTAATCACACAAGTTTTAGAAAAGAAGTTCAAAGACCGCAGTTAGCCACATGCGCTTGTTGATGAGTATGAACGTTGAAGATCTTGGCAGTTGGTTTTGGTGTCTCGTCGGCTCGCCCTTTACGAATCACAGAAGTGCTCTCCTTCACTTCAGATATCTTTGAGCAGAATAAACGGAAGCACACTTCACGATAAGGTTTATGAATGATCAGCATGACAATGGTGGAGAAGAGGCCGTGGGCGCCAAGAATGAGCATGGAGAAGTTGTTGGCGGTTTGGTCGTAATATTGAAATGATATTGAGAACATTGTGTAGAGAAGAGGTGCTACTATGATGAGAAGAGGGATTGAGAGCTAAACTTGAGCATGATGACTGGCTAATGAAGCGTTGGGAAGTACTTGCAGATAAATGGCCTTCAAGAATTTGCTTTGTAAACTGAAAGTGAGTGGGGATAAGGTCAGCGTTCGTACTTCCTTGGCCATGTTTTTATGAATTAGTCCAATGAAGATAAACCACTGGATCACCACAAAACAAATAGCTGAGAGAATTGGAACAACCACATAACGATTCTCAGTTGCCAACACGAAAATATCGGCGTCTCGAATATAGTCTGGAAGTTCTGGCAGCCTCTGGAATGTGTCATGACGGAGATTCTTTGGAAAGTGGTCGACTACTTCGAGTACATCTTTCACCGCAAGCTCTTGATCTGGAATTATAGAGTAGGAAGGTATAAAATAGATGAAAGCCAGCAGGTAGTTAAATGACAGCACTGGGATCCGAACAAGGTGCCACAAACTGTCTCTGGCAAACAGAATATAGTATCGATTCTCGATGATGACTAGTACGGCAAGTCCAGTCGCTGAACAAGAGTGTGAGTAATTACAGTGTCTCCCATGTTCCTCACCCGGAATAAATGAGATCATGAAGTAACATTGAAGAGCTGTCGAGATCCCAATTGCTTTCAGAACGCCCAACGGGAATCCGGACAACGCTGGTATCAAGAGGTACGGAGACATGAACAGACTGAGATACATATCCAAAAAAGCGCTCCAGAAGTGAAGATTCAACATGCTCGATCGAACAGATTTCATGGAATCGGGAGTCTTGAACAGAATGCAATAGGCTCCGAATATATGAACAGGAATCTCGATGGACGTCATCACATGGAATGCAACCGTAAGGGAGCGAGACGAGTGGAAGAATGTCATGTTCATCAGAAAAAGAAAGGTAATGAATAGAAGAATGTTTTCGTTGTTTTTCGTTTTCAATTTTAGCTCTAGTCACGCCTTTGATACAAAATATACAAATTAACCAACTGATCTCACATAATGTTCATTATAAACTCAAAAAAAAAGTGTTTGGAGCTTAATATCCGCTGATTTAGTTAACAAATAAGCAGTGAGCAATATATTTCTCAATCAAAATCATTCGAGAAGTATGAAGTGGAGAGGCGTGAGTGAGAGCTTGCACCCCACTCAAGTTTCAGAAAAGAAGTTCAACGACGGCATTTAACCACAATTGATTTTCGGTATCTGTATGCCGGTTTGCTACGAATCCGTTGGCGCCAGGAATAAGCACGCAGAAGAGAAAGAACAAAGAGCCTTTGAACAAGAATCCCAAAAAAATTCTTCATTCAATGCTATCTATTTATCAGAGTTAAGATCATTCACTTCGTACCTTCAGGCGGTGGCCGAGAGCGGAATGGTGACGGTTCCGGCGGGAGTGATGGCGGCGAACGCGGCCTGAGCGTCGGTGGCGTCGGCCGGAGCTGGCGCGAAGTGAATCACGAGCTTGTCCTCCTTTGGCGGCCCGGCGGTGCGCGTGATGCTAATGTCCTTCGAGCCGGACGGATCGACGAAGCCGAAGACCGGAGTGATGCGGTACTCGTTGTTGTTCGACGATTTGATCTTGAAGATGAGCTTGTCGGCGCCGGCGTTCACGAGCTTGTGGGTAGAAGCACCGCCGGCGGCTGGCACGGTGCATGCTGGTGGATCGGCAGTCAGAGACATCGTTGTCGCTTCCGTTCGCTGGCTAACTTGAGCAAGTTATGAAGCTGTTCCCGCGCAGAAACTCCCTTTTTCTAGCCGTTTTATCAAGATGTTCTAGTGACATTTGGGGCACGTCAATTCGCTTCACTTCTAATCAATTTCGCTGTTTTGTGTGAAGATCACTTCAAACTATTATTATTCATTCACAAATAGTGGTAGTTGGTTCACAATCGAGTTCATACGGTACAGAGAGTTGGGCTCAGAAAACGAAGAAGTGCTAAAAGAATTGGGGACTAGAATCACCCGGGATCACGGGGGAAATCATGACGATGTTTGTTTGTTTCAAACGGGGGGACAAAATATGAGGGACCAAATATGGAACGCACGGAAATGTGGTAGAGAAGTTATTACAACATTCATGGACCGCCAATGAGAATAGTTTCATTCAGTCAGTACTGCTCCTGGGGGTCAATTTGATGATGCGGTTGATAGGAGTGATAGTACTCCTCCGGGTACTGGAACGATCGCTCTCGCGTCCGGAGCATTCGATTGCGACGCATTGTGGAGGACTCCAGGACTGGTTGCGGCTCGACGTCCTGCGAGAATCCACGTAGCATTTGGGAGCGTTTGGTGGCTGCTGGTTGGGCGGCGAAGGCCGTCGATTGACGGGACGGGGAGCTGTGTGCCGATGTTCGCGGGTTGGGAGCGGTGTAGGCGGAATGGACCTAAAAGAAGTGTTCTTCATTGAAAATCGTTTGCATCTCTCTCTCTCTTTCTCCAAACAACTATTCCTATTTGCTCTCACTCGCCCTGTTATCACTGCCCTTCCTCACGTTTTTTTTGCCGCGTTCTCATGCAGTTGTCAGCTGACTCCCTATCTCTCTTTTTCTCTTTCTCTCTCTCGCTCTACTTCGCCAATCGCTCCCAAAGTACAATTATTCTTTTCCATTTGAAATGGGCCATTTCTTCGTCTTTTCTGTTCGCGTGAATGTCAGTCGCAAGTGCGCTCTGTTGTGACGCGTCCATCACGAGTGTTGTCTGCTCTTCGTCATCCACAGCACAACATTCGTCTCACTTGGACGCCTTCCCGTTGTTCCCATTTTCCATCTGTACAATTTCGTTGTTCTCTGACGCACCGCCCGTGTTTTTCAATTTGTGAAAGTGTACAGTTAGCGAAAACATAAAATCCTTCATCTTCTTCTCTCTTCCTTGCATTTCGCTTCATTTTGGCGCGTTCCTCGCACCTGTTTGCTTTTATTGATCGAACCGCGCGCCCCCCTATTTCCCTCGTTTACTTCTTCGAACTCTTTCAGCGATGAGCTTCCAACTCATCGAAAACGAGACCGAGCCGGAGACGTTCGAGGAGTACCGTCAATTGATGATGGGAAGAATCAGGGAAGTGGTGAATGTGAGTTGCGACCTCAACGAAAGCAATGTTTCTAGCCAAAGTGTTCAGGGCTGGAACGATATTCGCAAGGAGAATCTCGAAGAAATGGACATGTTGGTCGCTAAAATGATCAACACGGCGAATTCGGAAGCGCTCAGCCGCTTCGAGGCGGAAGTCTTTCTGCGTGGCAACGACCCGAGGAACTACATTCTCCGCCAAAAGCAGATCACTTCGACGGCCACCATCGAGTTGGGCAAGGAAATCGAGGAGAAGGAGACCGTCCTGCACTCGGATCCGAACTGCGGTGGCGTGCCGGGACACAACGGAGCGAGCGCGTCGACTATGTAAGTGCAAAGAACGTCTAGTTTCTGACAACGACGTAATGTTACAGTCATAGCCTGCGCGGAGGCTTCGGAGTCGACTTAAACCATCCGGGAATCGCTCTCCAATATCTCGAGGACAGAATCAAGCTCGAGAAGCTGGTCAAGGACAGAAACAGACTGTTGAAGCGCAAATGATTATTCTTATCCCCTTCTTCTTCTCAAAAGCCCACCCATCCTCTTTTTCTGTGTTCGCTTCCTTAGCATTCTCCCGTGCGCCATCCCGTTTTTCCAAATCTCTCTCTCTCTCTCTCTCTCTCTCTCTCTCTCTCTCTCGCCCTGTCGCTTCCTTGCTTGCTTCCTCACCTGATACAACGCAATATGTCCGCAGTTTCTGACCCGAAGTCGTTCGCAAATGTCCAGAGCCTGTATGGTGTTGGACGGATGCAAAATGCTTCCGTACTCGCACATCAGAATGTAGGCGAACGGTCGTTGCAATCCGTTTTTGTGGCTGTAAATGCAATCATTATTTCACTTTGCTCACACACGTTCGTTTTTGTGTTTGTAGCACCCTTGTAATAAACGAATTGGAACATTTTACTGACTTGGTCGGACACCTCATCAACGAGATGCGTCTCAGGTTCCACGAGCGCGGAGAGTGCTTGTAGATCTCGCGGGCGCCGCTCCATTGCAGCCACGTCTTCTCGAGCGTTCCCTGCTTTCCGGCGTCTTCGAGCAGCTTGAATCCGATGACAATGTAGCCGGAGTGACGATGCGCCGGCAGACGATTCTCGCCGACACTTGCCGTCTTCTGGATCGAGTACACCTCGTCATAACACCCTGGAACATGAGCCACTTATCCGAGCTCCAACTTGTGTTTTACGGTGATCAAAAGCGAATGAGTGAGCTGTGAACTTTTGCCTAAAAACACGCGGCTAATCCTCTTAACTTTCGACCACCCGCACCCTCTTGAGAGACGCCTCAAAAACCAAACGCAATCTGAATTCGTACACTTCTTCTGTCCATCCGCTCGCTCATCAGCAAACAAACATAGCACTATTTTTAGGCTCGAGAATATGTTTACCTCCCCGCATCCATCCATTTTCATGGGAGAAAGAGGCGAAAGATTTATGAGCTTCTTCGCGTTTTCCGCCGCGTCATTATTCTAGAGAAGAGACGACTGGAAACGATTTGTGAAACTAAAGTCCGCTGCAGTTGTTTGTGTTATTGCAGTTTGTAGCCACTATAGTCTATAGAGCCCGTGTAGTTCCTTCCCGTGTCACCCGTGTTCAACGAACCATAAAGACTGCCGTGAGTGGGCGAGCAATCGCGCGCCAAGTCGGAAATCTGCTTAACTCGGTGCGTGTAGTCCACGTTTTTGAATTGTGCGAAATGCATGTACGGGAAGAGCGCTGCAAATTCGTCGGCTCGATTCGAGTTCAATCTTGGCCTCAGGGTTTGTACGGATTCGACTAGAGAGTCGTCTCTCTTCAGATCCTTACGTTTATTGTCAATGCACTTGAGAAGAACCGCTTCTGCAAAATCTTTGCGTTCCTGGATGACGTGGCACTCGCTGACCGCCTTTTCGTAGGCCGGGTCCTCTTGCGCAAATCTGAAACCATTTCTCGCGTAATTCGACACCGGCCTCTCCCTCTACACGAGCTCATTTTAAATTAGCAAGTTCACAAAATCAACGAGTTGGACCTTGGACGCGATCATTGGGCCGCTCATTTGAACGAGTTGGACGTGTGGCCGACACGTCTGTCAAATGATATCACCGCCGAGGAAGCGGACGGTCAAGTGGGGGAGGAGGAGGAGACGAAATGGCAATGGAATTGAAATTGGAGACATTTGTCTTTTTTTAGAAGAATGTGATTTGTGAGCACAAAACACTAGAGAACCCCCACTTTCAATTAACAATTAGAGAAGTCTTCTGCGACCAGTTCCCGTCAAAAGTTTTCCCACTTTTGCAGAATCTCACGTCTTCAGGCACAAGGTTGCAGAAGCGTCAAGATTAAAGTTTACATATGAGTTTTCACTGGTTTCGTTCAACTCACCCTCCGTAGCTGCATCCCGGATTTCGAGGACCGCCGACGAATCCGATCAACGACGAGAACTCGTTCATTTCGCCCTCCGACACATCGATGACCTCTTCCGACTTCTGCAAAGTACGTCGAGACATAGACGAGGAATAATATGTATGAGAGAGTTGGTTTTGCTTCGTTGAGCCCGGTGTCAAATGTTTTGCGCGCGGACCAGTCGCCCACGGTTACCCCGAATGGGCGGGACACAATGAATTGAAATTCGAATGTCTTTGTTTGCAAACAAACTCAGAAAGAACGGACCAGCGAGTACGCGTTGATCATTGTCGGCGAAGTCAATGAGGATCGGTGATAGTTGACGTGGTTTCGGACCATGTTCATGTCAGGAATAGCCTCTAGCAATGGCGGTTTGCTCTGGACTGAGGGGCTCGTAGGACCTCATCTAAGAAAAGGGGCGGAGCGTAGAAGGAAGGAGAGTCGCAGACGCAGACACTGGCGCCGAGACTAGAAGGCGCACGGGTGGGGAGAAGGAAATTGGAATTGAGATGGAATTTGGATTAGCCGCCCGCCAACGAGGAGGAGATCCCGCTGAAATTGGGTGCGATGGTCCTTTCTCCTCCTCGTCTCTTTTTGTTCGTGACGTGGAAACGTAACCGCTTTTGTAGCATTCTGATTGCATCTACGAAAGACATACATCTCGACGCAAAACATCCATCCCAAAAAAGGGCTGTGACAACCGGAAATTGATGTATGACGAAATAAATCGGCGCCGAGTTCTTGAGCACGGATTTCTGAGGACCGGTGTCTGATCTTGCTTATAGCGGATGAGATGATATGGGCGGAAATGTCAAGGGATTGGGTGCAAGGTTTTGAATTGATTCCAAGTTATTAGGAATTGGGTCCAGGATGAAACTACCTGACAGTACATTTAGTTAGTTTCCACATTCGTACACCTCTCTCATTTTCTTTACGGTCAATCAACTCTTCATTCATATACAACGGAACATAGCCTACCTATTTTTGCAGAAAGAATGTACACAACAACTGACCGACCAATCCCACTTCCGGTCTACTTTTTACTTTTTTACTTTCTCTTTCGCTACTATAGCGTTGGAGCGCGGCTATTTTTGACACACTATTACTAGCCTTTTTTTGGGAAGGAAAAATAGCAAAAAGATTGGTTTGTGAAGTGAATGAATTGAGCAAGGTATTTGCGGAAATTGGAAGGGGTATATATTTCGAGAGAGAGAGAGAGAGAGAGAGAGAGAGAGAGACGAAATTTGATAGGCAGTCTCTTCTGAAGGAGACAATAGAGGAAACGAGCGGCAATTCTGACTTTGCAAGAATGTTTTGATGGTATTTGAAGAGTTCGGAGCCTTGGAATTCGTCATTCATCTGGATCGCGTGAAACCAACCCAACCCATAACTCATTTATTCGTTCTCTTGTCCCCACTTCCTCTCGGTGACGTCATTGAGTCAGTTTTGATCTGGTAGATCAAACACGGCTTCAGTTGAGGGGGTGGACAAGCAAAGTATCATCGAAGAAATGAATGAAAGATGGGCTGTCTGTCAAGTGGCTCGCCCTGCTTCAATTCCTATTAAAGGACCGTTTTGCAACTGGACAATTATTCCACTTTTACACCTCGTGGACATTTCGCAACCAGGTTTCCCGAACTGTGCGTGTACAGTCTTACCTGATGATGACAGACAACTCTCCACGGACTGGAATCTCTAGAAGAATCGGCCATTTAGGTGCGAATGAGTGTTGTGTACTCAAAAACGAAAAAGAGAAAGAGTGTGTCCTGTCAGTTCAATTTGGAAGGGAGCTCTCGTCTCTAATTCATTCAAACATGCGAACAAAGGCACGGGGCGAACAAAAAGAGGCGGGTTCGTCTCGAAAAATTGAAAAATTAGAAGAGAGAAATGTGGACCGACATCTTCTTTTCTCGAGCAAGAGGTCAAATTGGATTCAGTTTTGGGAGCCTTCTGACAGTGTGTGAAATGAATTGGAGCGCATATTTCATGAGTAAGACTAACGGATGACAAGTGATCGGCGTCTAATAGAGCGCGTTTGCCCGGCCAAGACTCGAAAACTTCACAAAGATTCGGTGCGATTCGAAGTGGGCGACAAAAAGTGAGAAGGAGGAAACGAGGTGTCGTTGACAATCTGAACACAACAAATGCATGCATTCTCAAACAGATTCTCCGCCTCTTTGGCTTTTTCCGTTTTGGAGAGTCTGCTCACCTACCTCAAAGTTTACGAGCCTTTTCGGAAAGCTATGAAAGCTGTGTAAGCGCAGCGGTTTCAGACTTGAGAATGCGCACATGTTTATTTCCATTTTCAGTGTGTTGTCTTGTCAAAAACGTGTATCGAATTACACTTACTACGCGTTTCAAGCGACACACACAATGTATTCATTTCGAACCGAATTCGAATTGCGCTTGCCGACGTCTTGGGCGGCGCAAACCAAAACCAAAACAATTAGACCATTCTGTTTTTGGACCCACACATTGGCGGGTGGCATTGAATTTCGGAAGAGTCATGTGGGCGAAGAGAGAGTGGTCACAAATCAGAAGTATTCGATGGGACAATAGATCAGAAGACTGGGGAGCCACACAAAATCATTTAAAATGACCGAACGAGCGCCGGGCTCCTTCAAACCGTTCATTTTTCCATCTTCTCACTCGTTCGATCTCATCTCAGTGCAGGAATTTTGCAGAAACGAACGCGTGCGCGCACGCAAAAAAAGTGAATTTCCGTTAGAGGCGAGAGAGCAAAGCATAAATATGTCAGTGTCGTGCCAAATAATGGAGGCGAAACGGGGGAGAAATTAATTGGAAATGAGTTGGCAGAAGAAGCCGCCGCACACCTTCACAGCTCATATAGGCAGCTCAGCAGCTCACTTCAGAATACTAGGAATAATTAAGTGCGAGCGACATATTATTATGATATCATGAAAATGTGCACGGGAGTGGAGAACAATAGAAATGCTCTGGACATTATTTGGTTTACGAACTCTCGAAACATGTACTTTTAGTGGTGTAATATCGAGGGAAAGATGATAGAAATCAACGTGCAACTCACCTTCTCAACTGGCGGCTTCCGAATTGCGGACTGTGACGCGGGCGCGATTCGAATACTGTCATACTGCGAGAAGTTTCTGGGCAACGGAGTGGCCGGACCCACTCCCGTCGACAGTTCCATGTTCGAGTTGCTTTTGAGCAGCTCGAACGAGTACTGATCTCTCTTCATTTTTCGCGGCATTATCCGTCGAAGGACGTCCATATTCAGAGCTTCTGTCGGGCCGGCAAATATGAGGAAAATGGACGGAAAAACGAGCGAAACAGAGCGAAATATGGAAGAGAAGGGCAATGAATTTGAAGGGCTTTCGGTGAAAGAAGAAAGAGGAAAGGGGGGGAAGAAATTGAAAAAGGGTATGGAAATGGAATGGAATAGAACAGAAGAAGAGCTCATCAATAATGCTTTTTATCAGCGAATCTCAGCTGATCACAAATCGACAATTGTCTCAAATTTCCAGGCAAGAGAAAGAAAGAAAGAGAAAGAGAGGAAGCTATTGTTATGTTCGCAAACAAGCACACATGATAAGTCTCCAGAGATTTGCTCTCCCACTCTCTCTCTCTCTCAGCGAATTGTCCCGCCAGTTCGTTTTTGATTTTTCTCAGCCCTTTAACGTTTTCATTTAAGAGTGTGACCAGGCCGAATGTGTGCTTGGAAAATCAACGGCGACACAAACTGCCCGGCCAGAACTGGTGCTCGCACGGGGGGTGATTGGGTTTTGGAGTCGAAGAGGGACCGAGAGAAGGAGAAGATGAGCCCCCCACCAATCCAAACTTCTTCTTCTTCTTCTTCTTCTTCTTCCTCTTGCTTCCTTCTTTCTTCTTTTCTGTTCTCTTTTCCGGTGATGATGAGAAAGAGAGAAAGGATTAGTATATATATATATATATAGTTATTGTGCCTAGTTTCCATAGCTTTTGTGTAAAGCAAACGTTGGCAAAACGATAAAAGTACAGACAGAATGAGTGCAGTCGGTTGCAAAGTGTCCGTTCAGGAAACGAGAAGAGAAATTGCGGAGGAAGTGGTGTCACGCACCGAAATCGAGACGCCTGAGAACGCGATTTCACGTGGTTTTGTGATTCTGAGAATGGAATGGCGAAAAAGTGTTTACATCTCGAAGAAAGATGCTCCTTCTGATTTGAATTTGTCCTAAACCCAAAAAAACCAAAAAGTTGGCGAGCGGGAGGGGGAACCGACAGACTCTGCAAAAAGAAATGAAACGGAACCGAACCACATGTTGTTCGGCTGATGAACTCGCTGGATTTGAGAGCAGAAAAAGAGAAGAGAAAGAAATGATGTCTCAATGATTTATGCGCATTTTTTGTGCGAATGCTTGTCGATCGCACGCTCAGCCGGGGCATTTCAATCCTACCGGTTACCGGAAAAGCTACCGAAAAGGGGACGGGGAAAAAGCGCCTGGAGAAGCGGCTCCAAACTGAATTAAGAGACTGAAGATGGAAGAACACTCACCCACTCACCCAATTACCATCAAGATTTCTTTTCTTTTTTCTTTTTTCGAAAAGCTCCTTCGCTTCCCCAATCTAGATTCCTCCCATGTTTGCGTAACTTCCTTCTCCGGTCTCAAAACACAGAAAAAGGCCCCAAAACGGCCAATATCGGTGGCCGGGCAAATGTTCTATTTTCCTGCCAGAATGAATGTCGTAATGTCACAATTCTCGTCTATGGATGCGCATTCATATGAAATGTGCCGGTTTTTTGTTCGGATTCGAAGAAATTTGACAGCCAAGTCTTGCGAATCGAGAAATAGAGCAAACGGGTGGACGTTTCGCAACTGGAGACCGTTTTGCAACTTTTAGGAGGTCCGGTTTATAGGTGTCCGCACTGAGAGACAGTTTTTCCGCAAAACTAGGAACAGAACTAGGAACAGAACTAGGAACGAGAGAAGACCAACAATTGTGTGAACATTTCAGTTTCGAAATGTCCGACAGTTCCGAGCCCACCTTGTACCTGTTGCGAAATGTTCCGATTACGGTGGTAATCGCAAAAAACATCATCAAATATTTACAGCATCCGAAAATAGAGAAAAAAAGTGAAGCGTACCTGTTGTGGAAGATGTGTCAGCCGAAGTCTGCTGGCTGGAAACAGATCCATCACTCGTCGGTTGTCTGCAGAAAAAGTTCTCAAAAGTGGGGGGAAGAGATGAAAAACGACAGGGCGGACGGAGAAATATGAAATGAGGCTGGCAGCAAAAATTAAATGAATTGGCGATTCGATTCGACGAGCCGCCGACGGATGGAATGCGCGGCGACGAGAAAACGGCAAAAAACACAACAATTGTTATTTATATGAAGGAGGGAGGTGAAGCGAGAGAGAGAGAGAGAGAACAAAATCGGCATTTTCATTCAATTACACCTCACCGACGGACGGGTTCTGCTCCTTCAATTAGAGAGTTCAAAGCCTATTCCGACACAAAAAGGTCATCGTCTCTTCTTCTTCTCTTTCTTTTTCTCAATAGAAAAGAGAAAAAGAGGAAACGGGAACCACGTGTCGTTCTGATAATTGCACACTTGTGCGTCCGGAGAAAAGGGGGGGCCAGGGAGAGAAGGAAATGAGTCACACGCAAGAGAGGAGGATGTCTTCCCCCGAAATCCGAACCTGATCGCGCTGAGGACAGTTCTGAGCCGCCAAAGACCTCGAAACTTGGCAACTTGTTCTTCTATTATTTAGGGGCACCGCACAGAAATGGCGCTCTGTTGAGAAACTCTTATTTCAGTGCAAATTGAGCGACCTCGGCGCCGAGTTTGAAAAGTTAGGCCACATTTTCAGTGGAAAATTACTTCGCGGCCTAGCAAATTCGGCCAGATTGCGAACAGCGCGCCCTTTCTGTCTCCGGTGCCCCTATGAATAATATTCACACTTTTTGTGTCGAAACGAACCAAAAATCGAAAGCGGGCCATGGCGACAAAACACAAACAAAATGCGGTTTTGTCCTTCCTCTGTCTTTCTCACTCAAACTGAATGGAATTTTCAATGATTTGCCTAGCTAGCCGCCTGAAGCCCCTATTTACTCCTCAATTCGCGCGCGCGCACGCACTTTGGTTTACACGCCAAAAAACCGGGGGGGGGGGAGAAAATTAATGCAACGTCCTTTTTCGATGATGTTCTCGGCGGCCGGGCGCGGGCCCGTATCTCCATGGACGCACTCAAGCCACGCCCCCACTTTTCATGCTAGAAAGGAGCGGGTTTCCGTTTCCGAAAAGGATGTACCCGGTTGGGTGTACACTTCCTTGAGAAACGCGGAGACCAAAGCGGTTCAGGACGATTTGCAACCGCTGTAAAGCAGCAGCTAAACATTCTGAATAATTTAGACTCGCTTCGCAATAGGAAAAAAGTCGAAACGAAATCAGACACCGCCGGCTGCGACCTATTTGGGTCTCTCATGCTCCCTTCTAACTTTGGACTTTTGAATGGCCACTTAAACAACAGAAAAAGGAGGGGAGAGACTGATCTAATCTGACGACTCGTTTCGAGTGGTCCGGCACACACATGTGATGGACGGACGGAAAAGTGAAGACGATTGAATTTCAGATTTTAGGGAGGAAAGTGTCTGGACTCGATGCGACTGAATAGGTCAGTGAGGGCAGAAAGAACAAGACACGGAGAAAGTAGTAAAAGTATAATATCGTTAGGGTCGAGCCTCTCTACTTATTAGTTAGCCCCCCCCCCCCTTTCCTCTCTTTCTTCTTCTCCCTTCCGTCCCACTGCTCCGTTTTTCCAGAGAAAAACTGCTGTCGGAATTAATTTGTGATGGGAAGGGAAGGGAAGGGAAAATAAGGCGAAATAAGAGGTGTTTCGAAATCGGTCAAAGTGTACGCAAAAAGAAAGCGGAGAAAAAGAGGAAGAGGAAGTCGTTCCGTAATGTGTCTGGTTTATGTGGACTATGGACTAAAAGTCTCCCAACACTCTTTTTTCCATGTTTCTTCACGGCTATTTTGGCTCGATTTGGTGGCGTCTGTCTAGCCGTATAATATCGGAAAACGGAAAGCAGATAGATTTGTGATGAATTAGTTATCATTCAAAACACGTGCCCACACCACTGCTCCTGAGCGCTAATCGGTCGAAAATCAAGTGTCTCTCGAGCCGCTTGTCAGCTGAGCAGTAAATCATTTATGAAAATCATTTTTGGAAACGAGCAGAGCATGATTTCTCAGCGACCAACACGAAAAAACTGAGCCCCGGATGCTTCCGCGTCTTCTCTTCCGGATTATTTATCTGCAATCCAGAGTACAGCCCACATACATATCTCCCGCATTCTCACATTCGTATGCATTTCCAATGAGTTTCTCCGGCAGAATTCTTCGAACAAAATCGGACGAGACGAGAAGACGACGAAAAGATTTTAGACAATAGTTTGATTTGTGAGCGCTTGTTCTGACGGTGCTAATTAATTATCCAGGTGTGGGAGGGAAAAGGAAAAAAATGAAATGGAAAAGTAATGGCGTGCAGAGTCATACAAAAACAATCATACTTCAGAAGACGTCGTTTCGTCTCGCAACACACTCATCCGAATCATCAATTATTTATTCAAACTCTCCATAAACAGCTTTTTGTAGTTGTAGGAGCTCGGATGAAATATTTGCAGTATTGTGACCAGGTATTGCGCATCTTCGAAGCACTTCGCCATCACATTGCCCACGGAGAGAATGTCGTGGAACCGTGCCGGACCCTGCTCGTCGCGCCACGTCATTTTACAGTAGTCGAGAAGCGATTTCGTGTACTTTCGCTGATTTTCGGAGACGATCTGCTTCGAGTACTCGGAAAGTCCTTCTAAACCTGAAAAATGAGCGATTGGGGGGAAATGGTGGGCGGATGCTTGACTCGCTTGAATTGCTAAAGAGTATAACTGTTGCGAGAATGTACTCTTCAGACGTTATCTTCAAATCTGTTAGTTTAGTCACCAACAGCTTCTGTAGCCGATTCACATAATTGACGGAACACTGCGGTAGTCTAAATTTACAGAAATAGTCTCGTACATGATATTGAAGAGCACGTACTGCTGAATTGAGGTCGGGTAGACTTCTGTTCCGTCGGGGTTCACCAACACTTCGCTACTTTGACTCGAAGACCTGAACGCAGACGCCAAAAGATAGGCTTTCATCGCGAAACTTTTGAGAAGAACTTGTTTGTCCGAAGGCTGCAAAAGATGCATAAAGTCGAGACTGTTCAGGAACTCGACAGTAGTCCAGATGCCGAAGAATGACCATTGGGAGAGCACTTGCTGCGCTCCGAGCACTTCCGAAAGCGTTTGTGTCTGTAAAAAGTGGGGAGCATCTGATTGGAGTCGCGTATCTCACATTGGTAGCCGGGTTGATTGTGAATCCTCGGGTGGTCCTGCTAATCAACTGCTCAATCGTCGGATCCTCAGTACTCCTCATCATCTCAAAGTTCACCGTTCTTCTCGAGTCCAGATTGAGCAGAGACCTGATCATGTTGCACAGCGCGTCGACAGAAGTGCCGAACGTGGCCGTCGTCGAAGGATTGCCCGTCTCCACGATGGATCGTGCTTCTTCCTCCACACTCAGATACCGCATTCCGACCGCCAAACATTTGGTGAACCGACACGAGCGACACTTCGGACGGCTTTTCGCTGTCTCTAAAAGTGGATGATGTCACTGGGAAGAGGGATTTGTAAAGGAATATGCTCATATGTTCGACAGGATTTCTTTTTGGACTCTTGGTACGAAATGTTCGAAATTAGGGCCGAGTAGTAGAGTCACAAACCACACAATGTAATAAGCTCAAATATTCACAAGTTTGGCAAGACAAGAGTCTATTTCAGTTTTACAGATCATTTTCTAATTTTCAAATTGTCAGCGACGACGCATAAGTATAAGTAGGCCGCTTTTCTATGATCAAAACATGATCCAGGTGAGTCTAGGCTGAACGGGAGATCATTCAAAGTACTCGAACTCTGCCTTGTTCACCGTCGTCGTGGATCGTTGATCTCTGAAGTTTTATCGAAAAGCATCGAGCGGATTGGTTTGGTTGCCTTCCAGAGATCATGACGGTCCACGCAAGTATGGCTTGATGAAATGCTAGAAACTCGACTCGCCGATATTCTGATAGCACGCGTTCTTGCCACGGCACTCGTAGCCCGGTCGAAGTAGGATGACGCGTCGGAAGAACATTTTGCACGCGTTGCAAGACAAGACCTGCGAATGAAATAGTACGTAGGTACGGTAGCTCTTCCCGACTCACTCACCCCATAATTCAATCCAAAAGCATGCTGTCTGCAAACGATGCACTTGAGCGAAGGCGAGCCGACAGCTACCAGAGAATCGCAAGAGTTTGGGAGCATGTTCACGGTTAGCCAGGGAAGGCAAAAATGAGAGAAATGAAATGAAATGAGCAGGGGCAATCAGAAAACGCTGCTGCCGCCGCCGATGCTTCTGATCACATTTCGGAGCAATCCGCTTTGCTCCGCGGCACCGCCCGAGTCATCCTAAGCTTTTTATTTCACTTAAGTGAAAAAGGTTATCTGTGACACTCCTGCTGAGAAGCGTTTCTCATTTTCGAAATGATTCAATTCAGGGGGGAAAGGGTGAGTTTAGTTTAGGTAAAGGGTCATGAGGGGAGTTGAAAATGTGCAAAGGATTTTCAAATTTATCTTCTACTTTGCGTGCGAATCAGGATAATCGCTTTTTCACATCAATCGGATTTGATCTAGACTCTTTGACATTTCTGAAAGAATAGACCCGGAAAAGAAGGATAAGAAGGACACTTTTATTATCTCCGATTTCAGTTCTTCATCACGTCGGCGAACACTTTTTTGAATTTGAAGTCTGGCATGTAGAACTGGAACAGCACGAGTAGGTGATGAACATCCACAAAGTTCGCATTGATCACATCGTACAGCGAGAGCAGGTCCGTGAAACGGGACGGTCCGTTCTGTTGGTACGTCAACAGACAGTACTGCAACAGCACCGAACTGTACACTTTTTGTTGAGCGGCCACGCTCGAACGGGCGGTTTCCGAGAGAGCGCACAGAGCTGGAAGAAGTGAATATTATGAGTCTAGTGAGGCAAATTTGAAAAGTGACCGGGATTGCAGAAGAGAATCACATTGAGAAGCACGTGCTCCTCGTTTCGTATTCTCAGTTCGGTGAGTCTGCTCACCAGCAAACTGCGGATTCGATGCAGAAAATCGGGCGAAAACTTGGCGTAGAGAGAATCGGGATAAACGTTGTCTCCATTCGGAGTCACAATCGTGTCCCGCCCTTCGCATTTCGTCCTCAATGCACTCGCCAACAACATCGACTTCATCGCAAAGTGCTGAAGAAGAACGAACTTGTCCGCGGTGTCCAGTGAATACATAAAGTCCAAGCTCAAAAAGTGTTCAATGCTTGTGTAGATTCCAAAGAACGAGTACTCGTGAATGTCCGGAAGAGTCTTCAGTTGGGTGGTCTTCACAACCATCCGCGAGTCCCTGCTCCTCTCGATCATCTCTTTCAGTGTCGGGTCTTCGGTTGTGAACAAGTGAAGCACTTTGTATCGTCTTCTGGAGTCGTTGTACAATAGTTGGCCAATCAATGAATGCACACCGTCGTCCTTTCGGTTTTTGAGCTCTAAACGAGGTTTTCCAGGCGCAATATATCTCATGCCGGCGTTTAGACAACGCTGAAAACGGCACGCTTTGCATCGTTTCTCCGCTGAAATGCCGTCGAGTCCGTCCGAACAAGTGTTCCAGAACTTGCAAGTGTACGTGATTTTGTCGACTTCCACACGTCGGAAGAACATTTTACAGGCGTTGCACGTCAAGACCTGAGCGATTTAATCGGAATCGGACACGAGACGCACAAGAACTTACACCATAGTTGTAGCAGAACGCACGATTTCCACAAATTGCACACTTTTCCGTCATCACACTCACTTCCGGCACAGAGTCGTCCGAATCGATTGAGGCGGCAGATGATGGAGAACCGGACAGAGACATTTCCTCCCCCGACAAGCTATTATTTCGACTAGAAAGTAGTCCTTCTCTATATCGAAAAGTGGAAGACGGAAAAGAGCAAAAGATGAGCGACGAAGGCGATGTGAGAGTGGACGGAATACACTTATGCAATGTACCCGGCTATTTTGGAGTGAGTAGCAGGTGTCAGAGTGCTTTGAGCAGACATCAGACGAGTTCTGAGAAACGCACGTGACACAGCTGCAATAAGAAGTAAGAAATCTTGCAAAGAACCGAGTGAGGAGGCTTAGAGGAAGTTCAAAGATCAACAATATCTGAGCACTCTTTGCACCTATGCTAATGAACAACATTTTATTCAATTTGGCAACTCGAAAGCTGCATCGGTCAGCTTTTTAGTTTTGATTTCAGTCATATAGCACTGGAACAAGAGTATCAGACCATGAATCTCGTTAAAGTTGGTGTCGAGCACTTGGCACACGGAGAGCAGATCGCCGAATCTCGAAGGTCCCGATCGTTGATAGGACCAGAGGCAGTACTGCAACAGAACCGACGCGTAGCTCTTCTGCTGTGTCGTCAGAATCGTCTTCGCATTCTCCGAGAGCTTTGGAATTCCTGCAACTCTTATGATCTGCGTGTTGCGAAAGAATAGGTGTTACCAGAATTGCAGAAGAAAATGGCAGTGAGTAGCACGAATTCCTCGCGGGTCACTTGAAGTTCAATGAGTTTGACCACGAGAAGACTCCGCGTTTTATTCAGCATTTCCCTGCTGATACTGGCTGATCTGCAAAAAGTTCAGATAGACGAGATGTCAGAAAACGTGGCTCACTCCAAAAGTGCTTTCGGATAAACAATAGTGCCGTCCGGGGTGATTAACTGGTCGCACTTATCAGTCTTTGTTCGCATTGCACACTCGAAGATCGAAGCTTTCATGTAGAAATTCTGTAGCAATTTGAGTTTATCGGAGACTTGGACGGACGTCATAAAGTCCAGACTGATCAGGAACTCGATCGATGTGAAGATGCCCGAATCGGTCCATTCGTAAACATTGAACTGACGATGATTCGCAGTTTTCTTTCTCATTCTCAACTTTTCCATCTCAATCATTTCGAGTAGACTGGGATCTTTGTCGGTGTAGTGTCCGAGCAGACGTTCCTGTCTTCTCGAGTCGAACCACATCAGTTTCCCGATGCATTCCGCCACGTCGGCATTCAGTCGAAGGTCGAGTTGGAAGCTATCAGCGACGGGTAACTTCATACCAACCTCCACACACTTTTGAAAACGGCAAGATCGGCAGAGGGACAATATCGGTGAGCTTGGAGGATCTGAAGGAAATTGTTCAATGTTGAAGCCTGGTGGTGCACTCAATTTGAAAGCACGATGCTTCTCCGTTGATGCAACAGCTCCGATTGTTGTCCGTGAAGCTCCTTTTGAAAAATTCTTTGCAGGCATTACACGAAACGGCCTGAAATACGAGATTATGTGTTAGCCCGGCACGTTGCAAGTCTGAAAATGATGAGTTAGTTGGGTCCAGCGCACAGACTGGACTATTTAGGCTCGAAGAAGAAGAAGAAGACGCTAATTCTTACTCCATAATTGGTTCCAGAAGCCTTCCTGCCGCAAACCAAGCAAGAAGAGACGACGAAACGAGCCGAGTTCATTTTCCAAAAATACTGAGTCACTGATTCTAGCGGTAGACTTAAGAATGAGAGTCTGATTTGTGTAAAACTCCCACGAGGCGTAAACTAGACCAATTCGCGCGCATGAAAACTAGACATTGAGCGCAATTAGTCTGGGAGTTTTGCGAAGAA
This sequence comes from Caenorhabditis sp. 36 PRJEB53466, assembly GCA_946814055.1. Lineage (NCBI taxonomy): Eukaryota > Metazoa > Nematoda > Chromadorea > Rhabditida > Rhabditidae > Caenorhabditis > Caenorhabditis sp. 36 PRJEB53466. Next base: position 8,084,280 of record CAMPFS010000005.1, on the reverse strand, counting down.
AGGTTATCAGTTGGTTTGTCGATCTCCTCGTGTTAGTCATCGAATTGATCTAGTCTATGAAGTGACTAAGGGAGAGGACCACCCAAATTTCGGAAACTCGGTCCGTCTAGAAACAATTTGAGTCGGAAACTGACGAAACTTGGGTAGCCCTCTTCCTCGATCACTTCCCAGTGTGCCCCTCTATCGCTGATGTCTGAACAATCCCGTCATTGGAATATTGTGAACACATACTCAAAATAATGGTCATTGAACAGAGATAATGAGGTCAGGCCATAGAATCTAGACAAAAAAAAGTACAAGCATCTACACGAGTTGACACCCCTCCAGTTGCATTGCCCAACTCCAATTTCCGTTCAGATCTCACATTCGTTTCGTGCTCATTCTCACTCCTTTCCCAATGACCATCTCTTTATTTGAGCGCATAAAAACTACCACTCAACTATTATCGCTTCTTTTCTCCGTCATTGTCAACTCTTTCTTGATCTACCTGATTTTGATGAAGTCTTCGAAACGAATGGGTAATTATCGGTTTCTGATGGTCTACTTTTGCGGCGTTTCGATTATTTTCTCTGCGATGGATGCTTGGGTACGACCTGTTATATACTGCCATAAAAATGCGTTCCTGATGATCATGGATCTTCGGAATAGAAGCATTCCCGTTCAATGGGCGATTCTAATGCTTCGTGAGTTGAACACTGAACCTGACCGGCCAAATCTTTAGCTTTAGGTTGTGTTGCTGGATGTTTTGGAGTGGTAATCTATGGAATTGCAATCCATTTCATCTACCGCTTTTTTGCATTGGAAAGGTTTGCAATTATTTCGACTTTCAGGTCCATACTTTTTAAAGAAACGGAAGAATAAGATACTTTGACCGACAATACCTCCCCGTCTGGTTCATGATTCCAATTCTGGGCGGATTCTGCTGGATTACAATCGACTTTTACCTTTTGCCGATGACTCCTGTCTTCACAGAGTACATGAAAGAGGCGATCGAGATCGATTTGGGAATGGATATTAAGCAAGTGGTCTACTCGGGCGCCTTGTTCTACCCGACTGATGCCAGTGGTCGCGTCTACTTTAACTGGAGAAGTGGTCTCGGTTTGGTTCTGTTCATGACAACCATGGCGATTCCATTCAACGTCATCATTTTCATCGGAGCCAAGAGCTGGACAAAAATCAAAACGTTTCCAACGTCCAAGTACGGACAAGTGCTGCAAATGCAATTGTGCAAGGCACTAGCTGCACAGGTAGCAAAGAAAAGCTTCCCCCCCAGTGAGTGGAACTGTAGGTTCATGTTTTACAGACTCTAATACCGGTCACCGCTCTTTTTATCCCCTTCAGCTTCGCTTTTCTATGTCCTATTTTTGGTGTCGACTGCAAGATATTAGCGTTGGGATTGAACTTTGTATATGCTCTTTACCCGGTCGTCGATCCGCTCCCAATTCTGTTTTACGTACAAAGCTATCGGAGAGTGATTTCTGGTAAATATTCTACAAGGTTTCGGTACAATTGTGTTTTGTTTTCAGGTCTTTTCAAGTGTTGTGGAAGTGCGAAAGTGCATGTGCAGGAGGAAGACCTGACTTCTCGTGGAGCTAATTCACTTTCATGACTCTTTTTCAAAATGTACAGACAGATGAAGCATGATGTGATCAGGCACAAAGACCAGACGCCGACTCGCACTTTGTTCCGGACGGGCAGAAAGTGCAAGTGTCTCCCGGCTGGTAGATGTCTTCGTCCAGCACGTTGCCTCTGAAAACTTGAAGCTAAACTTTTTGTTTCTCGGTACAGACGCATTTTAGAGACAAAAGACTCGACTCACTGATCCTTGTACTGGCAGACGACCGTCACCTTGTTCATGTTGTTCATCGACGCATCCTTTCCGCAGTTCTTCACTCCACACCCGACCGCTCCGGTGTTCGCCCAGGCCATCTGAGTGGCGTGTCCGATGCCCGTGTTAAAAGTGTCCTCGTCGAGAGTGGTGGACTCCCATCCGTAGTCCTGAAACTCTTGTTGCCACGAGTTGGCGGCGGCGACTCCGTACGAATCGAGGTTCGAGATGGTGGCGGTGGTCCACGACCAGTAGAGATTCTCTCCAAGACCCGCGTAGCCGGAGTGATCGTCCGGGCACAAGTTGGCGTATTTCTGGGCGGAAGCGGCGACACTGGTGTCCCATTTCTGAATCGTTGCTTTTTGCTGAGACGAAAATCCCTTCCTACCATCTTTTTCATGTTGGAAGCCGGCGGCTCCTGCGTTCCATCAGCCACGTAGTTTCCTTGCGCAATTGCAGATCTCAAATCATTGTGAGCTTTCACAATAGCAGTTTGGGCGGTGGCACTGAATTGAGCACATGCTCCGGCGATTAAAGCCAAACAACAGAGAGTCAACTTCATTTTGAACGACGAGATGTGTGTTTTGGAGTGCAGCTTTTATGGTAGAGCTTATCAGTTGAAGACAATCAAAGAGATGAAAACACAACGTGTTTTGATAATAACAATTTAGTTTTAAACACTTCAAAACACAATAATATCAGCAAACAATCAACTCTGGTCGAGTCGGTCCGAAAAGATATAAAGGTAGTAAGCACAGCAACAACACGTATGAAAGAGAATGTAGGCGGGTGCAATCTTACAATTGTTCCAACAAAATTAGAGATCATCAAACCAATTTTCATCATTTTTCCTCACTGGAACATCGTGTCTTCAAACATTTCCGGATGTGTGAACTCGATTTTCATTATTTTGAACGTTCGCGCAATTTCCATCCAAACACGGCTTTCTCGATGGTTCGCCTAAAGCAAATTCCGTGCATTTTCGTCGAGAGGGCACGCAGAGCGACTCACATTTATCAAGTTGTTCACACTCATCATTTTGGCCAAACGCTGCAGATATCTTGGCATGTTCAGGTCATGCACATAGTAGGTGTGTAAATCGTTGGCCAGCACTTCTTGGAACGCGTCCGTCACTTTCTGGACGTCGCCTCCGAATCTGTTGCCGGCGTATTGAAAGCATAGTTGGGCGAGCATGTAGGTGAACTCGATTTCGGTCGGATTCATTTCGGCTATCGCGTCAGCCACGTCGAAACCCGCGCTAGTTGTTTGTATCACAAAACTGGAATTCAAGAATAGTTAAGTAAAAGTGGGAGCTGACGGAACAAACCCTCTCAATTGTTCGCCCGGATAATTGCTGAACCACGTGGAGTTGAACTTGAACGCGTTCAAATCGATAATCACGTTTCCTTGCGTCACAATCTCCGATCGTTTCGCATCTTTTTGAGCTCTCCGATATTTGGCAGTGGACGCCAGCTTCTCGAGACGCCCCCAAATGTGCCAGACGCTTTGGAGCAGTTGCAACTTCAATATAAGGCTGTTGGGACGGACGAAACGACAACATTTCAGAACCGACCTGCATCTGTGTATCCAATTTGTTGAACTCATCAAAATGCGTCAACCACTTGGCCACGGAAAGAAAGTAAAACTCCCAGTTTTCCGAGATCTCCTTCTCCGTCGCTCGTTCCATCAGTTTCAGTGCGTTCACGTTGAATTGAACGTTTCTCATTCCCAGACTCAACCTTTTCAGTTGGTTATCACAGAAGAACGGACTCTCTGCGCCGGCGAGCAGAATCTTCTTGGCTTCGCCGAAAAGGCGGTGCAAGTCGACGACTGTCTTCGTGTCATCCATCGTGTTCATCATGACGAACAGCGGTTTCCCAATGAACCGATCTATGCTGTCGGGAATGGATGTGATTGTCGAGTCGAGGCATGTGATTGCGTCGCGATTGTATTGGAAATCTGGCAAAATCGAACCGGTTAGAGGGAGGGGGAAGATAACGCTCACTGGACGTTTCCATTCCAACTTCAAAACATCTTTGCAGTCGGCACGGTTTGCACAACACCCTGAAGAGCGGTTTGATAGAGCACAATACCTGTTAGTGTCGCTCACGTTTTCCTGTTACACTTTCCCCGTTGACAGCCTTCTCGACTCCATCTCGAGTGAACTGTCCTCCTGAACATTTCAATTCGTTTCAAACCATACCGAAATAGTTAGTCACCGGAAGAACGCAGCGCACGCCCGACAACTATCCACTCCGAAGTGATTGCCATGAGCCTTTTGAGTTGCACAGCACTGGCAGACCGTCGACGACATTTCTGTCATCTTGAATCGGACAGTTAGAAATAGAGTGGAAGAGGGGGTTGCGAAACACGAACGATCTAAGAGAGTGGCGGCGGGGAGAGACGCGGACGCAAAGTAAAGAGACAAAGAGGAGAGAGAGAGAGAGAGGAAACGACTCGTGTTTCAATGGACGTTTGGTTTATTCATATTACAATGAGACGGAAACGTCTAAGGCTTAGAATGTGTTTCTCGAAGATCGTAAAGATGTTAAAGTCTTCATCGTAGAAGACCCGGATCGTTCGACTGCCACAGAGAGAATCTGAAATGAATCGATATTGTCTGCTCGCTAATTCTCTCTCTCTCTCTCTTACGGATTCTTTTCTCGAAAAAACTCGTTTGCAAGTTTCCCGGTATTGAGAAGACATTAAAAAACAGACGAAGAAATGTGTGGTTGAGTTGACGGTGATCAAGGTTTGAGCGACGACGTAGAACTGATGAACGACCCATCTGAACACCGATTTGTGCGAGTCATATAATAGTGAGACTTACTGTAACATGGGATACACACCAAGAACATAAATGTCTATGATGAAGTAGACGCCAAAGAGAAATGATGAAATGAAGAAAGAGATGGCCAACAGGGCCACCAGTTTTGAAGTGTTATCCGATCTGAAAACTAAGTTCTCAATGGATGACAATCGTCACGTACTTCTCAGCCTTCAGATTCCTCCGTCTCCTACTGGCCCGTCCAAGTTCGATGACAAGAAGTATGGTCACAAACGCGTAAGATACACTCAAAACGACGGCGGTGTACCCGTCAACCAAGTAGTAGAGTCTTTGCAAGTTATCATCAACTGACATACTGTAGTGAGCATACTTGGGCTTGTTGCTCATTGCGCATCTGTAAAAGTTAAAGTAGAAGAGGTTAGACTATTTTCTCACTTTTCTCCTTTTTCGATAGTAAACGTCTTTGTGAAAATGATCGAATACCAGGAAGCACAAGCAGCAGAGAGCGCCAGCACTGCTAGAAGTCCAACAATCGGATCCATTAGTTTCTGTATCCATGAGCTCATCGGGAACTTTACAGAAAACGCTCGGAAAGCCGCCATAAACAAAGCTAACATTGAGGAACACTGTCTGCCGGTTGATCTTCCAATAGCGCCGATCAGATTGGCCAAAATGTGCGAGTAGCGTCTTCCGCAGCCTCCGTCCAATTTGTAAATAACGCCCAACTCCAACAGGTATTCGGACATGGTGCCCCAGAAAAAGAGAATGTCACAAATGCACATTCCGATCATGAGAATGTAAATGACATTGCACCTCAGTTCCTTGCGAGTCAGAATGAAAAGATGGAAGAAGTTGATGAAGAAGCCGGCGAACGAAGCTCCGTTATCAATGGCAGTGAACACTTCGACAAACGGCCACACTTTCTCAGAGTTCACCTCAATCGGAGCTTCGTACTCTTCCGGTTCCTCGACATGATCGCTGTAGTAGTCGTAGAGTGCCGATTGGAAATAATAGAGAGAGGATTCGGTGGTGGTAGTTGTCTTCATCCGGTTAGAATTGAGAAATACATCATCATGAGTAACTGGGTGAATTTTCGGAAGGATAATAACGGGGTTGGACGATCGGAAGACGAAAAACAAGAGATGAAAGTCGAGCTTGTCACATGTTTTGGGGCGGATAACGAGTACCTTTGCTGGCTCTCAGACTATAGACAACTTCTCATTTTGCCATGATTCTACTGCTATTGGCACTTCTCTTGCCCGTCACTTCATATGACTTTGCGGCGGATTTGAAGAGGATCAAAAAGGAGTACTATTGTGGTAAGTTTTCAACGGTTCATTTGTCAGCGTCTAGCAATTTTCAGACCCTGAATGCACCTTTAACAAATCTGAATTGACTTTGGAGACTATTGCGTTTTTTCCTGAAAAGTGTACGTATACGTGCGGAATAATAACTCTCAACGAAAAGTTGGATTTGAGTGTTGCTCAACTGAAGAAGGCATTCAAAAAGATGCAGAAGCTGTCAGGAGGCATCAGAATTGAGAATACCAACTTGACCAGCTTGTCGTTCTTATCGAATTCCTCCTATTTTACCATCAGTTGTGAACTTAGTAGGTGATTTATCCGCTATTAGAAAAGCAAACATTTCTCGTTAATCAGTCGGCATTTCAATAGTGAACAATTCGAAACTCTCGGACGCTGACGTCTTGTACGAGCTCTATCAGTGGCCAGAATGTCCGTTTCAAGTGGAGAACAACTCGCAATTGGATGTGGGCACTCTGTGTGAAAGCAGGTTTTACGAGGCAAAAGTGGGCATGCAAGTGTATGGTAACAAGAGAGATTGCGGTTAGTTTCGACACTTTCAACTGAAAAAAGAACGTGAACGCTCACAGGGTGTAAAGGAGAACAAGTGAATGAGAAATGCACTGCTATATTCGGCGGCCTCATCCTCACCAACTCTTCTCAACTTCCTGCCCTCGCCAATGTGGTCAATATCACCGGGAACTTTGAAGTTCACCACTCCAACTATCAAAATCTGTCGTTCCTATCTAATTTGCGAGTGGTGAAATCAAAAGCAGAATTCAGAAGCCGGACGATGATTATGAACATTCACGACAACAGCCAAATGACTCGATTAGGATTGAGCGCGTTGACGGTTTCCAGAATGATCTTATTTCCGCGTAGAACATTCAATTTCAGCTTCTTATAAACGTCGATTCGGATGTGTTCCCGGTGAATTTAGAGAATTTACACCCGGATTTCTGTCTAACTACCAGTGAAATGGCGCTCTTTCTCCGAATGAACGTGAAGTTCCAGAATGTTCATGCGCATTATTGTGCAGAAGAAGCGAGTGTGGCGAGTGTTCCTAGAACATGCAAGTTCGAGAAAATGAGCAGTCTGGAAGAGAATTGCAAATGGGTACTGGGCGACGTTCTCATCGATTCCGGGGATGAGAATTACGTGGAAAAGTTGACAAAAGTCACACACATATTCGGGACACTCGTCATTCGGAGCACACAACTCGAGAGCCTGGCTTGTCTGACCAGCTTGAAATTTGTCGCCTCTTTGTCCGGCGATTCGCGTCCTGCTATACAAATTCTATACAATAAGAGACTCGAAAACGCCACGATGCCTAATTTTAAGGTAGAGTGAATTGTGAGTGTTGCTCCAAACAAAACTGTTTCAGAAAACGTTGACACAAGGATCGAGCAACGTGCTCATAAAGGACAATGCTCCGAAACTGTTCGAGAAGACATTGGATTGCCTTCAACTTCAGGCCGCTCTGAGAACTAATCTCACTTTTAATGACAGCAATTGCAGTGAGTTTCCGATGACGCCACATTTGTACGATTTGATTTCCAGAAAACTTCAACAAGACTGTAAATGACACGTCGTCTTCGTCTCTTTCAACGCTTTTTCTCGTTTCATTCATCTTAATTGATGCCTGATCTTTTAAAGTTTTCAATAAAATGCAGCGAAAAGTAAACAATCTTCCGGCATTCGAGAATCGCCCGCATCATGTTAGGAAACGTGAAATCTTGAAATCTGAATGAAGGGGTCTCCATTCTGGACATTAGTGACTCTAGTGCTGTGGGTCCAATTGAGTGAAAACTGATCGAATTTGACCGAAAGAAGTAATTTGGAACAAGAAGGATCATAGTGCTCTTTATCTTTTCTTCATGACAACTCTATAGTTCTTGGCTCTCATCGTAACGCCGTAATCTTTTTCCGTGCTTGGCGATGGATTGGACGGGTGCAATGAGATGTCGAACTTGTTGAAAAGGTTGGCGAAGAACAGGAAAAGCTCCATCCGGGCGAGCCCTTCGCCGAGACATTGACGTTTTCCGATCGAGAACGGAACAAATTCTTCCACTTTCTTCAAACTTCCGTTTTTCTCCAAGAACCTCTCCGGTTTGAATGTGTGTGGGTCTGGGAAAATCTGAAAATATAGCTCATGTCTAGGCAATAGGGTTTCTATTGAAACCTCTGGATCATACATGACTGTACTGATCTGTGGCACAATGATCGTATTGCGGAGAATACGGTGTCCAGCAATTTCCACGTCCGCCGAAGTTGCTCTCATCACGTTCAGCGGCAATAGATTGGCGAGTCGTTGAGTTTCCTGAAAGTAGCAATGAGAATCTAGTCTATGGATATATTTTCCAAATCTCCGATACACTCACGTTGATAGTAGCATTGATATAGTTCAACTGATTTCGATCGGACGTTGTGATAATTCGATGACTTCCGATCACTCTATCCAGTTCCTCATAGACTCTTCCACGAACTTCTGGGTTCAGAAGCACATAAAGAAGTGACCAGTAGAGAGTATTCGAGGTGGTCTCCATTCCCGCCACCCACATGTCAAAACACGCGCTGTCCAGTTGCTCCATTCTGAAATTGCACAGTAGTCATAGGCACTCGACAGTGAACTCACTCATAACCGCCGTAGTTCGGCTCGTTTTCATGTTTCTTGCGTTCCTTCAGAAACGCTTCCACATAATCGGAATACTCATCCGAATCGTAGTCGATCGTCGCCAACTTTTGCTTGACTTGCCTCGCAAACATGCTCATCAAACTTTGCCAGTTGTCGATCACAACTAAACGTTGGTGAGTAGCGGAAACGTTGGAAACAATATCGAACCGTCGAAACTAACTGTGTTTGAATTTGCTGAAGACTGGAAAATTTCCAATCCACGGGTAGATTCCCAATAGGAATCCGACTGGCTCGGCGCCCAGTTTGAAGTGTTTGCTCAGGCGCTCTTTCAGTTCCAGAAACTCATTCATATTGCTCTTAAAATTTGGATGCTTTCGCTTGACTCTCAAAAGTATCAACCTCATCATATCTATAGCCGAAGAGGAAAGTGTTGATGATGGAGCCAACGCACGCATCGAAAATGTTCTGCATGTCCACTTGATCAGGATGCGATTCTATTCTCTCAAACATCGTGGATACTTCTCCCAGTATCTGAAGCATCAGTTCTTTTGTGTCTTTCTTCTCTTCTCACCTTCTCCTCCATCAAGTTTTTGCCCAATCCGAAATCTCGGAGGACGTGCAACGCAAACCGTCGCTGTTGCTGCCATCTCGGTCCAAACGACTCTATCACCCCGTAAGATCCTTCTGCAAATATTATAGACTCACAAAAAGCACGGCTCACAGTTGCGTCTCTCACTTCTGATCTCCACAGACAACGGGAACACTGGCCTTCCTGTGTAGCTCGCACCGTCTTTTATAAAGTGTTGTTTGATCAGATTCCAGTCGGACACGTGGACAACTGGCAGTTTTGCCATCCAGAATGTGTGCACTGGTCCGTACTTCTTCCTGAAATATTACACTATGTGCGTGAGCTTTAGCTAGACAACTTACTTGAGTGCTTCAAATAGTTTGTAGCCGGGTTTCACCTCTGAATTCATCAGGTACAAGTTTCCAATGAACGGCAGAGGAATCGGACCAGGCGGCAAGTTCCTTCGTCTCCAGTACAGTTGGTGAAACAAATATATCGAGAGAATCGATAACAGAACCAGGAGAATCATGCTGCAGTGTTAGAAGTTGCTGAAAATGCTAGTGGTCTTAAATACAAGTGAAAATAGAGTGTTCATTTGTTACCGACTGTCCTCATTGACCACCTAATCGGCACACTTTTTGTCTTTTTCGTCTCTTCAAACGACATAGATCAATAGGTGGCAGAACACAAACCACGTGCACAAAACATAAAAGAAGGGGGTGGAGGACACGAAGAAAGAGGCGGCTGATTATAAAGAAATGAGTGAGAAAACGACTTCATTCCTATATTCTCAAGTTGGACTTTTGTCACAATATTATTCTCTTGGCAAGACAGCTTTATTCAGATAAATAAATTATAACCCGTGCGTGATATTCATCCAAAACACACCTTCTTAATCTATCTTTTTGTTCACGTTGATGGTATTACAGTTTCTGATGAACCGCAGAGCGTGTCTTTGCAAAAGATACAATAAAACCATACAAGTGATGGATAGGGCCAGTGCAACAAAAAGAATGTCAAGAGAATAGAAGACGAGCGTGTTCAACTGGCGTCCTTCCGAATTCAAACTCTCCAAAGCGCCAAATTTGACTGCAAAGTCGCAGTGTCTGAGGACGACATCTTTGGGTTTGAACGGCTGTTCGTCGAGTATACTCGCCAACTTTTGCGCGTTTTTCTGGTAACTCTCGTCGCCCAGAACTATTTCAATGGCTTTTAGAATCTCATTCGGTCTGTTCAAGTTGGTCTTTGCCAGTTGGAAGGCTCCTCCGTGTCTGGCGAGCATGTGCGTGTTTCTCGGTTGATCAGCCATCAGCGGAATCTGTGATAAGAAATCGTGTGCGATCAGTGGATCGAATCGGGTCAATCAAACCATAATCGCCGGTTTCCCATGATACGCCAGTTCAATGGTACTTCCCAGTCCTCCATGCGTTATGAACAAGGAGAGACGTTCGTCGGCTGAAAAGAAGAGGCTTACAATATTACAAGAAAGTTCATACCTAAAAGTTCATTCTGAGGCATCCAAGAAGTGAGTTTAACATTCGGAAGGTGATCAGCTATTGTCGAGTTCTCTTGTTCGTACTTCCAAATGAAAGTCGCATTGGGCATAGATGCAAACACTTCCAGCCAGGAATTTCTGGAAAAGGTTATACATAGTTCTAATGAAACAGCCAATAAACTGACTTGAACTCATCCGGCATATCCGACGAGAACGCCATTGTTCCGAAAGACACCAATATGTTGGTTCTCCGTCGACTGAGCAGTTCGTCCCATTCTCCGGACAACTCTGCTTTTCCGTCCTTGCTCGTATTCACTTGCATTCCTCCGACGAACACTGTTTTCGGAAGCGATGGACTTGCGTAGTCGATGAACTGATTCGAGTTGACAAAATTGAAGGCCACCCTCGAGAGATGCTGCTTCCAATCCCTGGATCCCTGATAGCTCGCCGGCAAGGCAGCCACTTCGCTTTTGTATTTGACACAACTGAACCAGTTTCCGATCACGAATCCCATCAAGTTCTTCAGCTTTCCCACAAAGTTCATCTTGTCGTCAACCGGCGAAAAATGACCGGGATAGTGGGAGAGAGCCGCCGGCTCGCCCAGGGCCTCCTTCACCGCGTGTTGGTACAGACACGACTCGGCATTTATGACTGTCCGGATTGCGATTTCATCGAACAGTGCTGCAGATTATTATGTGTTCTCGGAGATGTGCGTGACTTACCAAATGCACTTATGAAAAGCGATTCAGCTATTCCGAGGTCAAACTTTTCTTGTCTCAACTTTTCTATGATTTCCGTGTGTTGAAATAAGTCTGAAACCAAACCGAACATTTCTGAAACAGTTTAAGTATTGCATTTTTCCTACACTCCGTCTGATATCCTACAGTTTTGGTGACGTTCTCGACGTACTGAAACGTTTAAGCACAGTTAAGCTAAATTTCGAAAAAGTACTCACAGACAACATTGAGATGATATTTGAATCCATCTTCCAAATCTTCCTCTTCATAATTTGCTCGATCGAGTTCTCCACATGCATTTGATAAACACGCGGGTCTTGCGGTATTCTGATCACCTTCTTCACCTTTTTCGATCCAATCAAGTGCTTCTTCCAGTCCACGTGGACTGGAATCAGCATCGTCACGTCGTGTCCGGCGTCAATCAGAATATCAGAGAGTTTGCCGAAAAAGTTGGAATGGCTTGCTCCGAACGCCGGGTTGAAAACGAGCACTTTGTAGCCGGCGCGTTGGTCAACGAAGACGGACAGAATGAGAAGAAATGGCAACATCATTTTGTGTGGCGCATCACGGAAACCGTCCAATCACTTTTTATATACAATTTGCTACATCATTGTGTCGGTGATAAGACGTCTGCGTACGTGATAAGTGTGTCCTGGTCGTTGAAATGAAATCATCATCCGGAAGTGAATGTGTTTCTCTATTCTATTGTAAGATTAACACTTCTCGTCCGCACATTTATTAGAATATTATTGCGTCACAGATTATGATAGTTAAGCGGAGAGGAATGAATAAATAACCCGATATACGTATGAAAATAAATTGAGATTAGGACAGGAAGATGTTTCTGACGGATGGATCGAAAGTCATCAGATGGAAAATGTCGGAGACACGTGTCTGGTTGTACAACGCCTTCACTCCGCACCGGATCGAGCTGATGAGCAGCAGGATCTCTCCAAATCGCTCGGCTCCGCAGTGCTCCATGAGCTCCGACATGCACTTTGTATGCAGATCTTCCACGTCTTGGAACACCACTTGTCCCGGGAACGAAGCTGAAACAACGCAACGTTTATTCAAATGTGTTGTGTATGTAGATCACTGACGGGTAAGGAGGAGAACCGTTTTGAGAACGGCGCACTCGAATTCGTCGATTTGCAACTTGCGGAATGGAGTGCTCACGCATTTGACGAGCTCGTTTACAAACGCACAGTGTAGTCTGGAAAACCATTTCTGCCGCAACAAGTTCCACGCCAAATTCGACTTACTCGGCCTTCTTCGCCACATTGTCCTTCTTGGCATCCGCTTCTGGAAGCGCGAGCAAGTAGTTGGGATGCATGAAGGTGCCGTTCTGGAGCACCCAGAATCCTTCGACGTCCGCCTCGTACGCCGTCTTGAAGCCCTGGTCGATGAGCACGAATGCGAAGCCAAACTCGGAGAGCACCAGATTCTTGTCGCCTTGGCTCAGAGCTCGATACGGCTCGAACTGCATCGCCCACTCGTTCGCGTTGTCGATGCCCAACTTCAGAACGAAATTGATGTCGTGAGCACGCGCCCGACGCAGGTGCTTTCCGTTGGCTTTCACTTGAACACAGACGTTCGCATCGGTCGGCACAGCACACAATCCGTCGTGATGAGCGCGTTGGCTTCTTTGCAACAACATCAGAGAATCAATGTCGAATGCTGGCGTTGTGAGCTCAAGATTTTCACAATCACTGCTGCTCATTGAGCTCCGCGAGCTGCTCGAGAAACGTTCCACTTCCACAGATTGGCTCATCTCCAGCTTGGGTATGATTATTTTCGGTTTTCGCGGTCCGAGGAGATCTCGTCGTTGTATGGCTCAAATGGAAAATATTAGAGAGAGAGAAAGATGAGGACGGAACGATGTATGCAAATGGAAAGGAGAAAAAGAAGAGCGAGAGACCCTAATGGTCAAGTGTCTCGGCAAGTGGCGAGACAAAGGCATCGAACGCAACGCGTGTTTCATTGGTTGTTTCGATGGTCACGGAACGCCCTCATCCATCTGCTTGGGTCGCGCGTAGCTGTCTGTTGTCCATCTGTCGCGCGGATGAAGTGCGCGGGCTCTTACTGTACACCCATTTTCAAATGAGGGGTGAAGGAGGGAGGCAAAAGACACGGCTGCTCTTTGTTTCTGCCACGTACCTTCAGCTTTCATTCCGACATTGAAGCACTTTCGGAGTCTGCAACAACGGCAAACACATCGGGAAGCTGAAAAACGAGATTTCAACTGGAAAAAAATTGAGAACTCACCAAAAGTGATGACGCAACTTCCTTTCTTCCAGCACTTGTACTGACTCTGATTGATGACGGCTCTCCGGAAGAAGACGATGCATCCGAGACACGCGGGCGCGCCGTACCTCTTGCCGTTCACCTGATCTCCGCACACTGCACACATCTCTGTGCTCGATGATGAAGAGGAGGACGAGGAGGGTCTCGCATCGAGAATAGACGTCAGCATCCTTCTGCTGAATAACGAATGGAATGGAAAACGGGAGAATAGAATTGAAAGAGACGAACGGTGAAAGCAATCACGGAGGGATTCCATAGAAATTAAAGATCAGAAGAGTAGGCGTCGTTCTAGGTTCGAATGAGCGAGAAGCGGGAAAATGGAAGAGAGTGTCTCTAGATTCATCGCCCAGACCGTTGTTGCCAATTCCTATTTGTGTATGGATGGCCAACGGAATTTTGGAGACAAGAACCGGATATTCTGTTTTCTTGGACTTGAGATCAAGGTGAACTAGTCAGAGAAAGAAACGGTTCTCGATCGACAACAGTTGAGAACGTTTTGAAACAAAAAGACGCGAGAAGAAACGCGAAACTACTTGGAGACATTGATTCTTTTGGTTTTTGCACATCATGCGTTTGTTTTTCCGTTGGCGTCGTGTATTTCAATTTTTATGGTAATTGGAAAGTCAAAATGGGATACTGATAATCGAATTCTAGAATACTATTATCGCACTAAATTTTCGGTGTTTTCAGATGAGTACACATGGGTACAAATAGTAAAGGAGAAAATTGGGTACGGTAGCAGACTGACGTCCGATCGATTGATTGCGAAACGAAAAGAAATGCAATGAAGAATGTCACATGAGAACCTGGAAGTTTTGTTGAAACCCGGCGAAGTTCTGTGTCAAAAGAAGGACACAAACTCTAAAAGAAACTCGAAACTAAAGTACAAACTCTAGCGATATATACAAGTATGCATATTCATGCGAATGTCTTTTCATTCTCAAGGGAATGCTAATTGAACCTTTCAGTCACCATAGCATACCAATAGGATCACTTTTCGAGGAAGAGAGAGCAAACCGATCAAACCGAGCTTGTGTGTTTCAGTTTGAAAGTGAATTTGAATTTGAACAAAAACACTGAGCACTTGTTTCGGAAATGAGCATTTTCATGAGAAAAGTTTAGATTGAGCCAAGCTACATGTGCAATTCTGGTGCCAAAATTGTATTGTTCAATAGTTTGCCTTCTGAATCAGACTATAGTTGGACATGGGCAGCGTTCCGAGTTCAGAAAAACATCATCATCAAGCTCATGAACATGTATTGATATAAATAATGTACCGTGTGATTTTCGGAGCTCTGAAGATTGGAGTGAACTTTCGGTCATGCTCCCCTAGACTCAGGACCATTATTCTAGACGTTTGTTGACTTGAGACTAGACTCAATTTTGTGTTCTTTACTTTAGCCAACGCATCCACAAAGCAAACCGATAAAGCTAACAATATTCCACTCCCCCCTTTTATGAGCACATTGTGAAATTCAACGAAAAAGTGTGGTTTTAAGTTTAAAAACAATAGGGACGGTTTAAAGACTGAAAGTCAACGGTGGGGGAACATGAGTGGGTACGTTAAGTACCGCGGGGCGCCGCCCACCTAACAACACTGTTCGTAGTTTGATGCGTAATGAGGAGAAGGAGAAATGGGCAAAGAAACCGGATACACGACGAGGTGCCTTCGGAGATCATTATCATGGAAATGGGTTTGTTCGGCTTGTGTGTATTGACCAGGGTAACAGAGATCTTCCGTGTTCCGTTTTGATGATGATGATGATGTCGAGGGAGCGAATGTGTGTGTGTGTGTCGTTGGATGATAGTGAAACCCGTATAAAGTGTTCGAGTGCCAACCGAGTACAAGTGAGCATCAGATGAGTTCCAGGCTCGATTCGAAGCCAGAAGCGAGCGATCTATCAACAGAGTTCAGGTTTTACGAATAGTCAGATGCGCAAGCAACAGATCGATGCGGATGATTGCGTGAACGAGACGGCGATCAAGCTACGGAGAGGTGGAGGCACGACTAGAATCTAGTTGCGAAACGAAACGAAACTTCAAAATGCGTGTTTTGAACGGACGCGAGACGAACATCCCGTACATTTCATCGTTTGGTCAAATGTGTTGTGCTGTTTGTGTTTGGGTGAATGAACGAAAGCGGAGGGGGCGGAGATTAGCAAGCTGATTGGAAGGATCATGTTCGCCGGTACAATTCAATTCATTTTGGCTATTAGTCTTCACTAACAACTTCTCAGCTTTGAATTGCAATTGCTCGACCGACTCTTCCAAATCTTTTCCCATGACATTTTCCCAAAGTTCACTCTGATTTCTTGGCTTCGTTTTCAACTAGCATTGTTTAGGGGGTAAAGGCTTCTAGAAGTTTCTGAGATTCAATTCTCGCAAAACTATTAATAGATTTCCATACAGCTTGCAAATTGTGCAAAATTTGAGTCCGATCGAAATATGGTGACTGACTAGAGAATGGCCCACACTTACCTTGGGCTTTTAGAATGGTTTCTGCCTCATTTTCTAGCAAGTTCATCTTCGGCGACCTGTATCTCAAGAACCACGCGTCCGTTGCAAAAGTGGTCAACTAGTAAGTTAACGCAAATTATCTCGTGAATAACTTTGTAGTTGATCGTCTATTTAAAAAAAAATTAGTTTTCGAGTTATGAACTGTTTTCCTAGAGCGACAAGAAAAAAGTTAGTGCTGGGGTCAGAGCGACGATAACTCAAAAACTAATTTTTTTTTAAATAGACGATCAACTACAAAGTTATTCACAAGATAATTTGCGTTAACTTACTAGTTGACCACTTTTGCAACGGACGCGTGGTTCTTGAGATACAGGTCGCCGAAGATGAACTTGCTAGAAAATGAGGCAGAAACAGGCAGATTTTCTCGCCAGCCAGTGCTCTTTAGCAAAAATGGTGAGCAGATTCGGATTCTCCGTGAAATTCTCTTTCGAATCATATAGGTCCCATTCCAAAAGCTCAAGGTAAGTGCGGGCCATTCCCTAGTGAGTCAAAAGTTACCGAATTTTCATCAAGATTAGTCGAGGTACTGTACGAATCGACGTGCGTTGATCTATGACCGCTACCGTATTCCTTTCCTTAATGCCTCTCAAATGTGTGACGTATTCAGGCCGTTTACTATTTCTCTCTACGTCAAACGGTTCAGTTTTCAATTCAGTTTCCACTCGCTCTCTTTGAATGGGCGTGGTCAAGCTACCGTAATCCGAATCCGAATCCGAGTCGCAAAACCCATAACCCATTTCTTTCCTTAACTGATTTTCGAACCTCTCGGATTGGATAGCGCAAAGCGTCACACTGAAATCGATTCCGGTTGAAGCTATCGTATGCGTGAGAGCAAGACCCACCACTTTAGTAACTTTATGTCATCTTAGGGTACTTTTGCTCACATTCGACTTCTACATACGACTCACGAATCATCAGATTGGAAGTGCATGTTCATCAATACTGAAACCATACATCTGAAATGATAACGGTTGACCGTATTTCTAGTATTCCCCGCGATTATCAAAATTCAGTTGTTTTCAGCACACTAGACGATTCGAGAAACTGAGAGTTTATAAAAAACGTGTTGGGATGCATTGTGAAACGGAACGAATATGAATGGCTTGAGGAAAGTCATGAGGACCTAAGGAAACTGGATCTGAACTCGAAAATTGGACACAAGCAAACGACAATTGACTGATGTTTGTTTATATGTCAAAGAATGAGCATGTGGGTCATAATGGCATTGTAATGATACACAAGTAAAGAGATTATTCAATGGCGGGCTTAACAATTGGATCAGAGCTCGAAGAGATAGAGATATCAGAACTTTCAATAGGTTCAATCATCGGAGCGGAACTGGTAGAGGGACGATCGGTGAGTCGAGCTTTAATTTGATCATTCGCGATGGTCATTTGAGTGAATTGAACTGCGAGCATCTCATCAAACGCTGTAGAGGCACGAACATTGAACTGAAAGTTTAGTTCTTTAGCAGTTGAGTACTTCTATGCGCACTTACCTTCAGCATTTTCTCACTCAACGATTTTATAAGTTCCTTGACTTGTTTGTATTTGTCAGCAATAGAGAAGGATTGCTTTGCCGGAGTGTACTGTCCTCCAACTTTCTGCGCTTGTCTAGACGGCGTCCGAGATTCTGTTGTCACCACATCGAACTCTTCGTCTTCCGAGGGCTGAACCGTTTAGGTTACAAAAGACAAAGAATGCTAGAGTGCAAAAACTTACAGTCAGTCGATTTTTACCCGTTTGGCGCGGATCTTGAACGTGTGCTGGTTGATCTTGGAGATCGGCGCAGGCTTTATTGTAACTGATAATATTAGAGCTGACTTCGTTCAGAAAATCTTTGATTTGATCTACAATTTTCACAACTTCGTTACGAAGAACCTCGTAAGTCTGCTGATCTCTGGCTCCTTCTGGGTTGAATCCTTGCAGTTCATCGCTAAGACTCTCAAGATCGCGAAGAGCGTCCGCCAGATCGGGGCCGTCCGTCTGCAACAAGTAAGTAAGTAACATTTGAGGACGCGTGTAAGAACATGATCAGCTTTAGATACATTACAATTCAAGGACAAGGACGACTACACTTACCACGATGATCGCATGCTCAATTTCGTCCCTCGTACCAATCAATCGTATCTCCTCCCTGCTAAAGTTGTCCTTGAATCTGTTGAACAGCTTTATCAAGTTTTTGCAATTCGCGCGGAATTGTTCGAAATTTCTCTCCTTATTGTGCTCCGCTATGAGAGCAACGTTGTTGGACACTGAAATTAGACGAATATACCCACATTTCGGATTATTTCACTCACATTCTATGTTCTGCAACTCAGTGTGCGCCTCATTCACTTCGGCCGCGAACTGTCGGAAGTCCTCCGCCAACGCTTTTTGTTTCTGTTCGCCTTCTATTTGTTCGTTCGTACGATCTTTGTTCAGCTCAATCATTATATCGTGGTGCTCTTTAATCTTTTGCTCTTCCTTTTCTTCTAGCTCTTTCCGCATTCTTCCTCGTTCCTTCACATTTTCCTCTTGCGCTTCATTCAGTTTGTTTAACACTAAAAAAAACAATTATTAAGATGACGTCTGTGCTTCATGCTTGATTACCATAAGCGTGCAGGCTGTGGATCCTCGTCAGTTCTTCCTTGTCCTTTGCGTTTTGTTCCGTTTCAGCGGTCATTAGGTGTTCACCGGATGCCTTTTTGTTTTCAATCTGTTTGTCAACCAGTTCTTTGAGGTCTGTTTCCACTTTTGCCAGGTGCTCAATCCCTTGCATTTTCATTGTGTTGAAATCGTTCACAGCTTTCTTAGTCGCATTCACATTTTCCTCCATTACTCTCTTGAGTTCTTCTTCTTTCTCTCGCTTCTCGGCTGCACTTTTCAAATCGGCCGCCTGCAAGAATCGCATGTTTCTTCGAGATGTCTCTCCATCATCTCGTCGGTCACCTGTTGAATCCTCTTCGTCTCCTCGTCCTCTTCCGCTTGTCGCTTCATTGCGTCTTCTCTCATTTTCCGCTCGTGCTCTTCCACCAACCTCTTCTCCATCGCCACTCTCTTCTCGGTTTCCGTTGTTTCTTTTCCGAACTTTGTTCCCATTGTGTGTAGATCGCTACAATTAAAGTTAGGCGAAATGTTGAAAATGATCAGAAAGAGTTGCGGTGCGGAGAACCGTGTTTCAAGAAAAGAAAACACATCAACAAATGTTCTGTTCTTCGAGGACGAATAACACAGAAGAAAACATTAACTACTCGAAGGTCCCTCAATTTGTTCTTTCTTCTGTTCAGTCTTCGGTTGAAGATGGTCTCTTAGCTGTGCGTGTTTCGGATTAAAGTTTTCAATATCAGTTATCTGGAAAAAAGTGTGGATATTATCATCGACATTCCGTCACTCTGAACACCCACAATAGCTGAAACTTGCACCATCAGACTATCTAATTTCTGCTGGTCCTCCTCGTGTCTTGGTGTTTGCCCGATCTAGGCAATAATAGTTGTGTATGACGACTTTTCAGATTTGGACCAACCATTAACCTTCCCAAAAAACTTGCAATGCAATTTCCGATCGCGAACAGCTTTTTCTGGGCAACTCGAATCCGCTTGTCCGTCTTGATTCGTTGATCATCGTCGTCGATCTCACACAGACTTCTCTGCATGCTTATCAACTGTTGGCGTTGAATTTGGCAATTCTCTTGGAGAGTATTGAATCGTTCTTGAGCTTTGGGAACTTTCTCCGGGGTCCACTCACTGTCATTGACCAAATACGCTTGGCACGAGAAATACGCTTCTTGAGTCCTCTCATTATTATCTCTCGCCTTCTCGATTAGGTTGTTCATCGATCGAGAATTCACTTGCGATTGTCGGATAACGAGGGTTTCGAACGTTTTTTTCCTATCGTCCACCTCCAGATTATTGATGATTTCCAGATGTTTTGTTTTCTAAAAGACTCCATTCACAAGTGCCTGACTAGCAGACAATCAAACCTTATCACACAGTTCCTCTGCCTTCTTCGCTACTTCCGCTTCGATGTTCTTCTTCTCCTCAAGGTTCGTGACAAGTGCAGAAGTTTGTTCTGCACTTCGAGCCGCATCCCTCTTTCTCGCTTCTTCCACAAGACGATCTCGCCGTTCTTGAAGCTTTTCCAACTCCAAAAGTTGTGTGTCTTGGTAGGATTGATGGATTTTTATGAGCTCACTATCACCGTCAATCAGATCCTGAAAATGACATGTTGATCGACAGTTTGTGCCCAAAAAGAGTTACCTTCTCTATCTCCAATCTCTCTATTTTCAGCTCATTTTTTTGCTTCTCGATGATCTCGTTATACTCTTTTGTCCTCGCCGCGATTTCCTCGTCCGCCTTCTTTCTCATCTCAGCTTCCAACGCATCCATTTTTTTCTTCTCATTTATTCCCGCACTTTTTATGTCTGAACTGTGTTCTCATGACGGTACTGATCGTCAAATGGCTCACTGTTCACAGTCTCCACCATCTTCTTATTGATAGCCTCTAAATCATTCTGAAATTTCTTTTCTTGGATTTCGGCTTCTTTTTTCGCAGATTTCTCGATATCCGCTATAAAATCTCTGAAAAGTGACAATTTTTGAAGATCCTTGTGAGTTTATTCTCTTTCTCACCTGACTCTTTTATTCATCTCGTTAGTAGACTGCACACTTTGTCTATTTCTTTCTTTTTGTTGTTCGCCACGTAGATACTGCTCGTATGTGGACATTTTTCACAAGTCCTGTAAAAATTAGGAAGCGTCAAGTGTCGGTAAAAGTGTGATGAAACAAAAATGAAGACGAGAAGTTCGAGATTGTATTTCAAAATGTTCTAAGCTGGTTGAGTCGGTTTAAAAACGAGTGAGTGAAATCAAGAATGAAGAGTGAGAAATTGGAGTGGAATGACAGGAGTGGCTTGCTCATCGCTATTCTGTCCGAAGTCTGACAAACAACATGTTTCGCAACTAGTGTGGCGTATGATAAGGAAGAGGAGCGGGGAAGAACACCGAAATATTTTAAAACACAACCAACAAATGTTGCTATCTGTGTCGCCCGTGGTCACACGCTCCGCCTCGTGTTTTATGCTTAGGAATATTACCTTCAATTGCTAACTCTTAATGAAACACATGTAAACAAAGTAATTTATCAGTGACCATTTGAAAGAGAACGATCTCTGAGGCCTTCATCGTGGTAGTCGTGCGGATCAGCGGAATGACAGATTCCCTTCAGTCTCCACAAGGTAGGAATCGAATACGGATCGATGTCATGCACTGCATTCCGGAGCTGCAAAAGATCATCGCGAGCGTCGATGTGAACTGCTACACTCCACAATTCCAGAATGAAGCAGCGGGCGATGACAAAATCACGGCAGACCTTCTCAAAAGCTGCCACGATAATGTTATCTCCCTCATAATGGTCAGATTCTCAGAATACCTCAGAAGCGGAAGAGTCCCAAAACAATGGAAAACGTCTAACACCACCCTGATCTTCAAAAAAGGAGACAGGGAAAATTTGGAGAACTACAGGCCGATCTGCCTCCTCCCCGTCCTATTCTCTAAATGTGTGCTCAATAGGATTCGGAGAACACTAGAAGAAGCCCAACCAGTCGAGCAAGCTGGATTTCGTCGCTCCTTCTCTACGATCGACCACATCCACTCGACCACTCGAGGTTGGTCGCGAGTACCAGATCCCACTCACACTTGTCTTCATGGACTTCCACAAGGCATTCGACAGTGTTGAGCCAGGAGCTATCTGGGAAAGTCTCCGAAGGCAAGGGATAGATTCGGCCTACATCAACCTACTCAAAGAGTGCTATACCAACTGCAGCACAACATTCACACCCTTCCACCGACTTGTGACGGTCCCAATCACGAGAGGAGTGCGGCAAGGCGATCCTATCTCGCCAAACTTGTTCTCGGCCTGCCTAGAACTAGTCTTCAGCCAAATGTCCTGGAACCATCTGAAAGGACACGACGAGGACCACGCGACAAACCCTGGAATCAGAATCAACGGCAGAAATCTAACCCGTTTAAGATTTGCAGATGATATTGTCCTAGCGGCAAATCATCCAAATACTGTCAGCGAGATGATCCAGGAACTAGTGGAAAGGTGTGCAAAAATAGGTCTCCAAATCAATACTAACAAAACCAAAGTGTTGCGAAACACATTTGCCACCGACCATCCGGTCTGCATCAAAAGTCGCGCAACCACCACCACCGCCATCGAGGATGTCAACGAATACATCTACTTTGGTAGACTACTCAACACACGGAACGAATTGGAGCCGGAGCTCCATAGAAGACGACGAGCAGCGTGGGCGGCATTCAACGGAATCAAGAACACCACGGATGCCCTCACCTGCCCCAAAATCCGTGCCAGACTCTTCGACTCGATCGTCCTCCCGGCGCTCGCTTACGGCTCAGAAACCTGGACCTTTACGAAGGCATTGGCCGAAAGAGTGCGAGTAACCCACGCGTCATTGGAAAGGAGACTCGTCGGACTGTCGCTCTCCCAGCAAAGAGAGAGAAATCTCCATTGAGAAGACATCCGACGACTACCCGGCGTCCGCGACCCTCTACTCCACATCAAAAAGAGGAAGTTAGGCTGGGCCGGACACGTGGCACGAAGGACGGACAACCGGTGGACCACTCTGACGCAAGAATGGATCCCAAGAGACACGAAGCGACCGGTCGGCAGACCGCCGATGAGATGGATCGACGCCCTCAACAAAGAAGTCACCATCCGACAAGGAAGCCGAGTGGTACCATGGAGCACCATTGCCAAAGATCGGAAGGCGTGGTGTGCTGTGATCCGCGTCCACACAACATGAGCGAGGAACGGATCGACTAAGTAACTAAGTAAGACTGCACACTTTGTATATTTCTTTCTTTTTGTTGTTCGCTACGTAGATACTCCTCGTATGTGGACATTTTTCACAAGACCTGTAAAAATTAGGAAGCGTCAAGTGTCGGTAAAAGTGTGATGAAACAAAAATGAAGACGAGGAGTTCGAGATTGTATTTCAAAATGTTCTAAGCGGGTTGAGTCGGTTTAAAAACGAGTGAGTGAAATCAAGAATGAAGAGTGAGAAATTGGAGTGGAATGACAGGAGTGGCTTGCTCATCGCTATTCTGTCCGAAGTCTGACAAACAACATGTTTCGCAACTAGTGTGGCGTATGATAAGGAAAAGAAGCGGGGAAGAACACCGAAATATTTTAAAACACAACCAACAAATGTTGCTATCTGTGACGCCCGTGGTCACACGCTCCGCCTCGTTTTTTATGCTTAGGAATATTACCTTCAATTGCTAACTCTTAATGAAACACATGTAAACAAAGTAATTTATCAGTGACCATTAGAAAGAGAACGATCTCTGAGGCCTTCATCGTGGTAGTCGTGCGGATCAGCGGAATGACAGATTCCCTTCAGTCTCCACAAGGTAGGAATCGAATACGGATCGATGTCATGCACTGCATTCCGGAGCTGCAAAAGATCATCGCGAGCGTCGATGTGAACTGCTACACTCCACAATTCCAGAATGACTTTGTCGAGTTGGCCGGCCACTTTGTTTACAATTTTCTGAATATGGTCATGGGTAACTGATAACAGCGGCGAGCACACTCACGAGAAGAATTCTAAGGAAGAAGTCATCGGAGTATTTATGGAGAAGGGACTCGAAAAAGTCTTGTTCGGTATTGAGGAAAGTGAGGGTGCGGGTGACTGTACGGCCGAAGGAGGCGGATTCCATCTGGAAGCAAACGACTCTATGAGGGCTTCTCATCAAGTTTTCACCTTGTATACGTCCTCAATAAAGTTAACATTTCTCGTGTTGTCCTGCTCGAAACGTTGAATGAAATACCGCTCGAAACTCCAAAACTCCGAGCGAATCTGTGCTAAAGAGTTTCTGAATCATAGCGCCATTCACATAAAAGCTTCCAATACTGAACATTTTCACCTCAGCAGATGCAGTCGATTACTCCAGTACGCCTCATGTTGCTCCCATTGAAAGGTTCGCGTTTTCCGGTTATCAAACAAGTACAGAAGGGCTTCGTCTTGGTGTTCACACATTTCCAGGAGCTGCTCGAGTTCTTCATCCTGTAAAACTGTACTTTCTGACATTCTCGAGCACATTTCTCGCCTGTGTCATCTTCCTTCTTTCTTCAATTTCACCGACCATCTTCCGAAATTCGGCTTGCTGCTGTTGCATAATCTCTTGAAATGCCTGCTCCTCTCGTTTCCGTCTGCTCTCTCGTTCCTTTTCGAATTCTCCGATTCTGGCGGCGAACCGTTTCGTCTGAACTTCCAACCTTCAAGCTATCAAACTGTTGTGCGTACGTTCAGTTGGAACTCACCGAGCACTCACTTCCTTCCGATGTTTATTGGCTTCCTCAATCCATTCCAGCTCTTTCTCCGATAAATGCTTGCTGGTTTCGTGTACCTGTGCATCAAATTCCACGAGTTTTTCGTCAACTTTTTCAACGTATTCAATATCGTAATAGTTGTTATCGCATTTCGAGACGGTTTCCACGCTGAAATATGAAAAGTTCTCGCAGAAAGGTAAAAGTGAGCAAGCTAACCGAAGACGTTCGTTTGACTGGACTCTATTGATTTTCTCGGCTTTTTCTGTTTTCCGCCTCACCGGTTCAATTCTAGTTTTGGACGGAAAGTTGAGAAGAGGCGTGAGAGTCCAGTTGGCAATCGACGCGATCAACATGAAAATGAATCGCGACGGAGGTATTAAATGTTCCGTTTTCGCGCGGAAAACGAGCAAAACGTGAATAATTCTTGAAGTGAATTTCTGTAAAAAAAAACGTTTCCGTTTTACTGCTGCAACATCAGTACAAGTTCATTCATACCTGAAACTTGGATTTTTGCCACAACTCGCCGTGGAAATTCACCTTCCCTTCGCGCATCGCAATCGTTGACACCAGTTTGAAAGTGGCTTCGTGTTTATCAAAGAAATGTCTCCAGTTCTGTAATATCTGTTTCGGAGCACTTAAAAACCAACTGATTACCTTTTGAGCGTCCCGTAGATCATCTTCGAACTTTTGTATCTCATCACTCCGAGTTTTCGGCTTTCTTGTGGATATTCTTCTTGGATTGACGATCAATGTGATGATGAAGAGAAAGTTGTGAAGGAGAAATAAGACGAGTTCGTTTTGACCGATGACTTCATCGCCGATGGTTTTCAATGCTTTGTCAATGTCTCCAATAAGGTTCCAGTTTTCTCGAAGTATTGTTTTCACACTTCTCTAGAAAATTCTTCAGTTTTTAAAGCACCTTTGAACCACTTGCAATATTCCGATCGGACCCAAACTTTGCAGGTTTCTTGGACTTGGATTAAGAGCCAATGGGACCAAGTTTCAGCCTGATCGGATCATCTGGTCCCGAGATATGTGGATCATTGGCCGGAAGCCCGGGCGTTTTGGAAAAAGGCGGCCAATGATCCACATATCTCGGGACCCGACGATCCGATGGGGCTGAAACTTGGACCCAATGGCCCTCAATCCAAGTCCAACAATCCTGCGAAGGTTGGCTCCAATCAGAGTATTGCAAGTGGTTCAAAAGTCCAGGCCCAGTCCTGGTTCCAATGTCTCGAAAACGAAAAACCAAGTAAAAACAAAAGGAAACGGAAGCAAAAGTATTCGGAATCTCTTACTTTTCTGTGCGGATCTCTCAATTCGTTGATCAAATCGTTGGGCACATCAACGTGTCCTCCCATCGAATTCTCTCAATAACCGTTATTTGAAGGCCAGCAGGGAATGGAAATAGAAAACAAAATAGACCGAGAATGGGTAGTCAGGGAGTGTGGAAGGACAGATAACAGCGGTAAACATGTTTTGTTTTTCGAATGTCACAAGTGTTGTGGGTGAGTCAACAGCAGACCGATTCTGGTCAGTTTCAGTTGCTCTCATCTCTCTCTCTCTCTCTCCGTTGAGTCGTTGCGGTGGTGTGGATTGGATAGATTGGATAGTATCGAATGTTTTCCATTATCCACACCCTTTCGTTTTCAGTGAAGCTCGCCAAGTGCATGCAGATTTCATAGAAAAGACTGCGAGATAGCCGAGTGCCCACCAATTCGTTGACACCTACAAACAGGAGGTTTGATAGGCGTCTTCAAGTTTCTCAAATATCGTGGAGAATGTTCAAATTTGCCGAGCCGACAACTACAAGAAAAAATCGATAAATCGGTTGGTTGTTTCAGGAAAGCGGCCGATGAACCAGTTGAATGACGAGCATCTTTCGGTGCCGTTTGCTAGAATGTTCAGATGCAGAATGAGAAAGTCTCGTATTGGTACAAATCCATTTGCAATGGCGTTGTTGCCCAATGATGCTGTGAGCAGGAGCAGAAAAGCCGACTTGGTTGTGATGAACGCATCGGAGTCGTGCGACAACTAGACGACCATACCAACTAGGTTTTTTGACTAACTAATGCCGCGTCCAATATCTCGGAAAAACCGTAAAAACCGCAGATTTTTCTGTCCAAAGTCGGCCGAAATTTGCGTGAAAAACGGGGGTGCGCATAGCTCAACGAATGTAACCGTACCCCTAAAACTACGGTATTTTTTGAAAATTTGTTAATTTCTTGAGGATATTTGAAAATATTCAAATGATTCAAAATTTCTTGCGCAAATTTTCAAAAAATACCGTAGTTTTAGTGGTACGGTTACATTCATTGAGCTGTGCGCACCCCCGTTTTTCACGCAAATTTCGGCCGACTTTGGACAGAAAAATCTGCGGTTTTTACGGTTTTTCCGAGACATTGGACGCGGCATAACATTGCACAAGGTATCTTTTCCAGAGTACTCGTTGGTTTCCTGCAAGCCAACGTTCGATAGATTGGAAAAGTGGTACCGGAATGAAAGACATTGCTGGAGGTCTGTTGTTCGTCTCGCGTTGAAGAGTAGAGTGATGCTTAGAAGAAAGTTAACGACATCACTGGCATTCTCGAGGATATTGTGTCCAGAGAAGACGGGATTGAAGTGAAACGTCTCAATGGAAAATGATCGGTATAATTGTTCAACTTACTGAATTTCAGGTGCTGCCGAATGCATTTCCTATCAGAAAGCGGCTTACTCGAACTCGGGACACTATGTTTCGTGGGTGAAAACCGGGAAAAGATGGATAAGAAGCTCGGTTCGCTCGGTTTGCAAGATCAAGACCAAAAAAGCGATGTTATACTTTGTGGTGATTGACACAAAACACATTTGGCGATTTATTCCACGAAAGCCACATGAAGTTAGTTCAACGGCGAATAATTGAGCATAAGATGATAACCAACGGTTGCATCACATGTCTGCTGCTCCTATCGGAATACTATAAATTGTGCTGATAGTGAGGACGACTGGAAAATAAATGTATGTAGCATCTCCATGTTTCCAGTTTGTTTTTGATTGCTACTACTCTGCGCCTTCAAAAAACATCAGAACAATGAGCAGTTTCAGGCTAATAATGAACCCATATTTGTTGGTATTCGTCGCCTGTGCGGCAGTGGTCTCTGCTGAAGTGCACCAATTTAATATCGGGTAAGTTTGTATTTAGCATCAGTATTCCACAGCATCGATTTGAAGGTACCGCCCAAACGTGCGCCAACGCATGAACGCCGAGGGGAAATTGGCCGAGTATGAGCAGGAAAGACAAGAGAGATTGACAGAGAAAAGCCTTCAATTGGTTCAGTCTTCCTCCCCGATAATTGATTACGAAGATATGGCGTATATGGGTGAGTGTTTTCAAGTCGAAAGTGTCCAGAATTTTTATTTTTGCGATTTTCAGTCCAAATATCGCTGGGAACTCCTGCTCAAAACTTTGTTCTATTCATCGATTCGGGCTCTTCGAACCTCTGGGTGCCGGATATCACTTGCGCCGCTGGAAAAGACGCCACTTGTGGAAGCTATTGTAAATCTACTCCATACGACGCTTGCCTCACTTTCTGTCAAGAAGAGTGCTGTACCAAAACGGTTTCCAAGCGAAAAGTTCTGTCGTGAGTCCAGTTTTCCTTAATCTTAACAGCAATTCTTCTAGTACTGCTGATGCTTGCCAATCGAAGCACCGCTTTAATGCTTCCTTGTCGTCGAGTTATGTAACCAACGGACAAAAGTTCGATATGACCTACAACACGGGTGAGGTTAAGGGCTTCTTTGGAGTTGACACGTTCTGTGTAAGCCAATCCGGGTATTTTTCTGGTTCTCAACTCTTCTCCTTTAGTTCACCAACACTTCCGCCTGCTGCACTGATCAAACGTTCGGTCAGGCCACAACGATCGGAGAAGCGTTCGCGAAGCAGCCAGAGGACGGAATCATCGGTCTCGGATGGCCCGCGCTTGCAGTCAATCAGCAGACGCCGCCACTTTTCAACCTGATGAACCAAGGAAAACTGGACCAACCGTATTTTGTCGTCTATCTCGCTCAGATTGGACCCACTTCTCAGCTGAACGGAGGCGCTTTCACCGTTGGCGGACTCGACAGTGCACACTGCGATTCGAATGTCGATTGGGTTCCGCTGACGACGCAGACTTTCTGGCAGATAAAGCTGTCGGGAGTGGCCTCTGGCACGTATAGCCAATCGCCTACGGCCGGATGGCAATGCGCTGCCGATACTGCCGCGTCGTTCATTGGAGCTCCGAAGAGTGTTGTGAGCAGTCTCGCGAAAGTGTGAGTCAATGTTTTAAGCTTACAAGACTTGGGAAATTGGGTCCGTCGCGCGGACTGAGCTCACGCTGGCTTGAAGGCGGCAAAAGGCCTTTTGTCCCACTCGGAAATATCCGATCGGACCCATACTTTGCAGGTTTTTTGGTCGGATCATCCGGTCCAGAGACATGTGGATCGGAGGCCGAAAATTGCGGCCTTTTCGGCCTCCGATCCATATATCTCTGGAGCAGATGATCCAATCGGTCTGAAATTCGGACCCAATATACTTCAATCCAAGTCCAAAAATCCTGCAAGTGGGTCAAACATCCAGACCTCAACAGGCCTTCCTGGGCCGGCCTTTTGTCCAGCCCTGGGCTCATCGTAGGGGCAATTTTAGAACGAATACTTTTTGATTGTACAATGTATGTAAAACTAACTTTGCAGAGTCGGTGCTACGTATGTGCCAGGAACCGGCGCCTACTTCATTGATTGCGACGCCGTTGTTGCGGACATTGTGTTCACGATCAACGGAAAGACGTACAACATGCCATCAAGCTCGTTTATCGTTTCCGCAGGCCCTGGACCTTGCATGTTCGCCTTCTACGATCTGACGGCCGGCGGATTCTATCCTGCGTGGATGCTCGGACCGCCGTTTATGCGTGCCTATTGCCATGTTCACGATATGCAGAACGGACGGCTCGGACTCGCGAAGATTTTGTAAGAGGAGACGAAGAATGATCTTTAAATGTATTGGACTTAATATGAAGACTCTTCAAAACGCGGTGTTCTTGCTATTTGAATAATTTACCTTTCTCTTCCGTATTCTCTGATGTTCAAGCCGATCGTTCATCACATAATACAAGACTGCTCGGACAGTGTTTACGCTTCTCACATTCTCAGAACCGTTCGAAACGTCCACGTGTTCATTTCTGAATTTCTTCGTAACAACTTTTTCCTATTTAGATGTGAAAAAGCGGTCGGACTAATTGAGAAATAAAACAACGAACAGGCATAGGGAAGTTAAGGAACTTATTGAGGGGGATAGTACAAGTAGATATTTACAAAATGAAGGTGTCACAAAAACATTTGAATGGAAGAGGAAACAGTATAATAATAATAAAGTGAAACAATGAAGAGTCACAATCCGACAGTTTAGATATTACTTGGCGATGTTGGAGAGTACGTGGGTGATGTGTCCGCTTTCGCCTGCAAGGCACTTTAAACAGACCTTCTGCACTGGCGTCATCTTTTGCTTCTTTTCTGCAATACATTGTTCCTGGTTTATGCATGAATGCCTTTTTTTTTAGAATCAGAACCCGTCACAACATGACTCCACCTGCAGATAGGTTCTGATACGGGACAGTTCTGGCTCGTCGTAGCCTCATTACTCCTGAACCTCTCAAATTTCTCCAGAAATAACCGTTTTTGGGGATCTGCGGCACGCGATTAACATTAACACACTGCTCACCCAAATCCCGATCCGCCGGTTTGACCGTATAGACGTTTGTCTTATCGGAGAGTTGCTGCTGCGCGGCCACCGTCTCCGAAGCTACTCTTTTTCGGCTGAATTGTGGAAACGATCGATTGAACATCTGAACAACAAACACGTTGGTTTCTTATTGGAAATAAGGTTTAAAGACGAAATATAGAGAGAGCATTTGATAACGCTTGAAGAATTAAAAAAAGTGAAAAGCAAAAAATAAATTGTTTTATAGTCTTAGTGGGCGGAGCCTATCACAGAAAGAAAAAGAACACCGTGTGATGAAACAAATATAATGTGACAATGAATGAGAACGTGTTAAAAAGACACGTGGTGAAAGAAACACTATTATGGCACATGCACCGAAAATTACCAAAATATAAGTATCAAAAGGAACAAACAACGTTTTGCAGATAAGATAATAGTACTATTGACATCAAGAAACGATAAGACTGTCCTAAAGTTCTCGGTGAACAATAATTTTCTCTTCCAAATATTTCTCAAGTTTTCGTGCCTTGCGATTCAACTTCTCCTGTTTCACGCTCAATTCCAGATTCCCGTACACGTGCGCCCTTCCCTTTCCGTGTTCCTCGGCGTCTGCTTGCAGGCGAATCACTTCTTCCTTAAAAAATATGCGATAATTGAAAGTTGAAAGACGTCGTGTAGTACAAAAACAACATATTTGTGTATGTTACTTTTTCACTTTTACTTTTCACGACACCTTCAAGTTGTTTTTCATTTTTCCTCTATTGCCAATAAGAAAACGAATCACACAAAGGTATATGGTCTTTCAAATGTTTACAGTTGTTTTGCTTCTTATCAGCGTCGTTATGAAACTCAAATTAAAAAAGGGAAACTTGAAAAACAACATGTGTTTCCGGTGTATTTTTTTCAATCAACTGACAAAAAATTAAAAAAGTGTTAGATGAATCTTTTGAGAAATTATCGACACACTGGTATCGCCTTTGTACACTGAATTTTTCCCGCGGAATGCAATTTTTACGCATATACGCTTCAGCACGTTGTGGTAATGTTTTTTAAAGTCAATAATCGGAAAGTCCGCAGTCCAAGAAGTTGTGTACCTTGTGAAATTCAATCTTTTTGAGTTGATTCTCAAAGTGGAGCAATTCCTCTTTCAACGCGTTCAATTCGTGTTGCGAGAGCTTCTTATTTTCCAGCGCAAGCTTCCAGAGCCTTCGTACACGTGGCTCCTCAAAAATGGAGTACTGCTCATCAGTCACTTTCCGGTACACTGCGTCCAAGTGATTGTTCAACTCTCGATTCGCCGATTTCAGCTTCTTTGTTTTTTCCGAGAGCGTATCTGAGTCCATATGATGGACGGAATTCTCGTGCGGAACCTTTTTGAAATCCTCCAATTTATCCTCGTACACTCGCATTTTTCTCTCTACTTCTTCGAGCTCTTTATGCAAAACGAGAAGCTCATTTGGTGAAAATTTTCCGTTTTGAGCTTGTGTCCAGAGCTTCTGAAGAGTTTCGTCTTGGAATTTTCCCGATGGAAGCGGCTCGTTTCGCTCAGTTTGCAGCTGCACGTTTTTGTGTTTGTACTTCTGAAAAAAATTGTTTTTTAACTCGTGATAACTATAATTGAATGATACTCACCTCTTTGAAAGCTTGCACTGCTTTTTCTAACCCGTATTTTTCTAGAATGTTCGCCAGTTTATCATCGATTTTGTCAAATTCTTTGGTGGAGTGAGATCCTTGTCGATTCGCTTTGGATGACAAATAGATGGCATCGTAACCGGAAAGCTCTTCCTGAAAAATTAAAGATTTAAGGAGAACAACAAATTTCAGCAATACCTCTAGCCTGGCAAGATTCTGACGATCGGTAACGTGTTGTAGCGCTTTTTCGTAAATAAAGTTGATTCGTTCCGTTCGATACTGTGTTTTTTTCGCCAACGCTGCCCAGACGACCGAGAAGAAGATTACCAGTGACAGAAATTTTAGCATCTGAAAAAGTTAATTTGGAAATTATTTCTTGTGAAGAATAACAAACGAACACACTTTTAACCAGAAAAGAAACTGTGAAAATTGCACTCAAACACGGATGGAAGAGTTTTCGACGCAGTTGCATACCCCGGCCACCGCGAAAATTTCTAGGCCGGAATTGCGTGTTGACCGAATTGATTGGCCTCGCCTCTGGCAATTCGCTATTAATCTAATTAGACGTTTTATCAATCTAATCGTAGTCTACTCGTGTTGTACGGCGGCCTTTTTAGATTAATATGGCACCTAATTAGATTGATAACATGAAATCGATAAAATTAGAAAAATAAGTGTTTATTGGGCAAAAAACAACAGAAACAACAAAAAAAACGATAAAGCGAGAAAAAAAGGGAAAGACAAGTCACTTTTTGTTTTGAGGAGCATCACCGGCAGAATCATTTCCCTTGCGCATTCGATTCCCCACCGATCTTTGGTGGTTGCTGAAAAGTCCATGTCTCAGTCGGAAAATTCGATGGGAAATCTTACATTGTATTTGTGATATGCTCCGCTCCTTAAACAGAAGTTCCACGTGACTGGAGATGCCGTCGACGACGCCACCTTCCACCGAGAGACATTCGAGTAGAATTCCTGTAATGTCGTATTTTATACTTCAAAAATCAGGAATATGTAACTCACGGACTGGCTCATTCAACAGCTCAGCCGGAATAATAGTTCTTGACGAAGACATAGGCTTCGTGCTGGTGGTGTAATTGCCCATCTCTTCCGGTTTCAAAATCTGAAAACTTTTTTCTGTAATATTAGAAGTAATTGAAATGAAAGACCGCTCCCAGCCACGCGTTGGCGACGTGATGGACGACAGTGCGCAATGTTCCCGACATCGGCGAGGTTCTTTGGAAGACGGTATTGACGCAAACGTCTGAGAATTAATCACAAATGAGCTGGTAAGTGAAAGTAGCGAATGATTACCGTGCCCGTTGGTGATGGTGACGACGGACGGCTCAGCTTTCCTCACGCATTGCGGATTGAGAGTCTGCAATGACCATACATTACTTTTTAAAATTCCCTGAGCTTCATTTCCCCTGTTTCCATAATTGAAATCAATCTATTTCTAAAGCTTTAATTTCTGTCCAAAGTCGGCCGAAATTTGCGTGAAAAACGGGGGTGCGCACAGCTTAACGAATGTAACCGTGCCCCTAAAACTACGGTATTTTTTGAAAATTTGCGCAAGAAATTTGAATATTTTCAAAATCCTCAAGAAATTAACAAATTTTCAAAAAATACCGTAGTTTTAGGGGTACCGTTACATTCGTTAAGCTGTGTGTACAGATTTTACGGAATTTACGGATTTTACGGCTTCTTGAAACCGTTAATGCGACGCCCACAAAGTCGGATCTGCCCTGGTGAAAGCCTCGTCCACGAAGGTATATAAGGTCGCCAAAAGGGCAATTGGCCGGCACAAGCTTTTCGTTGGTTTTATTCAGGAAATGCACGATTTCTCGAAAAACGTGACTATTTTTTCTTTTTTTTTCTAATCTTTTGGTTAAAAAACTTTTCTTACACTTCTGAGAATGTTTTCGAACCAAAAAGAAGTAGAGTGACAGCTCGCTTACCGATAGTTTGCCGGAAGACAGTGAAATTTCGTTGAAAAACATTTTTTCTTGCTTCTACGAACTGTCACTCTACTTTTTTTTGGTTCGAAAACATTTACAGTCATGTAAGTGAACTATGTAAACAAAAAAGTTAGAAAATCTAGAGACGGTTTTTGAGAACAATTTTGTTTTCAATGAAATGTCACTGTTTTCCGGCAAAAGACCAATTCTTACGCAAAAGCGAGCTGTCACTCTACTTTTTTTTTGATTCGAAGACATTCACAGTCATGTTAGTGAACTTTTTAAATCAAAAGATTAGAAGATCTAGAGACGTTTTTCGAGAAATCGTATATTTTCTGAATAAAACATTAATGTGCATTACTTCCATTTACTTACGCGTTTCTTTTCATCGCATCGACTTCTCTTCGCGTATTACTTTATCTGGAATTTGTAAAAAGGTCTAATTGAGGTAGAAAGCAGAGAGAAACGCTTTAAAAAGATGAATATTCAGAGAAAATTCATCAACAACTAAAACAATGAACTTTGCGCGTAACATAAAACGCACTGTACGCAGAGCCACACCGACGCGCAAAAATGCATACCATTTGGCTGCGTATGTTGTGAAAGCCGCGCCGTGCGGCCCTTGACCTGGACTTCCGATCGGACCCAAACTTTGCAGGCTTCTTGGACATGGGTTGAAGCATATTAGGACCAAGTTTCAGCCCGATCGGATTACTTGGTCCCGAGAAATGTGGATCATTGGCCGAAATTGGCCGGAAGCCCGGGCTTTTTGGAAAAAATCGGTCAATGATCCACACATCTCGGCCGCCGACGATCCGATCGGGCTGAAACTTGGACCCAATATGCTTCTATGCTTTTTTTTTTACGTGGCCGACCACTTTGCCACGCTTTTTCACAGTCTAGTGCAAAAGCAGCGATGTGGTGCTTGACGTGCGTCAACTGCAAGTGAGCCACGAGAAGGCCCCTGATTTTACATTTTTGTCACAGCGATCCCGAAGAAATTTTGTGACACACCACAGTTTTCAAACATTTGTTACCACACGAAATCAGAGACGCGTAGTCCGTCTGCCCCGTCTTCATGGTTAAGTGTTTTTGACGTCAGCAACTACACATAAATGTCGTGGACAGTTCGAAAAGACAGTTATCGTGTTTCAAAGAACTACGAAGCGCTGGCCGAAATGGGGAGCAGATGAAAAGGGAGAAGAGCCAAGAGTTGAGAAGTTCAGGTACAGACGGAAACATCGAGACACGACTGAAGGTGTACTTTTCCTGCGCGCGCTTCATAAACAGTTGACTTGTTCCGGATCTAGCTTTTGATAAGAAAAAAGTAATAATCGGCCAGAGTTGTGTCAAAGTTTCTGTGGCGGAAAAAGGAAGGCACAAACATGTCGCTTCCAGGCGTCATCTCAAAAAGAATATTCGGCGATTCCGACGGAAACGGTAAGGAAACTTTCGACGCTCCGTCTCCTAGGACTCTTTTAATGGCCTCCTTCTTCCAGACCTCTTCGACTCTTGTATCCCGCAGATCTTGCCTTGCTCGTGCCTGTTTCTATCGCTCCGTATCACAAACTGTATCCCTTGTGAGTCCACGCAGCCACAAAGCAACAAACGAACACAATTTTTTCATTTTTTTACATCGCTGAATTGGATTTTTTGACATAAAAAAACGAAAAAAAAAAACACGGAAAACACTCATTTTTTCCACAGCCTGAATACAGCCCACAATAGACGTTTTGCAGAAAGAGCGAAGATCGTAACCTCGAGGAGACGAGGGGGGCGGAGCTATTAATTGATGACGTACTAACGAAAAGGACACGGAGGGAACTTGTGGACAAGGAAATGGGTGTATAGCAAGACCCTGAAAGTGATGGTCATTTGGGACAACGTACGTATATTTCAAACTATTAATACAAGTCAAAATGCGTTCAATAGAACAAGTTTCAAAGACGTCACTCTTATCTGTAGAGCTCCCGCTCTGCCCTCCCCCCACTACTTTTACATTAATAATAACAATAACACCCCTCTCTGTCCAGATTTCTTCTCTCCCTCTCTCTCTCTCTCTCTCTTTTCCGTTCCTCTCAAGTTCATGGTGATCTGTGATGCGAAAAAGATAATATTTCCTCTTGTGTCGAATGAATTTATTCACATATTCTAGAGAAGATCAGCATCAAACAGTGTTTGTTGCACGCAAAATCGCGCAAGACGACAATGTCTTTATATGAAAAAGCGGACGGGCTTCTAGGCACTCACGTGCTATGGCAAGACATTGAGACGGAGATGCAAACGGTTCTGGGTACGGAGGCAAAGTTCGGCGAGCACAGGCATGTCAGCGATCTCGGAGAGATGAAGGTGAGTCTCTGTCAGTGCTTTCACGTCCCTTTTTCATGAATCTTTGCAGGGTTTCATGTCGAAAATCGCCCTGCTCAATGTCGATTGGACTGCTCGTTCTCGAGAGATCAATGCTCTCATGAACTCTACAAACTCCAAAAGTCATCATCATTGCGACCAGCTCCCTTCGAGACTCGTCGCCAAAATTTCATCGGAGCTCTCTTTGTACGGTTTCTCGGAGCTCGTCGGCTCTTGTCAATGGGATATTGAGAAGATGCGGTCAATGTCGTCGGTAGTGAAAGAGAGTCACAATCGAGAGGTCGCCATGTATCGGATCATCGCGAGAGAACAGCCGATCGGCTGTCCAACTATTCGGGTGTTTGCTCTCAAAGAGTTTTCAGAGCACAATCCATTGAAGGCTTATATAATATCTGAGTACATTCCCAACTTGTGCCACATTGGAATGCACCAGAACATTGAGATGGACGACTTGAGGCCTGTCGTCGACGGAATCGCTGCTTTTTCAGCGATGGGCGAGGAGATGACTGAAGAGGAAAGAAGTGGAACAGTCGGAGAAGTCTACATCGAGGAGGCTATCAAGTATTTATTTGATGAACATGTGAGTTGCCGGCTTAATTTTGAAGCCCAATAACATTTGGCTCCCGTTGCGGATTTCAGAACTCTGACGGTATGCGACAAAAACTGATTCAAGTGCTCGGGGTTATGTATGAGGAGAAGATCGATGCGGCCATGAATATATTTGATCTGATCTGTGGGAGTACCACAATTCTGCAGAATTACTCGATGGTCTCAAAGTTTTTAGGTGAGTTTGACTGACTGGTTGATTCAAAAATATATCAAATTGTTTGTATTGCAGGCCACAAACCGGTGCTGATGCACTCGGATATCTGGCCGTCCAACTTGCTTTTCACCCGACACTCTCTCTCAAATCGTCTGCAATTCAAAGCTCTTATTGACTTTCAGACTGCTTCTTTGAGCAGTCCAGGACTAGATATTGCGTGTCTCACTGTTACCTGCCTCTCCACAAAGGTACTGTTTCATGAGTTTCATGAGAGAACTCACAAGACCCTTTTTCAACTGTTTCAGGATCGTCGTAACCATAAAACTAGCGTTTTAAACCGCTACTATGAGATGTTCACTAAAAGTCTCAAAAACGCGAGGCCATCTCCGTATTCTCGCGAACAACTGACGAACTCTTATGAGTTGTGTTTTCCGGCTGCCGTCATTCTAATGCTTCCATTTATAATATCTTTTTCTATGAGAGCCTCAGAGACTGTAGGTTTTTTAATTTCTGAAATTCTAAAAGAAAACCTCGTTTTTTCCAGATTCCCGAAGCATCCGTAGACAAAATCATCGGACTTATCGAGGATTTAGCTGATGTTCATCGGTCCAATCTGCTGAAATTTCCAGAATTTTTCACGATGCGTTGAAGCGTATTTGTATGTACGCTTCAACTCGCTGTGATGTTTCCAATAATAAATTGTGTAATCGTTCACATGTAGACAAATACAGAGAGAGAGAAAACAGAAAGTATCATCGGAAAAATATGAGAATTGTCGAATCAGCGGTTCTTTTTTGCCTTCTTCTCGGCCATTTTAGCCGTTTTCTCCTCATCTGCCAACTTCTTTTTCGTCTCTACAGTCAGCGCGCTTTTCGGGTATTCATTCGGCGTTTTTCCTTTGACCGACCAGAGACGCGCGGCACGTTCCGACAGAGATCCGCCGCATTTGAGGCCACGATCTGGAAAAATCAATGAGTAAATGGGCACTTTTTTGAATGAATTTTAGTACCATTGAGCGCACTTTTCAAATGTTCCAACCCAAGCAATTCGAGCTCTTCGGCTCCGTGGAAATTCGCAAGGTCTATGGATGCGTACTCGCACGGCGTCTTCGCATCGATCTTCGGAAGATCGTCCACGTTTGTGCTGCTCTGTAATGTTTCGGTTTTTAGAGCTAAACAAATGCCTAACCAAGGCGGTGTCCAGAAATGGAATAATAGGGGCTTCTTTAACATCAAACCCGAAAGAAAATGTTCGAAGAAAAATTCAAATTCTACCAAAAAATGTTCTAATTGACACCTACATCAAGTCTGGGGCGTTTGGCTGGTGCCTCCTCCTCCTCCTCCTCTTTGTTTCCCTCCAAATTTTCCGAAATTGCTTTCGAATCGACAGGAGACACTCCCTCATTCGCGTCCTTTTCCAGACAGTTCTTGGCGGCAAAGTACTGTCGTATGGCTTCGAGCTCTTCTGGATCAGGCTCATTTTCGGAGTCGTCCTCCGAGTCCTCTTCCTCATCTTCCACTAATTTCGCTCCTTCTCCGACAGTCGGCGCTTCAACTTTGCGTTTTCGTCCCCCACGCGCGTTGAACAGATCCGTCACGCCTACGGCCACGTCATCGTCTTCATCAGAAGAGTCTCCAGATTCATGTCCTTTTTTAATACTCTTCGAAGCCTGCTTTCTCTTTTTGGCCAAGGCAAAGCCGGCTTCACACGCGTCTTCCGTTTTTTCAATGATTTCTTCGCGTCGAGATAGATATGCTTGATCTTCGAATTGATGTTTTGCCGGCCCAGCCATCAGTTTCATCAGCTTCGCCTTGCGTTTTTCCTGCAAATTAATTCAGATCGTGAGACTCGGAAAATGCGATTGATGCTCAATTTACCCTCAACTCGTGCTCCTTTCTGGCCTGTTTCTCCAAATATCTCTTCAGTTTGGCCTCCTCATCAACCGACGCCATTCTTCGTCCGTTCAAATCTCGCATCATCAGTTTATTTGTACTTTTATTGACGCGAAACGAGCGGAGCAAGGAGCCGAAACCTCCTTTTCCACCACGAACTCTCAGATGAAATGAATACTTGACAAGGCCTTGACCCAGATTATCTCCAATGAACTTGTCAAAGTTGTCGACAATTTTTCCGTTATGCATCACATAAAATGCGTGAGCCGGAAATTGGGTACGAATGAACTCGAGGGTTTTGTAGTCGTTCATCCAATAGTACGGTTTATCCGGAAACGGACGATCCTCAGCGTCAGGAACAGGGGGCGGGGAGTCGAGGGTCATACTCTCCAACTCCATGTCCACTTCCGGCTCACAATCGCTGCTTTCCGAAGGTGCCAAAGACCGACCGGACATAGAAACGACCGAAGAGGGGCGGACCATTGGGCGTGGGCGATGGGTAGAAGCGCGGAACGCCGGTAGGTACGGATGACTTCGTTGAGAACCGGATAAATTCAGTTGCTGTTGTTGCTGGGATTGTTGGTTGAAGTGACGACGTTCCGCGCGTAGAGATGGCGAGCGTTCTGGAAAGTATTTTAACATACATTCAAATGCCGCGGGAAAACAAGATACCTGGAAGGCTCGCCTGACGGGCATCCCTCTTCCGATCGTTTCTCCGTCCGACTCTTTCTTGTCCGTTCATTGATTTTCCTCAAACAAGAGTTCAGCACGAGCGTTCGAACTGTTACGCGCATGCAAGCGCGCCCTACCGAACATCGTCGGCGTCTCTTCAATCTCGCACTCTCTAATTTGAATAAATAAACAGCTGGCCTAAAATTTGCGTAGTATCTGGTGCCAAGTACGCAAAATATCTAGAACGGTGTTTGCACAGGGGCGACACGCAGCCAATGGGCGTACGCCGGCGTAAAGGCGGCAAACGAAAATTTTGAATCGGTGCGTAGCGCCCTTCGAAAATAAATTCAAATTTTTATGGCGGGAGTTCTGAATGAACACACGTGGTTCAGCTATGAAAAGAACAAGTACGGGGGTTCAACGAGAAAAAGAAAGATCTAATAATAATCATCGGTTGTCTACCGAAAAATCACAGACAAACATATGCAAAACTCGGAAAGGTTTTCTTTGGAATGACGAGAGGAAAGGTGTAACTTCTAAATGACGACAAGAATAGTACGAAGCGAGTTGGAAAAAACGGATGAGAACACAATTGCACACACTTTTTCGAATTCTGAGCATGGTTGGCGACGGAACTCTCCGCGTCCAACCCTTCACGCGAGTCAGTACGAGAAGGTGAATCGGAAAAAAAATAAGAACACAAATTTTCGGTGCTATCGAAGTTCAATATCATAGGCGACGTCTTGCTGATCCGCCGGAATGAGCTCTCCGTCGATGAATTGATGACCTTCTCCCATTTCTTCATAATAGTCAATAGAATTTTGATCATCCAAATGGTGATGGTGGGGATGATGATGAACAACTTGCACGTCTGGAGGCGTCACATGAGTATCTTAAAAATTATGATGATTTTAGAATATTAGAACAAAAAAGTCAAACGTACAGTAATAAGGTGGCAGTGGCCGAACGGTCAGAGGAATTGTTTCAGGCTGTGAAAGTCTCATTCGTTTCTGCGAAATCGCATCTCCGTGGTCTTCTGCTCTTTGTTTTCCCATCTCTCCGACGCCAGAAATCCCTTCTCCAGAATCTTGTCTATTTATTTCTTCAATACTTTCTTCCGCTATCATGTTCGATTCTCTTTTTCTTTGTAACGTTTTCCGGCGCTTTGAGACTCCCTGAATTAGATCGAGGCATCCTGCATCCAAAGACTTCTGAATCTGCCGTTTCTCTTTTATACTCAGCGGAACTGGTGTGGAAGAGACGGCCTCTCGCGCGAAATCCTGGATCGTTTCCCGCATTCGATCACCGTGGATTTCGTCGTCGCCGTGCCGCTGAACAATTTGACATTGCATTTTTTGCTAAAGAATCTGAAGTATATTCCTTTAAAAGTTGTCTAAATTTTGGGAAGATCAGCATTCCTGTGCAAGCTTGAATTCAGGGGCATGCGTTCTGGACACAGTGCAAATGTCCATCCGTTTCTAAACAAAGCCAGGAAGCATTCACATTTTCGGGTAGCTCCATATGTTTATATTTCAACTTTGTGTGCAATTATACAATTTATACTTACAGCAACAAATTCGAGTTTCGCTCTGCTCAGAACCGCCTGAACGGCCTCTTTTCCATTGCAAAAGTGTTCGGCGTTCAACGGCTTCTCTGGATCCTCTTTAATAATATCGTTGTCCACCAGAATTAATGGCACTTTTCTTTTCAGCTCGGCGCCCAAATTACGGTAGCCGTTTTTTACTTTGGAGCACGAGACACACTTCCACGAGACCATTCCGGGTATCTTGAATTTTGCCGCCTGCATGAACTCGTACACTTTTGTACGATCGGTGCGACTTGTGTAGATGAGCACGCGATTCTTGCGGTGCCGTCCGGTGACGTATGTTGCTTTACCGTAGTCTTGCGACATCTGAAAACAAAACTGTGTGAAAAAAAAGATGTGAGCAGAAAAACACGGTCCACACGAATGCTTCAGCATTTAATAACATGGAAAAACAGAAAACAGAAGCCAGAAACTTTAAGAAAGTTCCCCGCTGTTTTCGGAAAGAATAGAATCACTTTTTTCCAATATGGCAAGTCAACGCCTGGGAAACACCGCAAGAAAAACTGGATGTCTATTCAGATTTTTTTTCAAACAGAGAAGCAATTAGTTTATTTCCTCTGCTTTTTGCCTGTTTTGAAAATAACTTTTTCCGGCTGACTGGAGCCAGGAAGTTGCAAAAAATGTTACGTAAATAAATATGAAAACGAGTAAGGTTTTCAACGATGCTCCGGAATATCGACAGCGCGCTGTTTAGTGGAAGAGTTTTCCAATGGCCTAAGAAGTTTGTGAATGATAAAACTAGTCCCTCGCGTCGTCCGCCCATTTTCGAAGCCTATTTTCAGCGTTCCCCAATGTCAGATCCAGAGTTTTTTTTCGTAAACAGCGAACTTTATCTTTAAACAGCGAACTTTTTAAATTTTTGCTGCTTTACAATGAAAAACACGAGCCTTTTACACTAATCGCATTTTCAATCGATCTTTCAATTTTCAGGTGATAATCCACGGAAGATGTCGTTGACATCGAACATGATGCTCCAGGCGTCTCGCCTAGGCGGTGTGGTGTTCAAACGAGGTGGTGCGACTGGTCTGATGGTCCATCGCGACACCAAGGAGAACAATTTGAATTTGAAGTTCAAATTTACACCAGAAAACGAAGAACGCATTAAAGCAATTATGGAAATCTATCCGGAAGGACACAAAGTCAGATTTCTTGCTATTAGTGCCAAAGTATATTTTCAATTTAATAAACAGTTCAGGCTGGTGCGTTGATCCCCCTTCTCGATTTGGCTCAGCGTCAACACGGGTGGTTGCCGATTTCGGCGATGCATGAAGTTTCACGTATTCTGGAAGTGCCACGTATGCGCGCCTACGAAGTGGCCACATTCTACACAATGTTCAATAGACAACCCGTCGGAAAATACTTCCTCCAGGTAGAGTTATAAAGGCAGTATCAGGGGAGAACATTGAAAAAATCCCCCTTCTTCTCCGAGTGACTGCAGAAATGTACGTTGAAGTTGTTCGTTGTTCGTAGGTTGTTCATCAACCCCAGATTTGTTTTCTACAGTAATTTGTTTTTTTCGAGTTTAAACATATCTAATGACGATTTTTTCACAGACGAACGACAAGGTACATTTCTGCAGTGTCAGATAAATTTTCAATGTTTTCCCCAGATTCCTCATTTGAAACAATCCAAAAAACCTCTCAGCGATTAACTCAACCCCTTATACTGTTTTTGTGATATTGATTTTGTGGGTCTTCAAATTATCCACACAAAAAAATTAAGTCGGACCGGACACAATTTCCGCATCTCGGCGCGAAGTGAACACTGAATTGACGACCGTGACTTAAAGCCGAGTTGCCTGTAGTCTGATTGAAGGCATTGCTATTTATATAACTACGCTTATTTTCAAAAGAATCAACCACATCATTGTGTTTTCAGGTGTGCGCTACAACTCCTTGCATGCTTCGCGGTGCCGAGACGATCACGGAAACTATCGAGAAGAAACTGGGCATTCATGCGGGAGAGACGACAAAAGACGGACTATTCACTTTGGCAGAGGTGGAATGTCTGGGAGCGTGTGTGAATGCGCCAATGATTCAGATCAATGACGACTACTTTGAAGACCTCACTCCTAAGGTGAATAAATTCAATTAATAGCTTCGAGAACAATTAGCTAAAATTTTTCTTACAGGACGTACACGACATCCTGGACGACCTGAAAGCAGGTCGTAAGCCTGCCGCCGGCCCAAGATCTGGTCGATTGGCTGCCGAGCCGTTCGGAGAGCTAACCTCTCTCAAGGAGACCCCGCCAGGACCTGGATTCGGATTGCAGGCGGCACTTAAGTAAATTCGTCCGAAATAGATTCCGAGATATTCATGCTAATCTCTTTTCGTCAATTGTATTGTTAGAAAGTAAAGCGTTTTTTCTTAGGCACTTTTTTTTTATTCTGCCGTGGTTTTGTACCATTTTCATACCGTTCATTTTCTTTTTCTAACTCGATTTAATTTTTTCTATTGCCACCTCAAAATTCTGTCGCTCTGCCGCGATTGCTCGTGCGAACGGGCTGGGACGTTTTCCATTTCATCACGGAATTCATGTGGCAGAGCGACTATCATTCTTACTCTTCCTACTTTGTATCATTATCACCTAACTCGTTAAACTTTTGCAGATGGGTAGAAAAAGCGCTATTGCAACTTCGACCAAAAAGACCGTCGCGGAAAAGGAACTGGTTGTGCCGAAAACGCCGGCGAAATCGCCGAAAACTCGTGCTCAAAAAGCTCTGGCCGCAGCCACTCCATGTCCGAAGATTCTGACTCCAAAAACTCTAGCTCCGAAAGTCGCTAAAACTCCGAACAAGAAGAAATCGGAGACAGCCGTGGTTGTAAGCAGTGACGACGAGGAGGAAACGCAGGGAATTCAGGTATGCATGATTTCGAAGCCACAGATTTGTCAGAGGTCCGAGTTAATTCGTGTCCTTCTTATTCTTCATTCTTACAAACATTTCAAAGTACATACCGATATAATTCATTTTTCTCGAATTACAGACGCTAAAAACGGTCGGATCTGTGGCGGAGGCGGCGAAAAAAGAGGAGGAATTGGAGCATGAAGAGTCAAGCGACGAGGAGGAGGAGGAGGAAAAGTCAGGAAAATTTCTGAAAAAAAGAAATCCGTCTTGTTGCGATGAGGAAGATGCCGTCCTGAAGGCCAAAGAGCAGGCTCCGCATGCGGTCAACTCTATGAAAAAGTATTTTGCTGACAAAAACGAGAAGTCTCTCTTTCCGGACATTGATTACGCTCTCAATTTGTCTGTTGGCTACAAGAAACCGGCACTCACAACCGAAATGAACCGACTTATGATGTGAGTTTCGTCTCGGACTCTTGTTTTTACTGATACTTCATGATTGTGCTCTTCCTAATTTTCTTCCCCAGAGAGAGAGAGAGAGAGAGATAGAAGCGATTAGCGTTCGAAAAGGCAGAGACGCAAGCGCGAAACTGTTTCGTTGTTGTTGTTTGTTGTCATAGGCGCGGGATTTTTGAGAAACACCAAACCATTTTGGGCAACCTGACAACCTCTTACAGTCGGTAAACTCAGAAATTTTTAGATTGCTGATTGCAAATAATGTTTTCCGCCATCTTCTTCCAGAACTCTTCCGCACTCGACGCGCAACATCAACAACACGACGATCTGTCTGATTCTCCCGGATCTTGATCAGTCCGATACAGCGCGTCGCGATTTCGACGTGGAGAAGCAGTCGCGCGAGTGGGCTGATAAAATTGAAGCAGAGCACGGACTGACGTCGGCGCACTACTCAAAGATTCTGACAAAAC
Source organism: Caenorhabditis sp. 36 PRJEB53466 (assembly GCA_946814055.1). Taxonomy (NCBI): domain Eukaryota; kingdom Metazoa; phylum Nematoda; class Chromadorea; order Rhabditida; family Rhabditidae; genus Caenorhabditis; species Caenorhabditis sp. 36 PRJEB53466. Next base: position 8,039,383 of record CAMPFS010000005.1, on the reverse strand, counting down.
GTGAGGTGGAGAGAATCGCTCACACTTACGCGGACAAAAGGAACCTCGCCTCATCATACGATTTGTTTTTGGCTGATGGAAGAGTGTATAAGTCAGTGAAGTCGTTCCTTGGCAAGGAGTTTTATAAAGTGCACAAGACGCCGCTGCCGTTCACTTACCACAAACCTCTCAGCTCGCAAATCGAACGTTCATTGGCCACGGTCGTCTATCCGTTGAAGAGATTCATGACTAAAGCGTGAGTTTGTATTCGTTTTACTGATAAACATTAGAAAGATGTACTAATAGTAACGTTCTTGTGATGAATTGCTCAAATTCAAAAGAAATTCAAGAGTTAGAAGTAGAAATATACCTCACCGTTTCATCTCTGTTTTTTAGATGTGTCGCTGTGGGTCATCTGGGACAAAGCTCCTCTGATTTGTCGGAAAACATCAATTTCGTGATCGACCGCATTGCGGCTAAGTGTCCGGGAGGATTCGTGAACGTCCGCAACATCTACCTGTCCACCAGCACCAATAAACCATCGCTTCCAATTCACATTGATCAGAGATCGGCTACGGAGATCAGTCTTCCGACTGGTGCCCCCCACGCTAAGAAACACCTGAAGGAGCAATCGGACGAATGCTCGACTCTTCCAGACGGACTCAAGATCGCTGTTCGTAAGAATTCGAGAATCCGTGTTCTGAAGGAGGTGACAGACGAGGCGGTATTGTTCCCGACGATCCACGACGAGCATTCGGAGCGTGATAGTATCAAGCCAACTATTGACCCGAAGAAAGTGCTCAAGAAGCGGGAGCGTCGTCGCAAAGGAAAAGAGATTGTGAAGAAGCAGATTGCGAAAAGAAAGGAGAAGAAACTGAAGAGAGTCGCCGATGGACCCGTCAACATCATCGTTACCAAGAAAATAAAGAAATCTGTCGCCTAATGTTCTTCTCACCTTTTTGTTGTTCTGTTACCATTTGTTGTTTATTGTTTTTCCCACATTTTATCTTCACCATCATCTCTCCAAAATTAAGAGAATTCCTTGTTGTTTTTGCCGAATAAAGTTACACCGAAATGTTATTTGAAAAGGTTCTCCTGGTTTCATTACCAATTTTTATATTTTTGAGATTAGCATAGTGGAATGTCTCTTTTTACAGTTTAAATGTTGTATCGCAAACGAAAGATTTCAGATGAGCTTACCGTGGTATCATCTGGAGCGACCGGCTCGAATGCAACTTCTCCGAGCGTACTACGCGGTGTGCGCTCTCACTTACCCCGTTTACGTCGGCATCAACTGGCAGAGCTACATCCCCGACAGAACCCAGGTGCACACAGTTTTCTGAGCAAAATCACCTAGAATTTTCGAATAGGAAAATTGAACTAGTATGTGTTTTTTAGGTTCTCGGCGGCAAGTCACTTCGGGAAGAGATTCTGAATCCGAACAACGTGAAGCAGTGAGCAGTTGCCTCCGTCATCTCTCTCCCTACTTTATTATTATTCTCGGCGATGCTCCTGAAAAATTGCGCATACTTTGAGCAACGATAGCTCTGATACTGTTGCCCAATTTTTCAAGATGTCGTTTTCTGTACAACTACGTGTATTTCTTATCGTTTTTAGGCTAAATTAATAGAAAAGCAAGCTATTGTTAATCATAAAGTTTATCAGTGTTTTGATCAAGATCAAATAAAAGCTAGGGATTAATGAAATAATTGGAGTAGCGATACAGTCCCAGCACGGGAGTATTAGGATTATACCCGTAATTCGGGTAATACGGTATGTTATCATCATAAACTGTTGGCAGGTTCTGCTGACGGAAAAGACGATCGTAGAAGCCGGTGCGAGCGAAAGCGGAAGGAGCTCCGCGCAGAAACGCCTGACGATCCTCTTGCTCTTCTACTGCAATTTTTTGTAGTAAAATGACCGCTTGCACGTGCTAAAATCGATAGAAAGCCTCAAAAACTCACAAATTTCCCTGGCGGTTTTGTCTTGTTCGCACGGCCAAACCTTTCGGAAATTGACTCTTTCGGGAAGACAAATCCGATCGTGGGGCATTTGAAGGGAGGAACCGATCAAAGAACAGAGCGTTAAAGTTAGAGATATTGTCCGTTTCATTTCATATACACATATATATATATATATAAGTATACAATCAATTCTTGTTCGGGATTAAGGCGAAATAATGATAGAAAACAGAGATAAAATCGGCAAAGAAACACGATTTTCGGATTGATTGATTAGAGAGATAACTGAACATTTGTCAATTGAAATCACAGGTTCGAAGGCGATACGTGCTTCAATTATGACCGCTTCTTTAACAAAACGTGATTCAGATGCAAAGTGTTTCTATTGCGAAATGTATTCCTCTTGTCTTTGAGAGATGACTTGTGATGCTGCAACTTCCTTTTGTGGAGGCCAGCCTAGCTTAAGTTTGAAACACTTGGCCGGTATTTTGTATGTTTAAAAAGAAGATAAGTATAAATGCAACCATTAAAACGAGAAAAGTGAAAAAAAAAGGCATTGACCGAGTTGTTTGAGGGGCAAAACAATGAGAAACAATTGACTAGGATGAGCAAGCAAATAGAGATTTCTGGTGAAGAAGGAACTAACTTTCAGAACAAGTTTTAGGTTTCAAAAAGAGATCAGTGAAAAGTAAAGGAAGGAACAGAAAGTGGAATGTATAAAAAAAAACGACAACAGAACGATTTCATTTCTTTTTCGTTGACATCAACTTCTTTCGTTCCTCTTCGTATGTACGAAGCTCCTCGTCAATCACGTCATTCGGTTCCACATGCCAGTGCGTAAAGTTGCTGTGCTCCAGCGGTTTGCTCCACGCCGACGTCAGCCTTTCTGTCTTGCGGGCGTCGTCTTTCACACTGCAAATATTTAAGAATTGAAAAATATCACCGATAGAAATGAAAAACGGCAAAACAATATTTGAAATTGGTTTGTAACTTGACTCACTGAACAGAAAGCGGTGGGAACATGTAGTCGACCGTGTCGGTGGCCATCGACTTGTAGCTGAGTTCTAATCCTACCGAATCGGATCGTTTCACTTTTCCCGATGGATCGATGATGAGTATTCTGGCGGCCGGAACGGCTACTGCCTCGTACGAAACGACGTCGGTGATGCGATTTCCAAAGCCGGCGTAGAATGGATTTCCAGAAGGGAACAATTTTTTGAGGTCAGTAAGGGCCGCAATTTTGAACTCCTCCGGACGACGTTCGATCACTTCTCTAAAGAAAAATAGAGGGTTAGCTTAAAATGCCCGCATGGATTTATCTTTTTACTCTACCACTGTGATGAACTATTTTTTCGGCTATCACAAACCTGCGGAAAGCGGTAATAATACTAGTCGGCGAGAGGAGAACCGGCCCATCGGGAAGCTGTTTCGAGTCCTGAGCAATACTCTTCAGGTACTGTTTGGTGGTGTGACTTTGACCGATGGCCCTCGAAGACAGGTAGACCATCTTGTAGCCGTTGTTCTTGATCCTTGTGTACAGCTCGGCCACTCCGGTGTGCGCCCACGTGCCTCCGATTGCCGGGATTACATGTCCGAGCACGTCGGACTTTGTGATTGTGCCGTCAATGTCCGAAATGACTAGCTGCTCGTACCACTTGTAGAGGTAAATGTTACACGAGCACCACGTTGTTCCCTGGAATTTCGTGGTGATCGAGAAACGAAGCTCGTTCGCGCCCAGCACGAGTCCTAGGGATCTGAGCTTCTCCGACGAGAGACGCAGGGATTGCATGTACTGCGGACGGAAGCTCTCGTCCGGTTCATCTTCACTGAGTGGGCTGAAATATTTAAGAACATAATCTTTAGCAGACAATGCGGCATTTTCATAATAAATCAAATTTTGTGAGGCTACGCCGACCCGGTACTGCCCCCAAATCAGAACTAGTTGCAGTGCTAATTGGTTCTGGTTCGGCGTAGCCTCAAAACGAGTCAACTGGCTCGTGGATTAAAAGGCTGAGGTTTGAAAACGGTACAACGTTGTTTCAAGATTTGTGCAGAAGCAATATAATAATTTTCGAGATCACTCACAAAATGTCATCAGACAAGGCACGCGAACGGATTCCATCGGTCGCGTCTTTTGAAGGTGAAACGGCGGTTGCGAAGCGGACACTTTCCCGCGTTGGTGTCTTGTCCTCCTTGACGCTTGCGTTCGGAGAGGTTGTCGGTGTCGGATAGTCTCCGTCGTGATGAGAGATGGGCGAAGACGGCTGCGAAACGCCGCGAGAAACGTGACCACTGTCGATGGACGCACTGAAAATTGCAACTTTTGGATAGTCGGCGGTTAATTGTTTTAAAACCTACACCTTTTTTTAATGCTGAAAAAAAGAACTCACACACTGGGCGGTTTTCCGAGATATTTCTCAATGTTTACAGGATGAGAGGACGCCTGACTGAGTAGTTCATCCAACGGAATTCCTTGATCTTCTTCCACCTCCATTGGTTTGTGATTGTCGGTCGAGGCGGTAATAGGCGCACTTCCCCTCCAAAACCAGCTCCATTTCGAAGTGGATCCGCCCTCCTTTTCAGCTTCTTCCTCTTTTTTCCGCATGTTCTGCTCCCTCGTCTCGGGCAGTTCTCCCCATTTCCAATCGGTGACGTCATGAGGCTCCGGTGTCGCATTCCGATCTCTCTGACGGTCGACTTCTGAATCGGAAAGAGCTCCGTCGGCGATTCGGTCCGCTTCGCGTTGATCCACGAGTGATGGAGACGGGCTAGAATTGACCGATGAGTCCATCTCCGAGTCAGAATCTGTGTATTGCTGCAAGAAAAGTGGTCTTTATATACATTTTTTTTTGTTTTTTTTACATAGCTGAAAATTTTTAACATAAAAGCGGCGAAAAAGCATACATCAAATAACCCCATAAGCTTCTCCATCCCCTTTCTTAATACTTTGCAAGTTTATTTTTAAGGTAAGAAAAATCTTACCACTTTGATATCAATGGGCCTAGAAACGGGAGCCTTCTCGAAGGTGACTCTGCTCTTCTTCCGCATCGGCACTTTTCGGTCCATTTCATGCGTTTCGCGTCTCAGACTTTGAAGGATTTCATCGTTCGATTTGTGGAACATTTTCTTTTCCAAACTAACGGAGCACTGCGAATGCGAATGCACGAATGGGCGCGGCGTTTTTCGTCGTTTCGCGTCCTCTTTCGGCTGCTTTTTCAGCTCTTCCGTATCCAAAGATCCGGATGTTTCTGCAGCCAAAACAGTCAGATCGGGGAGTGAACGATAGCGACGGTCACTGAAGACGGAAGACGAGAATGGAAGAGTCTGCTTGCGTTGCACTTGGCTCAGAGATTGTCTGGAAAGGCAGAACGTTTAGAAAAATATTTACTCTCCCGACTCTCCCGAATCAAAACTGTCCCAAATCAGAATCTATCTGCCGATAGTATTTAGTACGAAGATTTTTGTTGTGGCTTCTCTTATGACCTCATTTTTATAATAAAAAACATTTTGTGAGGCTACACCGAACCAGATTGGTTCTGATTCGACACAGTTCTGTGTCGGCGTAGCCTCCATTTTGTAGACTTGCAAATGGTCAAAGTTGTATCGACACTCGGCAGTTTAAGAGCGCCCTGGGAGACCGTGTTCTACTACTTACTCCTGCTTGGGCTCTCTGGCGGTTCCCTGTGCTCCTCCGTCTGGGCTCGACGATCTGCTCTTCGCCAAGTCGGCCATTTCGCCGGCTTCTCTATTTTCCAGCAGATTCTGAGTCTCTTCGAGTTTCCGAGCACTTTCAGCGAGCACTCTGCCCACGCCACTGCTTCCGCCTTGCGGCGTTTCTTGTTCTGGAAGCGGAGAAGTGAGCAGGTAGTCGGGCACTTCATCATCAGCTTCCTCAACGAAAAAGGCGACTCCACTGTCGGCCAACTTCATTTTTAGATCAATTTCCTCTCCGTTCACGGCAATATCCACGTATTTGTCGCTGTAGCTGAAGACACCATACTTGCCGAAGCGCACGTGGAACGGCGTGGATTTGTACTCGCCGTTCGGCTGCTCCACCACTACCACGTCGATCGCACCTTAATCATCGGATATTGTTTGAATATATATATTTTTTTGAAATATTAAAAGCATTTGCATCAATAACAGTTTTTCAAGTCGCAAAAGTCTTTTAGAGAAACTCGGGAAAGTTCCTACCTGAAAGAGTGGCCGGATTGATTGAATTGTAAAAGTATTTCACATTTTTGAGCATTCGATATGCGTAGTCCATTCTGATCGCTTCACTGAATTCTTAGCACATATCACTTAAGTTGAAGATGATGTGGAGGTGGATAATTTCGAACCCGGATCTGGATGGACCCTTCTGTAAAGAAAATAATACATTTTTAAAGACTAACAGTTTCAAATTAATGCGGAAGAGAAACGAATTACGAACAGTCGAAAAATCAATGTAAAACAGTTTATCGTTTCTATAAATAAAAGTCTTGAAGTATTTGATTAAGAAATAAAGACATGAACTTTCTAATGTTTTGAGAAGCGATTTAAAGGGGTTGTTTCGATGCGGGTAGAGTAAATGTGTGGAGAAAAACAGTTTTTCTGTTTCGCTGTCCCTGATGCAGATGCAATGTCATGAAGAGGAGGCGTGCACACAAACAACAAACTATAGTTAGATGTTTGGCCTTTCCCAAAATTTCTTACTATCTCTTCTAGGTTATACAAGTTTTTGAAATGATTTCGGTGGAGAAATAAACTAAAACAGAGGTGAAGTGAACAAAAAATAAGCTGTGACGAAATTGGGGGGGAAAGAGCAGCATCCAAAACGGGGGGTGGGGGCGCTGGCTTATACTTTGCGGGAGAAGAGAGACTAGATAGTGAAAGAGGGAGTGAAGAAGAAGAAAAAAGAGAGTGAGAGGAAGTCGGCGAGAAGGAAAAGTACAAGTGATCATAGAACAGGAGGCGCAGAGTGCCCCCTAGTTGACTGGTCACTCGTTCTCTCAACACAATCCGGTGGCATGCATTATGGAGGATACGAAGGAGAAGAGGAAACGAGTATTCAGTAGAAGAGACCGAACGGTTAATCGCATTTTCCAGACGTTTTGTTCGTATCTCTATCACAGTGGAAAATCCGCGGAAAAGAGCGAAGCGGCAGGAAACGTTATAGGGCTATCCAAAATACGCTGTTTGAATTTTGAAAACGATTTTTCACCTCTCCGCATTGTGCCAAACTAATCTCGAATTAAGAGAAAACATTGCGAGTACTAAACGAGCATGTGCCAAAACTCGATTCGAAAACCCGGCCGCGGCCACGAATTTTCTCATTTTTTTACGTGTAGAACGGTAAGACTTTTTACATGAATTCATGTAAAATAAATCAAGATTCCAGTGAGAAATAAGAGTATCGAAAAATGGCGTACGCACTTTATGCCTGATTCTTTGGCCTCACGCCAGCCAAATAGTTGTTATCTCTGAATACTCGACACACGGAACACACCACGTGGTGTTGCAGACCACGTGGGACTTCAGGGGGGGGGGGGGTCACAGTTGTCTCTGTACATTTTGTGTCATGGCGCCATCATTGATCAGGTGAGCGAGAAAAAAGAGAGACCTACGAGAACAGGAGGGATCAAAAGTGCTAGAAACAGTTTCGAAATGAAGGCTGTCTAATTTAACAAAACTTAGACGCGTACACGATCATCATGAAGAAGAAATTGCAAAACAAATGTACGCTCCAGCCCTCGCTATACGTTTGTTTTGTGTGTGTGTGTTGGTTTTCGAGACAATCGGAAGGAAAACTCATTCGCACACTCTCTGATCAGCCGATCATTGGCTGACTGACGTCATTTTTTTTTGCGCGGTCACTTTTCCGATGACGGACGTTCCGCGCGAGGCAGCTCCGCACTGTCTCTTTTTGTTTATCAAACATCATGATTGGTTGATCGCTGGAGCTGCTTTATCGATTTCATTACATTTTATTCGTTTTCATAAATTCACAAGACTTTCTGAAACTAGTCCCGCTGTGCGGTCCGAGCTAACGCTTGGAAGCGGCTTTGGCGCTTGTTTGTTTATTATAACTGTTTCAAGGTTCACGTGTTCTTTTTTCAGTTTTCCCGTCAACTTTTTTAGAAATGAACGTGGGGGGCGGACAAACAGAAATAAACAAAAAAAACAAACGGAGGGACACATCCTTTTTAAAAATGATATTTCGCAACAGCTTTTCTGTAATTGAGTGCGAAAACGAAAGATCTCCCGAAATTTCGTCTCTCGTTTTTTGATCAGTCGCGTGATTTAAGTACGTCTCGTAGAAGCGTATGGGCGGAAATAAAATGTGATAATAGCGGCGAAAATGTCTCGGTTGAACTCGCTGAAAACAAAAGTTTCGAGCATTTTTCATGTAAATATTCACAAAATTTTAACGAGAAAACATAAACAAAAGACTGTGGCTGCAGTCTTTTGTAGGACTGTGGTAGGAAAAAGTATAATAAGTATAAAAAGAAATTAGCAAAGCTTACTATAATTTCAAAGGCGCATGTCAAATTCCTTATCGGTGGGTCTCGACACGAAGTTGCCTGTTTTGAGTTGGGAAACGGTTGTTTTAAGAAAAAACTCGTATTCTGAAAAGAGCAGACTTACTTTAACGTGTGCCGACACTATTTTGCAATATAAGGCAAACGTTTCTTCATCAATCAATTAGTCAGTAAGCAATGGTCTCACTTTACTTCACAATAATGTGCAACATCATCAGAAGAATTCATATTCAAAACTCTGGTTTCTTTTGGTCGGAATGATGTCTGATTTCTTCCAGAGAACACTCAATTTAAAGAGACAGTGAAAGTGCGCTCCACTGCTAAAAGTTTGCATTTTCTTCGCAAAGTGCCCATAGGTCCATGAAGAGAAGTTTTATATGTTTGTTTGTTTCCAATTTTTGGCCTCCATTAAAAACGAAATTATTTCAAAACTCAAACCGACAATCAATATAATTATAATAATTTCCTAAATAATTTTTAAATTAGAAGAAAATCTATACACTCATCATTCAGATGTTTTCGGTCAAAAATTCAGAAATAAGTAGTATTGATATCTATAACTTATGCTTTTTCTTTTCAAATTTCGATGAGTTTCTAATTGCGAAATCTCTCATCTTCCCATTTTTCTCTTGCCAATTTTGCGTCATCTCATCATTTTTAGTGATTTTGCAGATATTCTAAAGCGAAGACCACAAGATAGTCGCTATTATTAGACGCACAGACGAAGAATGAGTCTGCGAAACGTCTCGAAGGCTTGCCATTTAGGACGATATGCGTATAGGCACATAATTGCCGGTCAAAGGTAACTTCTATTGCAAATTCTTGTACCTCGGAAAACAAATCGAGCAGATGGGTTCAATAACTAAGAGAAATTGTAAATATAAATTTTTTTTTTCAGAAGTTATCTCTTCCATCCTCAGATTGCCTGCAGTTCACTGCACACAACTTGTTCGAGGCAAGCATTTTTATATTCAAATTTGAGCAGTTGTTGTTCTAATTTTTCAAAATTAAAAAATTCTCCGATACAGTGTAGGGCGAGTTTGCGGTTTGTCCGGAAAGAAAACTGGGAACGAGAGAGAAGCGATTAGCTTGCGAAAAGGCAGAGACGCAGGCGCGAGACAGTTCGCAAGCTAATCGCTTCTCTCTAGTCCCCAGTTTTTTGTAAGCAATTTCTCAATAAACGGGAGCCGAATCGCCCTCCCCGTCCTGCTTTTTTTATAGAATATTGTACTGATGTGGCATTAACAGGGGCAACCTCAAACAGGAACGCTCCCGAATCAGAACTGTGATCCGAATCAAAACCAATAAGGACCGCAGATAATACTGCTTTTGGAGAACTTCCATTGCATAGTTCTGATTCGGGACTTTTAATAACGAGGCCAAGAAATAGTTTTCAAATTACGAGATAGTGAAAAGGCTTTTTTAAATCTCTTATATCTCACAGGTATGCGGCGACAGACAGAAGCAAAGTGGAGTACACTCTGAAAATGTTGCGAGAAGACGTTCAAAATCAAGACGAGGAGGCGCAGAAGGCATTAAGTTTGATGAAGTCGGGAAAGGAGGTGGCGACTGTGAAGCCACCGCTGAAGGATCGAATTATGCACGAGCTGAAGCACTATTACCACGGCTTTCGACTTTTGGCTCTTGAGACCCGGCTCAGCGCCAAATACATGTGGCGAGTGCTCCGTGGAGCAACTCTCACAAGAAGGGAGCGGCAGCAATTGGTCCGAACCGTCTCCGATCTCTTCCGACTCGTTCCCTTCTCCTTCTTCATTATCGTTCCGTTTATGGAACTCGCACTGCCAATATTTATCAAATTGTTCCCCGGAATGCTTCCGAGCACGTTCCAGGAGACAAGCAAAGAGGTGGCCGTTTTTTTCAAATGAAAAAAAGAAAGAAATTATATCTTTTCGAACTGCTCTATTTTCCAGGAAGAAAAGTTTCGAAAGCAAGTGAAACTTCGTGTCGAAATGGCAAAGTTCCTGCAAGACACGATCGAAGAGATTGGTCTCGAACGGAAAACGCACAATAAAGAGGCGACACGGTCGCTGGATTTTGCGCATTTCATTAAAAAGGTACGAAACGAAGGAGGATATGTTTCCAACGAGGAGCTGCTCAAATTCTCCAAGCTCTTCGAAGACGAACTCACGCTGGACAATTTAAACATGGGACAGTTGAGGTAAATTTGTTTAATTCGAGTGGAGCTCCCGCAAATGAAAATTGTTTCTGGAACTCGGGAACTTCAAAATTTTGAGAAACATTTCGCTACAAAACACTAATTTTCCAGATCCTTGTGCCGTCTGATGAGCATCAACTCGCTGGGATCGCCAGAAATTCTCCGTTTCCAGTTGAACATGAAAATTCGCGAATTGAAGGCAGACGATAAGCAAATTGCAGCAGAAGGAGGCGTCGATACTCTGAGTTCCATCGATTTACAGTCTGCTTGCCGGGCACGTGGAATGAGGGCCATGGGAGTGAGTGAGGAGCGGCTCAAAGAGCAACTCGTACAATGGTTGGAACTATCGTTGAACGACAAGGTTCCGCCGTCGTTGCTTCTTTTGTCCAGGTGAGAGTTTTATGGGTTTTTCTAGAAACTTGCAACAGTCCGAGCAGGGCACAGCCTTCTACGACAGTCATGACATTGCAAACTGACCCGTGAACCGTCGGCCAAAAGTTCAGATGCGTGCAGTCGGAAGAAAACTGATTCATCTTAACCATTTTCCTTGGAAATGTATTCATTACGATAGAAACTGATTTTTGTGTCTCTGCTAGTTTCCATCATAATGAACTTCCCAACAAATCAAGTGTGAAGTGAAATGAGTCAGTATTCCTCCGACAGCACGCACCTGAAGCGCTTTGGTTCACAGGAAACTCAATGAAACCAAGTGTTTATTGAAATTTAATTGTTATGTTTAAGAACTCTGTACCTTCCGGAAGATGTTTCGTTCCCCGATCGTCTGAAGGCGATCGTTCAAAATCTTCCGGATGGAATCGCCGAAACGACAAAGCAGAAACTGACGGAGATGGAAGGAGGACAAATTGATCACAAAGCACGTATCGCACTCATAAAATCCATCGAACAGGCCATTGTGACAGAGAAGAAAGAGGAGGAGAAGAAGCGGAAAGCGGCGGAAGAGGCACTGAAAACGAAAGAAAAGGCGGCGAAAGAGCAGAAGATTGCCGAAGACGTTCTGGCGACGGAGCACATTGTTCAGGACACCAAAAAGGAATTGCACGAAGCAGTGGCTTCTGCTTCGGCAACTTCCACGCCTTCTGAAGCTACTGTGGCAATAACAACTTCTGAAGCGGTCAAGAAGGTTGTTGAGGAGATCAAGAAGAAGACTGAGGATATGCAGGTTGGTAATCTTATAAAAACCACTGTCTTCAAATAAATTTATATGTTCTTTTTTTCCAGGTGGACAAGGCGGATCTGTCCCATATCGAAGAGATCATTGTGGGTGGACCGATCAAAGAGGCAAAGCAGGACATTTTGGGGCTGCGCGAGAAGGTTCTTGAGCACAAAGAGGATCTCATGGAAATCAATTCCCTCGACGGTGCATTCGCAGAGACCAAAGTTGCGAAACGTCTTCGTCACAAATTGAATGCAATTATCGAGGACGTTGATTCGATGGTCGGAAAGTTGGAAGAAGAGAAACGGAATATCAGAGAGATGCTCAGTGACCCATCAGCAGAGAACAGTGCCGATCTGAAGAAGGAACGGGAGGTTCGCATCCAGGATGTTATCGATTCGCTATCAAAACTCAAAAAGGGAGAACAGACAGATGTGCAGCAACGTGGGAGAATTGAGGCACTTCTGAAGACGATCGACGAAGACGCCGACGGTATTGTCGACCGACAACTTGTCCTCGAAGTCATTGAACTGCTGGAGAAGCACACGGATGTGCACGTGTCAGCCGCACAAATGGCGTCGATGATCGGAACTCTAAAGAAAGAGGATGAAGTAGCCGGACTCACCGAGGAGATTCGCAAGGTTCAGAGCGGACAGTTCGAGATGCCGGTGCTGCCAACGGTAAGATCGAGAAAGACTTGTTTTGAAAGCGTTAAGAGAGGAGTAAAGTAGCAAGCGGCGACGGCTCCGTTCTCTAGGACATATGCCGCTCTGGCCGGCGTGTGACACACATTTAAGATTGAAGTTGGAACCCCAAAGCCGTTTGGATACCTGCCGTACACAAAAAATTAATAGAGGAAATGGCGGTCTCACTTACGATACGTTTCGGCTAATTTAGGCAACCTAACTGATCTAAAAATGTTCAAATAATTGCATTTTTCGATGTTTTCTAGGGTCCTTCGTCAGCCGACGCGTTCTATCAGCCATCAGAAACGGCGACGACGTCCGTACGAGCATCCACCGCGGAAGTGAGGAAGTCGCAGATGGAAGAGGAGGTGGCGACGAAAACGAAAAAGGTAGAAAACGGAGTTGGCATTCCTGATGTCGACACAAAGGTACTCATGAATGATAATGAGGCCCGTGGCCTCCTAAAGTGTGAAGAGAGGCACATGTGCGTTCATACTCTGGTAAATCGGTTGCAATATGACTGGAAGAATCTAAGCGCAATTTTATTTATTCTTACATCTAATTATAAAACATTTTGTATTTTATACTGCCCCGATCTTTTGCAACTGTGGCGCCTCCTCCTCATACGTTACAAAACCACAAAATGATGCACTTTTGAGAATCTATGAAAGTGCCACACAAATGAATGAAATTCCTCTTTTTCAGGTAACCTCAACCCTCCAAAGCAATTCCTCTTCGAATTCGACGTCGTCCGAAAGCAAATCGGATCCTAAATCAGTGTGAAGTTCAACAAACTCTCGATTATTCTTCTGTTTTTCTTCGATTTCTTCGTCTGGCATTTCTCAGTTTTTAATGTACTATTTCGCTGATTTTTTCCAAATATCTCCTTCTTCCTACACTCTAAATACCGGTGTTGTTGTCCCCCAAATGCTTCTCCAGCCCCTAGTAAAAGTTCATAAATTCGACATGAATCTGATAGCTTCTTTCTCTTTTTTTCTCATCAAGTTTTTTGTACATCAATCCCGAAAAATGGTAGTATTTCATGTCATATTTTGTTTGTGCACAGAAACCATTTTTTTCTTCTTATTCTGCCTATTTTTTAAAGACGTATTGTCGTTGTTTATATCAGACTTGCAAAATTCCGGGCCGGTCCGCCGGTCCGATATAATTTTGAAATCGCGACAGTTTGACGAGTTTTCCAGCTTTGTAGTAATAAAAACGCCGAGTGGACCTGAAAAATTATTTGGGCCAAATATATTTTGGGAGCACGTTTGCAACGCGCGCCCATATACACTGTTTCTCACTTGTAACGAAGAGAGGTGGCAGACGCATCGATTATCGATTCACTTGCCTCTCCCTCGTTTCTCTCGCGTACTTTCTCTTTTTAAATATAAATAATCTTCTGATGTCAATAGAAATTGACCTTTACTCCACGACGCTTTTTCTCTCTTCTTCTATAATCAATTGAGTCGCGGACAGAAAGGCGCAATGTGACCAGTATTGCTCACTTTATCTTGCGTTAGGTAGAGAGCAAAACGCTTATTAAGTAGTTTCTGTTGCCGTCAATAGTTGAAAAATCCTATTTTGGCCGAGAAAAAAACGGCGGGGACTGAGGGCCGTGGACTAGAATGCAGTTGGAGCTGGCCTCTGAAATTTGGCACCGCGCCAACCGCGGCGCAGTGCACGCGACGCGTGTGAAGTCGATACAGCTCGTAAAAGCCTTTCCTCTCACTAGCTATTTCTCTTTTTGTTGCCTACCCAACAAACGCTGCCACGGTCTCCAGAGCTGACAATATGGGCGTGGCCTCGGCCAAATGGCGTTTTCATGAATTGAGCAGGTTTTCTCTGATTTTTGTGGTCAAAGGCGATGAAAAATGATTGTTCGACATGAAAACACACTAATTCTCAGAATTAATGACGTTTTGGCGCATTTTTCGCGGACTTTGCTTTTTCGCCTTCGCCGCCGATCGCCGCCTAAAAACCGCACTTCTCATTTTGCGCTTTCTTGACCGTTTTCCGACAGAATTGGTTTTGAGAATGATAAATTACGTAAATACAAGCATTTTGAGCGCTCGAACCGCGAAAACTACCGAAAAGCAACTGAAATTCACGCAGTTTTAGCCAAAAACCTTCAAACGGATAAATGTGGTTTGCGACTTGACCAAATTTAACGCTCTTGCGCTTAAAAAATTCGTAATAGCCTATATAATCGGTCTATCGAGAGACAAATCAGAAATTATCGATTTTTCGTGGCTAATCTGGCAAAAAACACAAATTTTTCTGTTAAAATTTGAATTTCGCGCCAATGTCTATTGGGCGGGGCGCACTTGCGCCCATTGTCAGCTCTAGAGACCGTGCGCTGGGTGATCCTGGATCTCTTATTTTTTCGTTTATTTGTCCTTCTCCAACGTAGCCAACCATCTTTTTACGCTTTGCTTCAAGACGTCTTCTCTTCTCGTCCTCTTTCTCGCAGAAATAAAACATTCATTTATTTCCTTAATACTGATATTGTGTTGCAGAACCAAAAATGACCGAATATGGTGGATCTTCTCGCAACTTCAACGAGCGCCAAGGCTCTGGAGGAGGAACCGGTGGCTTCGGAGGAGGATCACGTGGTTATGGAGGAGGCGCCGGTGGGTTTGGACGCCAGAACACGGGAATCCGCGAGCAGCACCACGACAATCGCTACGGAGGAGATAATTATTCGGCAACGGACGCAGGCGCAAACTATCGTCGTGATCATCAGGATGCTCGTGACAGTGACAGAAACCGAAGCGGAGGCGGAGATTTCCGCGGAGGACACGAAAACAAGGCTGGCGGTTTTGACTACCGTCAGGGCGCTGGAGGCGGAAGAGGCGGAGGTAATTCAAAGAGTAAACTTGCCCAATTTCTCGAATTTAGTTCTCAATGTATCATACGTATTTTCGGAATTGTTGATCTTAGCAGACTTGAATTGTTTTGCAGACGACCATCGCCGTCGTGGTGACGATCAGCAACTTCCGCGTGAAACTGGTGCTGGTGCACGTAATGCGTATGGAAGTGGCGGAGGTGGCGGTGAAGACCGTTCGGACTATCGTAGAAGTGGCGACGTCTATGGGTCTCACCACACTAACTACAATGACCGTGGAGGACAACGCGACTCGAACAACCGTGGAGGAAGTGCTCGCTACCAGAACGATCAATGTTAGTGAATATATCTCTTTTTTAAGGCATTCCCACATAATCCCTTTTTCATAACAAAATGTGCCTGTCTTAAACTAATAGTCAGGCTTATTTGTTGATATTTAAGTAATTTATTAGTTAAAGCTGTGGACCCTGCATCAAAAGCACGTTTTTTCTAGCTAAACCTTCCCATTTTCAGATGATGATCGCAACACTTCGCGTCGTACTAACGACGACAGTCGCTCGTTTTCCTCTCGCCAGGACGACTATCGTAACAGCGGAAGCAGCAAAAATCTCGGAGATCCGAATATCCGCGGTGGCAACTCATCGAATCAGTACCGTCATGACGGCGACGAGCACAACGGCAGAGTTTACCGTCGTCAAACTGATGATCGTTCCGGGCAGAACGATGACGATCGCAGCCACGGACCGTACAACCGAAACAATCGTGAGTGGCAGAATCGCAGTGGGGGAAACGACCGCGGCGGAAGCTGGAACTCTTCGAGAAACGACAACCAGCAAGACGATCGCAACGATGCGAGCAACAGAAAAGCCTTCAACAACGACGGTGGATATGGACAGTTCCAAAGATCGCCACCACCACCACCACCACCACAGCAGTATGCCAACTATGACAATAAGCAAGACCGTTCACAAGACGAGTGCACTCCGCGCGATTGGATGCCCAAGGACGAGGACATGAACACGGCATTCGAGAACGCGGCGAACAGTGCGCAGGATTTGCAGATCGACGGCGATCAGGAGCTCGAGATTCGCAATTCGGACGTCAGCGCTCGACTGAGCTCCTGGGCGAACTCGGGTTTCCACCCCAAGATCATCGCGAATATTCAACGCCTCAAATACACCCACGTGCGGCCGATCCAAGCAGCCATTATCCCTCAAATCATCCAGGGATATGATGTGATGGGACAGGCGGAGACTTCCGGCGGAAAGACTGCCGCTTTCGGGCTGCCCATTGTCGATTATGTGCTCAAATTGAGTCCTGCCGAACGGGAGAATGCGAAGGATATCGTCGCGCCATTCGCACTGATCCTTGCTCCGACGCGTGAACTCGCCCAGCAAATATACCATTCGATCAGAATGTATGCTGCCAATACGGATATTGTCCCTCGTCTGGCGTACGGACAAATGGACCGTCGAAGGAATATTGCCGAGATTCGTAGTGCGTGCGACATTCTTGTCGGAACCTGTGGACGCATCATGGACTTTATTGAAAAGTCCGAGATTAGTCTGAACTTTATCAAATTCCTCGTTCTCGATGAGGCCGATAATCTGCTCGGCGAGGGTATCACTGGCCACATCGGCGTGATTATGAACGATTACGGCTTCAAAAGAACGGACAAAACGCGCCAGACTATTATGACTTCTGCCACTTTCAACCCACAAATTGAGCGTCTCGCCGCCGAACTGATGCGTCCGGTTCCCGGAATGACGGAATTGGTCCGTGTGGTGTTGTCGAGAGGACGTGTCAATCAGAAAGTGCAGCTCCAGTTCCTCAAGGCTCACGGATTGTCCGGAAAACAGGATAAGCTCAGAGAGCTGCTGAAAGAGACAAATGGTAGGGCGTTTAATAAGTATTGAGTCTACATATACTACACATTTTCGAAAGTTTCTAGCATTTTCAGTAGTGAACAATTCCTGAAGAACATAACATTGACATATTTTAATGGATATTTTTTACAGCAGAGGGAAAGATCCCGAAGACGATCGTGTTTGCCGAACAAAAGTCGCAAGTGGATTTCATTGCGGCACGGCTATCCGCGAAAGGAATCCAAGCGTATCCGCTGCACGGCGATCGCAGTCAGCATATGCGCGAGCAGCTGATCAGACAACTGCGACAAAATGATATCCGAGTGCTTGTGGCGACCGATGTGGCCGCTCGTGGAATCGACATTCCGGATTTGGAAAGAGTTATTAACTTCGATCTGCCAGTAGGAGCTGTCGATTCGGCCATCGATACGTTCATTCACCGCACCGGAAGAACAGGACGCGTCCGCAACGGAGACGCTATCTCCATCATCGACACTGAAAATGAGAGGGACCGCAAATTGCTCAAAAAGCTCATTGAGCTGGTTACTCATCAACGTCGCGAACACACCATTCCGCAATGGATGAAAGACGCTGCTTCTCACTGTAAGTGTTTCTCTTGCTTAAAAATCAACACGAATTTTTTCCAGGTGTTGATGACACTGGATACGGTGGCGGATTCGGAGGTCGAGGATTTGGAGGCGGTGGTGCTGGACGGGGAGGCGGAAGAGGCGGAAGAGGCGGCTACGGAAGCAGCCGCCAAAACTTCAATTTCGGCGGGAATTCGGGTGCCTCATTTGACTTCGATTCGGTCGCAGTGGCTCCGGTCGGATTCGGCGCCCTTTCCATCTCGAACAATGCGTCGTCTACGCCCGCGAACACAGTCGGCGGTGGTTTCGGAGCGTCGAAAGTCGCCACCGGATTCGGAAATGAAGATGAGGACGACTGGGGAGAGGTGACTCCAGCTCCAGTCCCAGCTGCTGCTCCACCAGTCGGAGGTGGCGTCGGATTCGGATACGCCAACAAGATTGCCAGCGAACAAGGAGAAGATTCAGTTAAACCGTCTGAAGCCAAAATCAGTGGCCCGAAGCCGGACGAGCCGAAGGAGAAGAAGCTCGGAACTCTTTTGTTCGGAGCGCCAACGGGACTCGAGGATACGAAAAGCAGCAACAATGATACGGAGCAGCCGAAAAAGCAGGAAGAGGAGAAACCAAGTGCCGAGGCTCAGACTGGTGCCCCAGCTCAGGATCAACGTTTGTAGAAATGTTCAATTCCGGCATTAATTGTTTCTATTTTCAGCCGCTGCCAACAACAACGATGAGGAGGATCCGGAGGACGAGTGGTAGTCAAATGACGAACTGAACCGCTTACCAAGATCGATTTTTTTCACGTGAATATTTATGGGTTTACGCTTTTGTTCTTTTCCGTTTTTTCACATCGCTGAATAGAGTTTTTGAAGTAAAAAAACGGAAAAAAAACATACACTGAATAACCTCATTATCTTCTGCATTAATACTTCGTTGAATTCATCGTTTTTCTGTTCCATCCAAAAACGTGTCTTTAATGTTTCATAACTTTTATTTAAAATGATATTCTTTAATCGCGCATTTTTCATTGTATCTTCTGTCTACATCATCTTTTTTCCGTTCAGTATTCTATACGTGCTTTGTACTAGAAACTGCTTGCCCCACTTTTCATTTAAAAGTGTTGATCACTGTCGCTCCCGAAATAAAGATTGTATTCAGTGAAGTTTTGCTAAATTTGCTGAATGTGTGTACAAGCGCACTCCAGAGATGTAAGAGAACATTCGAAAACGAGGTTTCTCTCGAAACTGTCCAATTTTCCGCCAGAAATGTCCATTGCCAACGCTGAAATTAACATAATCATGGCGTCCACAGCTACACTTTTCCACTACCACTTCAAATTGTTTCATTTTTTCGCATGTGATCTTTTCCGACCGAATTAAACATTTCATCACGCAAACTCGAAAAGGAGAGGACTGAAACTTGTGAAGGACATGCCGTTTTTCCCGGTTTCCCCTCAAAAAGTGCTTAAATTTAGTTTATCTTGGGTAGAAGATTTCCGAAATTAGTATTCATTGATTCGACTTCTTTGCGGGGCATTAGTTGAGTTTGTGAAATGGTACCACTTTTCGGTCGAATTGACACTTTAAGATGCGAGTGATCATCGAGACTTCGTGGGATGTGGTGTACATAAGCGGTTTCTTTTCTTTCGCCATCTACTTTCAGTACGCGATTTTCACGACAATTATGTACATGTACATGACAAAAGTAACGTCAGCGTTTGTTCGTAACAGTTGTACAACACTCGTTATATGTCAGCTCGACCCATCCGTTGGACCGACAACGTTTGGCGTAGCTGTCACTCTTCACGGCATCGGGCATTGTATCGGAGCACTCGCGTCCGCTTGGTGGACAAACAAACGGTATAAGGTGAAAGTTAGAAGATTCAGAGAAAAGGAATACATGGATGTAAAGTTTGTAGACTAAAAAACCACTTTTAATGGGCTGTGTGTTCATGCTATGCTCGAATGGACTGTTCCTTCTAGCCGATCATGTTCCCGCCGCCATGAGCGCCCCGTTTCTCATGCTGTGTCGCTTTGTTGGAGGCATCGGTATGGGTAAGTAAATTTTCTCAATTGATACAAAAAAGCATACAAATAGAAGGTCCCAAACAAGAGTTTCAGGCAACGCATCCACCCTGCGCACATCTGTCACCGCACACTCAATGGCGGTTGATCGCGCGAAAGCAATGTCGGTGTTCATCGGCGGCAGAGCCATCGGATTGGTCATTGGCCCCGGGCTTCAACTCATATTTATTCTTTTCGGAGACGTCGGACTTCAACTCATCGGTCCCCTTCACATTCACTCTCATAATGCTGCGGCATTCGTTTCAATCGTACTCAATTTGGCGTCTCTGCTCGCATTGGTTTTGCTCTATCACGAGATTGTTCAGAACGGCAGTAGTTGCAGTCAGAGAAGTATTGTAAGAGCTCAAGTCTGGTGTCCGGCTCGCAATAGTATAGAATTCACCATACTTATAAAGCCTGGAGACCCAATAAATAGCGAGCCGGAAACCAAATTTGACCAAAATATACAATACTTCTGATGAGAGTTATTGACTACCAGGAAGACGGTGAGAACTATCCGCGTCCTGATAAGCTGGCAATGTTCGTGTGCATGCTCACGAGATACACCCAAAACTTTACCTACTACGCGCTCGAAACGCTCTCCCCCGCATTCATAATGATGATGTTCAACATGGAGAGGGCGGAGGCAGTCGGCTCAATGTCAATTCTTTTCTTCACATCGAGCATTGTCTCCATCTTTTTCTACGTCGTCTTCGTGTTCACAAATGTAGCACGGAGGCTGAACATTGGCAAAGTGAATACCGTTTGTTTGATGGTATTCATGATCTATTTGCTGTCGACGTATCAGTGGAGATTCGTCGATGAGAATGTGGTGGTGAACACGAATGGTACACGTGGCGGATGTGATTACATCACTTACTCGTGGTGCATCGGCCTGCCCAAGACTTCACAAGAGGTACGGTTTTTGAGTGTACCCCCGCGAAATACTGTAAATTTGTACGTCTTTTGCAGCTCTTCTATCTCGGCTACATAATCGCATTCGGCGCGTGTACTCCGTTTATAAACGTCGGCGACGCCACACTCTATTCGAAACTGTTCAATCCAGTGGGACAGGCTTTGGAGCAGAGTTTGTACGACGTGTCTCAGATTTTCGCGAGAGTCGTGGCCCCGGTTTTGTGCACGTGAGAACTTCTAAAAAAAACCGGCTGAAGCCATTAAAAAAAAATTTCAGCGGAATATACTCGTGGTTTGGTCCCCGTCGACTCTGGGAGCTTCTCTTTGTCCAGTTAGTCGTCGTGACGACGTTTTGGATCGGATTCGCTCATCGAATGATTCCACTTCGTCCGAAGCCCCGCCCCGTATTTTATCTGGAATGAGAACAAAAACAGAAGGAAATCGTTCGCCGCCTCGATCGGAAATGTCTGTAAAATATAGACTTCAGCTTGCTTCGCATTAGCTTTCAATAATGTGATCTTCTTTATATATATATATATAAAACGCTAGAGATGTATTGTGTTCGATCTCTGTCGCGTTTTAGGTGCATGTTAACAAAAACAATTCAGACAGTAGAAAAACGGTTCCAATCTTTTTTTGTATAATCAAAAAGTCAACAATTATTGTTCAACAACGGCGGTGTTATTTCCGTCCGAAAGTGGTGCGATCGTGATAAGTGCCGGATCGTTGTTTTCGGAACTGTTCGTACGGATCCAAAGTGCGTCCTAAGCCTGAGAATTGATCGTTTCGATCACGAACTTCGCCTCCGGACACTGGATGTATTATTCCCTGTAAAAAGCTTCGTTGTACAAATATATCCACGTGTTTCACAAATAAAACTCACACTTTCCTGGGATCCGAGTCCTTTCCCACTGCTCCACCCCATTTTTACCATCAGTTGAGCACCTTTGTTGTCCGTTGATAGGGGCTCTGGCGGTCCACCACCACCACAAAACTTGAATTTTCCGATTCCCGCTCTGCAAAAACAATAATTGCGAACTATAAAAATCGCGAAATCCACCTTTCCGCTCCAAATCCTCCTCTTTCTCTCTCCATAACTTCTGGCGAGTTTTTACGGGACGAAGATCTCGAAGATTCAGACGAGGAATCACCAGTCTCTTGAGAACTTGACGAGGACGATGAGGATGGCGTTCTCCTTCTTCTGCTTCTGGGACTCCGACTGTTCCGTTTCGGGCTTCTGGACAACGACTTGCGGTGATAATCTCTTCTTTCTCTTGGTGGACTCTTCGAAGGCGAACGTCTTCGGGAAGGCGACTCCGAAACTTCGATAGTCCCTTGGCTGACATAATAAGCGTCCACGGAGTCTCGATACGCCGCGATTTGCTCATTTTCCTTCCACTTTGTTTCCTTTTCCAGACGTTCTCGTTCGGAGGTGCCAGGTTTATTGATTATCAAATCGTCGAGTGAAGCGCGTTTTCTATTCAGATAATCACGTTTAGCCTGACTTTTCGTGTCTAGCCACTCCGGTAATTTGTAATATTCACAGTCGGGCGGCCTGCAATAACTTTGAAAATCTGTCCGACTTGGAAATGTGTTTGGTTCAAACAGGATTAACTTTTTTTAAATGTCTGCATTTGAGCTCTTCTAATTAGTCTTTTTAACTTACACAGACTCGACCGGAAGCATATCGTACTCGATTCCTTTATAAAAAAATGCCTCGGCGTTTAAAAGACGTTGCGATGGCGGCACAATTGGTGGCATTTCTAGATCATCTGGATTCAGAGGTTCATACTGAAAAATTAAGGATTTTTTGAAAGTCTCAAAGCGAATACTCAGTTTTTTGACAGAATTTCTGATTGTTCAATGTTTCTCAGACTACTTTCAAATTCTTTGTTTTCCAAATTCACCTAGTACCTTAAAAGAATCCATAGACACCAGCGGGACCATAATCCCAGCGGGTAGTGCCAAATACGACTTTTTGGGCTTGAGGACGTTCTCGTCGAACGGCGTTCCGTCAATGTCATCTTCAACTATATTGGGAGCAGAATGCGCTTGTGAATGTCCACCGTCAACTGATCGCCAAGCTTGTTTTTGTTCGTTAAAAGAGGAATGTGAAGAATGGGTAGGAGGAGATCTTTGGGGAGCCTGATCGAATCGAGATCTGCGAAGGTTTTGAGAAGACATAGAAGGAGGGCCACGTTGAGGAGGATGAAGCAAGTGATGGGAGGAACCGTGACGGAGCTCTGCAAGAACCTCATACATGGATCATATATTTTTTCTCTGATATATTCTCGAACACATCTAGACAGATGAAATGAAAAAATCAGTTTTTGTGCTCACCCTCATTCCTCCGTTCCAACTCGTCAATTTGATTACGAATATGTTTGGAATAGGTTAAATGCTGCTGCTCGTAAGCCTCAAAAGTGGCGACGAGGTTGCTCCTCAACTGTTCTCTTACGATTCCGTACGACGATTTCTCAATTTCCCGATCGTTACTGACAATTTGCACCGTATTTCTGAGCTGTTTGAACACCGAGTCGGCAAAATAGCCGCGTCCCTCCCACTCGCCCAACAATTTTCCCTCCAATTTATCGCTGAGCTCATTGGATGACGATAATTCTATGCAGTAGGCGTACATTTTCGGAACGTAACGAGCCAACATCTTCATTTGATTCTCTTCTTTTTTGCGTTGACTGAAATTAAACTTAAGAAATGAATGAAAAAAAAATCCACACTCTTACCAATGAAAAGCCCAATCGTTGATCAAATATAAAATGTGTAGACGTAAATATTCTCCTACTGCCTCATCTTTCACTTTATTCAGCAGATAGGTCAATATTATCTCTCTGAGCTGATCATTGACACAATTATCGAAAATCCATCGTTTAGCGTGCTGAAAAATTGCTTGTTTTTAATGCTAACTTGAAAGGAGAATCGTAAAAAATGTGTGGATACTGACTTAAATTTAAAAGAATTAGATCAATAACATACTGAAATCATGTCTTTTGAACATTTTGAAGTGGTCATAGACTCCAAAAACTGGTTGAACTCTTCCATATTCAAATTGTGATCTGCTATCAACTTTTCGATTTTCGCCGTTTCTGCAGTACGAATGGCACTTTTTAGATGTATCTTAATTAATTTTTTGTTAAAGATAATCGGTCAAAATATGTGCATACAGCCAGCATTGCGTCCATGCCATTTCTGTGAGCTTGCAAATTGTGTTCACTGTCTGTGATTTTTTGTCGCAGCTCGTCGATTGTTTTCCGATTTTCTACAACATCTGGCGGATCCATGAGCGATGGAAGCGATTGTCGATCTGAACAAAAACATGTTTACAACTAAAAATAATAGTAGTAGCAAACCAGTGGGCGGAAGTGGAATATCGTCATTTCTCCACGATTCTTGATGATGAGGAGCCCCTCTCCAACTTGTATTTTCGTTCATTTTTGTTCGATTTGTTCGAAAAAATATTTAAATTCACAATTCGCGCGGAAGATCGACTCACTGGCATGGCAGTCGCGGCGAATAGTCGGTGACCTTTGGAGTGTCGTAATGTCGCCCGGTTTAGCAGAAAGCGCGCGCGAACCGTTGCCTGAGCTAGAGAGAGCTCCCTCTTTCTGCACACTCATCAACCCTCGTGCGAGTTTTCATCACTTTTTTTTCATTAAAATTGGCATCGAAAAAAGGTTTTAGCATGGAATCGATCGCAAGTCCGCTCTATTTTTTGTCAAATTTGCCGTTGAGCCCGCCATCCTGCACAAATGTTGTCAGATTTATCGGTTAGTGAAACGTTATTTATAGGCCTATTCAGTCGGGAAAGAATTATTTGATTCCTGATTTGAATCGAGTTTTTTTTCAAGGAAATAGAAACCGTTTTTTCCAGAGTGAATAGACCCATGAAATGCTGTAAAGAAAAAGTTTTCAGATGTTCTGGAATTTTTCTTTATCGCTCATCCGTCATCAGGAAAAAAGGAAGGCGAGGAGCACAATCGGATAATGTATTTCCATCCAAAAGGAGAGAATTGTGAACGACAGGTAAATAATTGTGGAAACTCGATTGCCGTCAAGGAAAAACCATTGAAAAATTGCAGACAGAAGTGACTGGATTCGCAGAAGCCGTTGTTAACTTCACCGAAAATTTCCTGAGCTCGGCAAAGCGAGAGAGCGTCGTGAATTTCAACGACGACGATAATTTCGATTTCCGGACAGTCTCCACCCAAAGAACGGAACACGTTTACGTCCGAATTGAGCAGAATCAGTTCATTCTGGGCGTTTCTCTTTCGAAACAACTGTGTCACGTCTCCGATTATCCACTTTTCCAGCCTGCAGTCCGAAGCATTCTTTGCGATGCATACAAAATGTTCCGCATGTTTTTCGGCACGTTTTCCTCGTTTTTAAAGTAAGTTGGAAATTATTTTTAGCACTGAACAATGACTGAAGGTACACGGCGCCGAAATATTTTTAAAAATTTTACGTAAATCAAATTTTGATTAACTTTATGCTCTTCTGACAATCGCGCATTACCGCTCTTCAGGTTAATTTAGTGCTAAATTAGACAATTTCTTCCAATATGAATTGCGGTAGAAATTGTCCCTCTACTATGTGTCACTAAAAGAAACCCAGTTACAGCACCATACCGGATGACATCCCAAAGTTCAAGGAACGTCTCGATTTCTTCTTCTCCAAATACATTCCATTATTGAAAGTGCACAAAATGCCGTTGCTCGATCATTTGGGTGGTGTGGAATTCCTCCGAATGTCTGGCCCTCTCTACTTGAATGTCGTTTCCGTTCTCGCAGAGCTCCGAGAAGAGTTCCCGATCGTCGAGAAAATAATGTTTCTCTATCAGGACAAGCTACTTCATTATCAACTTTCGAAGCGAGACCTTCCCTCGTTGTTCCGTTATTTAACGCATAACCTCCTGCCCACCAGTTTGGCGCCGGAACTCGAGTCCTCCGCGGGCAACGCGTCTAAAGGGCGCTACTTGCGTGGGCCGACGGATTTGACGACTGATGCTCCGTTGCTCGGAGATGAATCTCTTTCGGTGGTGCATTTGCATGCGGAGCAAGATCAAGACGAAGAACAACTCGTGGCTTATCAGATGATTGTATATCGGTGCGTGAATGCCACTGTTTGCATGTTTGTCAGGCATAATAGTGTTACGAATGGAGAGAAAAAGACATCTGAGGGTAAGATTTTGAGTATTCATAATATACCGTGAATACTGTATTGGAAGGGCACCCAGCAAAGTGAGCTAGATAATTTTTGAGTCAATTTTCGGGCTGCGGTGTCCTTCACCTCAGCTGTGTCGGGCGTTTTGTGATCGACACCGTAACCCGAAAGTTGCGGCCCGCCGCCGCAAAAGCTTGAGTGATTTTCGCGCCAAAACGCTTAACGTCGCCTTTTGCCCATCTCTGATTCTCGTGGTACAATCCATCATTTTCCAGAATCTTCTTCCTCCCTCTCAAGTCTTCCTCGAAACAGGGTGGTCAGTCGTCGATTATTACGAAATATCGATCAGTTTTTGGAGACAGAATTGGCACAAGTGGCCAGCAAAATTGGTGATGAGTGAGTAGCCCAACAACTCAGAATCTGTCGAAATTGTCTTTACGTCTAGAATCGGCGACGAGAAGGGTCCCGAAGCAACGGATTTCCATTACATTTATTTCAATCCCTCCTCCATGTCAATGACCTCTTCCCTTTCAACGTCGCCGGCACTCTCGGTGGCAGCTTCCGGCACCACTTCTAACTCAAAAGTGCCCCTTCCGCCGATGGAAGTCAACCGTCTCGTGTGCGATACAATGCACAATTTCGTCTCGGAAACAGAAGAGTCTGGCGAGTGTTTCGTCAAATCGTCCAGTGATTGGTGGATTGTTGTCAAGAAGGTATCTAAGCTACAATACTTTGAAACCTGCGCCCAAAAAAAAGCCTTCACCGCTATTCCGAGTGTGACAAACAGTCGAAAGTTCACGTGTTCATTTCTCACTTTTTCCGTCACAAAATTTTTGTAAGAATTAAAAACGAGGCTACCATCAAATCAGAATTGTCCTAAACCAGAACTGCTCCGAGGATAACCAATTAGCACTACGGATAGTACTGATTTTGGAGTCTTGCTGTGGCATAGTTCTGATTTGGGGTAGTCTCCTTCTGTTGAGATCTCAGGAGTTAGCCGTAGACTCAGTCGAGATACACCGATTTTAATATCAAACTTGCCACTTTTTCAGGTGAATTCCCGGCTGCTCGTACTGATCCTACCGCCCTCCAATTACACTTCTTCTCTGGCGGATGTACAATCGAAAACCACTACAATTGTACGGTCACACTTCGAAGCCATCTTTTTTAGTTAAATTTGAAATGCATTGCCTGTTTCTGATTTATTTGTGTGCCTTTTCCTGTAATACTTCATGACCTCTTTTGCCAAGTTGCTTCATTCGTCCTAACTAAAAAGTATTTACAGAACATGAAAAAATAGCGCAACACTGCAATTTTAATCGCTGAACCCTTCTCCGACGACGAAATAGAATTGGAGCTCCGACACGAAACTCGCGAAAATCGGATGAAGAAGCGCACGCGAATCAAAGTGCCAAATGCCCTTTGAGGCTTAAAATTGAATTTGAAGCCTATCTTCCTCTTCTGCGCGAGAAACACTCGAAGCCACTGCAAGCTTCTTTGTTCCGCGATGTCTTGATTTCCAATATTTGAGTTAGATTCCGATAATTTAAAACTGGAGACTGGAGGAACTTTGTAAGTTGCTTTAAGAATAAGGAACTTTAATTTCCGTCGAACTTCCTTTCTCGAAAGTTTCGCCGCCAACACTGACCAAACTTGTCGCTGGCGCGGCAGGACCTTGAGGCATGAAAAAGCTAAAAATCGATCATGTTTTCCAAAAGTTTTCAAACCGGGTCCACACAATTTCGCAGTATAAAATCACTTTTTCTCGGCACTGACTCCCGCCCCCAGCTAATTTTATATACATTTGTGTTGGTGTGTGGCTGTTACCAAGGTGACAAATGCATGTACATTTAAACGCAATGAGAAATGAGAGCGAAGAAGAAGAAGAAGAAGGAGGAGGAAGGAGCAGGTGCTCTAGCGAAAAGAATTTATTGCCTTCTCTCTCTCTCTCTCTCGAGATGGAGCTCCGGGGCTCAGAGGGCCAGGAAGCCGAGAGGAAGCTACCTTCTTCTCATTTTCTGAATAGTATCACTTTGCAAACTTTTTCACGTCCCACTAACAATTACCCGCCTCCCTTTATATGGTAATGTGAACGAATAAACTGGCCAGCAGTCTGCAGTTCGATCTGACTCTGGACAAATATAATTGCTCCTCCTCCTCCCCCCGGGCGCTCGCTCTTTTACCTGGTTGCACTGCACCGGAAATAGGGAACAGGGGGGTAATTACGGGCAACCCGGGTTTCTGTTCGGTTCGACGCATTTCATTTCATGACTCTATCCATATCTCTCTTTTTGTTCTCTTCCATCGGTTTTTGGTAGTTGGAGAGTGAATAACCAGCATGTTTAAGAGCTTGGACAGCAATCGGAACTATTAGCGTCGTTACGGTCTTCTTCTAGTTTTCGAATCAGAAGTCCAGAAGTTATAAAACCTTCTTGTTTCCTTTCCAAGCACCCCCCCCACTCTCTTCAAGTACATTTTCAACATATCTCTCATACATTCATATTTTAACGATGTTTCTCTGTTTTTCAGTTTTTAAAAAGGCATCATTACGAGATGCTCGCTCTCTCTCTCTCTCTCTCTTTTTCACTTGTCTTATATTCTTCTCAAAAACGTTGTAATCCTTTGCCAACGCATTCGAAACGTACTCGCTCTTTTGAGTCGTCTAGCGGCGCCAGTTTTTAAAAACCTTGTTATCAGTCAGCGTTGTTCTTGTTTGAATTCTCAAAAAAAAACGGAATATCAGTCGCGAACATTAATTGTTTTTCCTTTTTTCCGTTTTCAATTTAACAAAAACGTTTGTGGCGTCAAATGTGCATTGGGGAAGGTCTCGAATTCCAATTTGTTTGTCATTTCATTCAACTTTTGAAGCGCCACAACTCAACGCTTTGCTGCAAACCTTTCCAGAAAGTTTTTCCGTAAACTCTGTTCACTTTGTTACAAAATGATTTCTTTACAGCCCAGCGATGGGATCTTCTTTGAAAAACGAGGAAGAAGAGTAGGAAGGGGAAAGTGCCAAGTGAACAAAAAACAAAAACAAACCGATTTTGTTTCGTTGTGAGCAGTCGGACTTGTAGTCAAAACTGCAAATATGTTCAGAAACTTCTAGTGAACCTGGGCGCCGTGAAACTCAAATTTCGGCGCGCAAACGCAAATGTTTTGTACTTAATGCTGCGCAAAAGTTCTCGAATCTGTCTCTCATTCAAACCTCATCACCTATTCCCATGTTTTCATTTTCCCGTCACTCTTCTCTTTTTCGGCTGGACGGATCCAGTCATTTTTACTTCTCAAAACCCCCCAACAATCTGGATAGACCAAAAAACCGATCGACTTTCGTTGTCAGGTCTCTCTAAACTTTGAAACAAAAACGTTAACCTACAATATCTGCCATAATCTTTCTCCTCTGCTTTTCAACTTTTTCCTACTTTCTCTCTCTCTCTCTCCCAAGGGAAAAAGAATCCGTCAACCTTGACACTAGGTCCTAGGAAAAGCTAGGCGCGAAAAAAGCGTTTGTTCTCCCTTTTTTCGTTCGGTTCTCTTTCTTTTTCTGCGTGCGTACCGCTTGAGTTTGGTGAGAAGTAAAAAAAAGCGAACTCTATGCCACCATGATCATAGAAACACATTTCTTGGACCCTCTATCTCTTTAGAACCAAAAGTATCTTTAAAAGCGGAGAGTAGGAGAGAGACGGGAAATGAATGATGGATGATGAGCGCATAAACTTGTCATCGCTTAAAAGAGGGAGAGAGCAAAACATGTTACGTGTTCAAAACTAATCTTAAATTAGTATGCGCTCTCTCTCTCTCTCTCTTTCGCCATTTCCTTTCCGTATACACAAAACTTTCGACACATTCAAATGTTCATTTCTCAACTCTACATCGTCACTTCATATGCGCTTCTTTCTTTCTCCTTTCCGAGAGAATCAATGCTCCGCTGAAAGCCCGTCTTCTCAAGTTACACTCCTGGTTCGAATGTCAACTACCACCAATGCCTCCACAAGTATATAAATTTCATGGTGTTTAGTACTCGTTTTGCTTGAACAAACTGATTTTCGCGTTCCCACTCGCCACCATTTTCTATTCGAAACTCTTGCGCTCCACGCTCCAGAGCAGAAAGAAATATGCAAATTTTTAGTCGGTCCGGGTAAGTACCGCCTGATTTATTTAGTTTGCATCTCGGGCGACCACACGACGACGTCAACACTTAGCCACTCTCGTCTCTTCTGATAGTACACTTCCAAATTTAGTCTCCCGATGAGGAGCCATATCGCTGTTTTTGCATCAGAAAACACTTGAAAAGTAATCAAATCTTCGCTTTTTCACCTCTTCTTCTTCTCAACGACTTCCTCACTCGACCACCTCTCACCTTTTTTTTCTCCGTTTTCCACCATCCACCCTTCTCATGTTTTCCTAATAAGGTGTCCCGCACACAGCATCTAACAGGCGTGGGGTGTCTTGAAGACGAAGAAGGAGACGAAGAAGAGGCATATTATTAACGCTTCGGCCACGCGGCAAGAGTGTGAGAAGCAGAAGGAGAAGGAGAGCAAATATATTTTTTTTTGCTCTTTTCTTCACACACACACACTTCTCCATGTCGTTTTCGTGTCATTGCGTGCACGCCGTCATCATTACCATTTTGAAAAATAGATGTTGGCCAGTTGCCAATTTCTAGTTTTTTTTTAATACGCCATCACCAGCGTACATGAATGATCAGAATGAGCAATAAGATCTCTCTCTCTCTCTCTCTGGGAGAAACACGAATTCAGTAGATTTGTGCGGGATTTGTGTCTCACATTTTTCCTCCCGATTCAAACGCCCCGAATTGATATTGCATCTCCTCTTCGTTTCCTTTGTAATCGGCGGTCTGGAACACATGCCTTCTCCGTTTCAGACGCCCCCGTTTGGATATTATATAATTCCGCTCATTTTCTCGGCTCCCTGCTGCTGGAACTTGTTTTTTCTCTCTGTTTTTCTCCCTCATCCTCTGACGCTTCGCCGGTTTTCTTCTTTCAATCAGGTCGAAACGTTTTGTAGCCGGCTGAAAAAAGAAAACCGGAAAACGAATTGTTCTGTGGAATGAATGATCAAAAATGTATGAAAATCTTGGTGACTCCGATCCAATGAACTAAAAAACGAAGAAAAGTGCGAGCGCACCCTACCTGGCCGAGTCTAGTTTCCTAATGTTTTCCTAAGATCCCTTAACAACACACACCCATTTCCCTTGTTCTTCTCTCCCATTTATCTTGTGAAGGAAAAGGCAAAAAAGCGAGTAGTTGTTGAGCAAATGTACTCTTTTCTCTCTCTCTCCCTTCATCTGTATTCCTTCTTCGGACATCATCATTTTTTATCTGTTGCTCCTCCTCCTCCTCCTCCTCCTCCTCTCACCACTTTCTGCCCTCGTTTAGTCACGACGAGAGAAAAAGCACCCGGCGGGGAGAAGCGTGCAGATAATTGCTCCACACTTTTTTTGTTTTCCTTTTTTTTCTAGATGCTATTCACTATTTCGCGCGCGCACTCGCCTTCAACTTTATCCGTTTTTGCAGACAAAACAACACTTGCCTGTGGAGTATGTAAGCTGAAACATCTGCAATTCGACGAAACAACCATGTTGCGCTTGTCTTCACAAGTCTTTTGTTTGTTTTTGCTACACTTCACACGAGGTAATCAATCAATCGGCTATCTTTTCTTTAACGAACGTTTTCGTCTTTTTCAGTCTCACAATGCGTATTTCTTCGTGTCGAGACCGGACATCAGAACATTGCAATTGATGGCAGAGACACATATTACGGTCACTACACAAAAATATACTTTCACAATGTCACCTGCCTTGACGCCATCGATATTCACTGTCTGAAAGAGTTGACTGGCGCCGAGGAAATGTGAGTTGTCCTGAGTGTGTGTTGTTCTCTTTTTTGCAACACACGATATGTGAACAGAGTGATACAGAGCAATATTTCAGTGATCTGCTCTACTCGGAATGTCAAAAAGGACACTGGAAAGTGGCGCATTACACCAATTCGAAGCATCATTTCAGGTTAAAGGAGGTATGTGAAAAATGGCATCTCAAAGGAAACGCGCTCTGTTGCAATTGTGATCTTCGGCTCAGGCGCCCAATAAAAACAGAGAATGTTCCCCTGTAGATCACAAAAACAGGGTGTTTCGATAATTTTTTTTTGCTTCTCAGAACGTTTAGAAAGTTCACGTAATCAATAAAAACATTTCAGCCGATCCACGCCCAGCTCCTTCTGATTTCCTCTCGTCGTGAGCTGTCCGTGATCGATGTGCAAGTCGAATCGTGCTCGAATCCTCCTGTTAGACTGCTGTCGGAGTGTCATCGTCCCACCCGAAACCACAATCATCGTCACGGAAAGTTCGGACAAATACTGAGAGCCGTTGATCCGAATGGTGATGATGCGAGTGCTAAAGAAGAACAGAAATTGAGTGTGGAAAGTGAGAAGGAGAATGAAACTAGGAGCCGAAAAAGGCGGAAGAGGGAGATCTCGAAGAACGATGTGAAGATAGAGGTTTTGAATGGAAGCCAGGAGTTTGCAGAAGACAAAGTTATTCCGAGGGGTCAAATGCTGAAAGTCGATCCTGGAACTCGTCTGAGGTTCCATAACAATATCGGACTTGTTGTCAACGGTCGGTTCATTCAAGTTTCAACGCTTAAATCTAAATTGCACATTTCAGGCATCCTAAACATTCAAGGAACCGCCGACGATCCGGTCATTCTGGAGCCAGCGAATTCTGGAGAGCGTTGGAGAGGAATAGCTTTTAGAGACTCGCCCCCCGACTCTATTCTCAAGTATGTGAATATCAGTGGAAGTGACGTGGCGGTCAGCATCAAATCAGGAACACCGCCGCTCATGGATCATGTGATCGCCGATGGGAATACGTATGGAATACAAATTGATCAAATGGATGTTAGTAGTTTGGCTCCATTTTTTTAGTGTCTTTTTTGTCGGATAGGAGACTTGTCGCGGGCCGGAAACTCTCACACAACCTCCGAAAACCCGGCCCCGGATTTGACAAGTCTTAGAAATTGTAACTGAAAAACGAAGATGCCTATAATTCACGCCGTCGGATTTCCTTATCGAATCTTTTCAGGAATCCTCTCAAACGCATCTGACATCGGTAGTATCGGCAAACAACGAGAAGACGGGAATCGAGTACCTCGGAAAGGTATAAACGAATTGTCCGTCCCCCCCCTCGCCCACGTCAGCTTCTTCTAACCACCACTTCTGCTCAATGCGCACCTTATCACTGGTTCTTACTTTTTGCACACGATCTCCTTCTCTCTCTCTCTCTCTCTCTCTCTCTCTCTCTCTCTCATCCGTTCCTTATTCATATCGAAACGAATCGCTGAAAACACACTCACAAAGCCACCAAATCACATTTCATCACAAGCACTTTTGTAAAAACAATTCCCACTTTTTGTCTCATTCGAATTTTGAAACAAGCTACTACTACACTTGTCCGCCGTCTTCTGTATCATGAAAGTAATAAATTATCACAAAGCATACAATACTGCATTATTGGTTGATTTATGTACACAAACACAAATACACGTAATCACATATATAGCATACAATGCATGTGTTGCAACCATTGAACTGATTGATGATAATCGATTGAATGAAGAAGATGACTGTAATTTTTAGTTGATTTATGAGCTGTTTCCAAAAAAGGTTTTGGAATATGGGAACTAATTCTCTCTTCAGGGCTCAATTTCAATCGATCGCACAGTGGTGTCCTCCAACGGAGGTCTCGGTATCTTTATAACAAGCGAGCAGAAAATTGTGATAAGGAGAAGCGCGGCGAATTCGAACAACGGGACCGGCATCTACGTGGGCACTTCTGAAGTCACTTTGGAGAATGTGGTGGTCAATGGCAACGGATACTACGGGATTCATGCTGAAGTGGAGAAGCGATTTGAGGTAACTATTGAGAGATTTCGGAAAGTTTCAGCGGTTTCAGAAACTTTGTACCAGGACTGGGCAATTGGCCGGGCCTTGATTAGACATTTGAACCTCTTGCAATATTCCGATCGGACCCAAACTTTGCAGGCTTCTTGGACATGGATTGAAGCATATTGGGACCAAGTTTCAGCCCGATCGGATCATCTGGTCCCGAGATATGTTGGTCATTGGCCGGAAGCCCGGGATTTTTGGAAAAATCGGCCAATGATCCACATATCTCGGGACCCGACGAGCCGATCGGGCTGAAAATTGGTCCCAATAGCCCTCAATCCAAGTCCAACAATCCTGCAAATTTTGGATCCGATCGGTATATTGCAAGTGGTTCAAAAGTCCAGTTCAAGGGTCGGCCAATTGCCCAGCCCTGCTTTGTACAAAAGTAACTTTTAGATGTATAATGTGAACATATCGGCACATCTTTCCGAGTTTGGCGTCGAACTATTTTTGTCGAAAAATGCAAAAGTCGCCATCACCAACTCACTTTTCCATGACAATAAAAGAAGCGGAATTCGGGTATCTGGAAGTTTCGAGAGTCCACAAGTGGGTCGCGTCAATAGCTAAGCTTCGATACCTGAGAGAATACGTTTAATTGCAGATAATCGTTCGAGCGTGTCGATTTTCACGGAACGCTGGAGAAATGATTGTTATGGAGAACTATGGAAACGCCAGTTTGATAGTGAATAAGTGCTCATTTGCAAGCAATATCTATTTGAATTTTGACAATGGCGATTCGGTCATTTCACTTAAAAATATCAAGGGAAGCGGTATGTTAGCCAGTTGCTTGTTATAATGAAAAATAACATTTTCAGATAACCAGTTATTGATTTCTGACTGTCAGTTTACGAAAAACTCAGTCTCCGATGTCATCAAGGTTTTGGAATCCGCTGGATCCGCCACATCATCATCCATAACCGACAATGATTTCATTCAAAATCTTGCCAACTCTGCCATCACCACCAACGCCCAAAACTGCATAATTTCTCGGAATCAGTTTGAGGATCGAAGGTCAAACTGTGAAGTGACCTACCTTTTACCAGCCACACCGAAACCTCACGATTTGGCGAACAATTCGTTTGAAATAGGCGATCAAACGCCGTTTTGTACGGAAAAATACAATTACTTCGCCGCGCAAATGGATGAGCCGAAAACCACGACTCTTCGAGCTTTGGCACAAGGAATAACCGAGAATCCGTTCGAGAAGAGTGCAGATGGGAATCAGATAATAAGTGCTCAAAATGAACCGTACTTGATCAACCAGGAAGTGATGATCGACATCGGGCAGACGGTGGTCATTGAGCCTGGAACCATTTTGGACTTTGCGCCCAATACTGGGATTACGGTTGCCGGGAGGCTAGTGATGAACGGAACAGAGGAGAGACCGGTCGTTGTGAGGTGATTTTTCGTGATAATTCTACAATTTACACAGCTACATTCAGAGGCCAAAACGGAAACACGTGGCGTGGAATCGTGGCGAAGCCAGAAGGCGTCCTCGACGTAATAAACGTGGTGTCTGAGGATGCGTCGATCGGAATTTGGATAGATTCTGAAAAGGTTCGAGTCGAGAAGGGAAGGATCGTTCGTCCGGCAGTGCACGGCATAGAAATCACTCAAAATTCGAATGATGTTGTCGATTTGGGAGGCGTCGTGATAGAAGAGGCGAACGAATCGGCGATCGGCGTCGACGAGCGGAGGGATGATGTTCTCATCATGAATGCAATTGTCAAAGATGGCATTGGGACTGGTATCGACTTCATGACGCCCACAGGCAATATTGAACTTCGAAACATCTCCATCGAAAATATGGGAAAGTACGGAATCCACATCTCGGAGTTTCCATCCTCTCCTCTTCATGCTGTTCTCTTGGATGATGTACAAATTATGAATCAGAAGAGAGGTCAAGCGGGAATTCTGATATCTGGAGGATGGATTCAGAATATAGCAATGCACAATATCGAGTTTTCGGGAAACTCGGTGCCAAGTTTGATCATCGCGATGGAGTGCAATGACGGTAATGAGAAGTTGATTCGACTCGAGAATTGCACGTTTGAAAGGAATACCGATATTGTACAACATGTGCAGCTGGGCAATTGTGCGAATTTACAGGTTGGTGCATTCACTCCTCATCCTTCCTCGTTTCTTTTCTTTTTCAGATGGACAACAATCGCTACACCGAAAACAATGGCGACGGAATCGGCTCCACTCTAGTCATAACCTCCGATAAGAGTACTAAAAAGAAGAACGGCGTTATGGAACTGGCCAAGAACAACTTCACTGCGAACGGCGGAATCTATACGGTCACTCTGGATTCCAATGTTCACGACGTTTACTTTACGGACAATATGCTCACGGCCAATGAGAACTCTGGAGCCGTACTCAAGATTAGTGGAGAAAACGCGAAAATTGTGACTAATTACTTTGACAATAGGGAGAGCAAATATCAGGTTGCGTATTCGGATGATTATGTGAGTTTCTCTTGAACTTTGTTGGGACCCGCAAGCTTCATCTTCACTTTTAGCCCATCGACGCTAGATTCAATGAGTGGAACGGTCTATCAGAAGAAGAAGTGCTCGAAACGATCGACGCCAAAGAAGGTTCCGTGCGCGTGATTCCCTATGGAACCCCAACAGTCTCTGTCGATAATCAACTCGACGCGGTCACCACATTATTCCCTGTTACCGTCTCCGATTATGAGAATGCTCAGTGTGCTCATCTCAGCTACTGCTCGCGTCGTGGCACATGTCGCGATGGAATCTGCGTGTGTCCGCACGGCTTCGCCGGCTTTGACTGCTCCATTCAGCTTATCTGCAATTGCTCGGGCAACGGACTATGCAACTTGCTCAACATTTGTTTGTGTAACGAAGGCTGGACAGGATCGGACTGCTCAATTCCAAACTGCGCGGCCAACTGTAATGGCCATGGAAAGTGCGTTGGTCCGAATAGCTGCGAATGTGCGCGTGGATGGATGGGCGACTCGTGCGCAACGACTTCTTGTGTGGATTCCGAATGCTTGCACGGCCATTGTGGTTCAAATGGACTCTGTTTGTGTGAGAACGGCTGGCAGGGATCCAGATGTCAAGTTTCCGCGTGCTCTAACTGCTCCCTGAACGGAAAATGCTCGGCGCCAGGCATCTGTAGCTGTTTTGAGGATTACGGTGGCGCCGATTGTACCCAATGCGTCGGCGACTCGTGTGAAGCCTGTGATTTTGACTGCAATCACGGAATATGTGAACCGTTGACAAAGACGTGCTCCTGCTCTAAAGGATGGACGGGCGGGGCGTGTGACGTCTGCTCGATTGGAAAGTGTAACGAAGCAATGAGGATATTCTATATTCAACCTTCGACGGCAGAGTTGGAGGATGTGAATGCGGTTGTCAATGTGTTTGGAGATGGATTTTCGACGTGAGTAGTGGGACATTTAGCAACCGGAACTTGTCGCAGACAAAACTGTTCAAATTTCAGCACGGACAACAATTCGTATGTGTGTACCTTCGGTCGAACGACTGTAACCGGCCTCAGAATCTCGTCAGCTATTATCCGATGCCCGATTCCATCCAACTTGACGCTAGGGCGTCATGTCTTCAGCGTTTCGCAACCCGGAAGCTTTAGCTCAATCGATAACTCGGAAGCGAAACCAGTAAGTGTCATGATCATCGAGCCGACAATAAAACCGCTTTACTTCAGATCCACTTCACGCTTTACGATGGCTGTGAGCCCTCTTTGTGCCAGGGTTCTTGCATCGGCCCGCTGTGTATTTGTCCTCAAGGAAAAACTGGAATATTCTGCGATGTCATCGAAATTTTGCCCTCAATCGACAAACGGTTTTTGGAGCATCAAAGAGCGAATCAAGCGTTTGAGGGATTACCCTACGTTCTCATGCTGCCTACCATGAGCTCATCGGTGCTCCGCGTCAATTCTACAATTCCTCACCTCAACTTCATTGCTTCCAAGGGAATTATAGCGTGGCCAGAACCGCTGGGGTCACAAGACCCCTATGAGATAACTGTGACGGCCTTCTCTCCGGCTGGAAAAACTACAATCGCTTGGAATGTGACTGTTGCTCCCGAATATGCAGTGGAAGTGAGAAATGTAACTGTTGAAGCGGG
Source organism: Caenorhabditis sp. 36 PRJEB53466 (assembly GCA_946814055.1). Lineage (NCBI taxonomy): Eukaryota > Metazoa > Nematoda > Chromadorea > Rhabditida > Rhabditidae > Caenorhabditis > Caenorhabditis sp. 36 PRJEB53466. The sequence continues at coordinate 8,001,363 of CAMPFS010000005.1, read as the reverse complement.
AAAAGCAACGATATACGGAAAATTGATCGGACCGTCGAAGAGAGCGAAACGTCCAGTGGTGATTAGGATTCAGAGGGATAATGTCGTCGACGAAATACTGGCCGAGTCCGATGATAGTGGAGACGTCAACTTTGACTACATCCCAATGCTCCCAGGGACTTTTGAGGTCAGCATGGCTCATCCGAACGTGAACACGGATTCGATCACCCGACCAATCCGGTTCACAATACCAGAGATCAACCTGCCGATCCACGGCGAGTCATCAAACTCTTCTCTCACTCTGGACATTGCCGGACGGCACGATTGTCGAGTGAAATTGTTGCAACCGAGAGTCGAAGGAGCGGATGTAGAGCAGCGTGGAACTCAAAATATCATAAACTTTGGAAGGTTTTGGAGTGAAGAAGTGGTGGCAGCTGTGACTTGTGGCAATGAATCTACGGAAATCGTGAGAGCTCCGGCGATAGAGACTGGATTGGTGTCCACTACGCCGGAGGTGTTGAGCCTGTATGGCAATGAGCATTTGTATGAGGTAAGTGGAGGCTTGTTTGAAGGCTTGTAATGAAACTCTGTTCTTAAGGTAAAAGTACACGCTCCGATGCGCTCATTATTGACTCTAGATGTAGACGTCTCGGGCGACTCCCTCCAATACCTTTCCGCAATACCCGAAGCTCAGTACCTTCGTCTCACCTTCGCAACATCCTCCAGCGTCCCACCGACAAACGGAACGATTCAAGTGAACGATGGCGCGAAACCGCTGAGCACCATTCCCTTCTTTTACGTGGCCGACAATAAGTCTACGTATTATAACTTTAAAATTTGCATTCGTGACGAGTGGGATGGTCAGGAGGGTCCACTCGCGTCTTCCGAGGTAGCCACAATAGCTGTTCAAAATCTGCAAAGAGGCGTTGATGTGATCAAACCGAACGTTCGTTTGAACGTTCAATGGGCCGACTTTACGCTACAACCCGGACTTTACAAGTTGCTCATTAAAAGCGATCTGCACGAGTCTGTCGAAGAAGTTGTCGAGTTGACGCCGTTGAACGCAACGTTCTGCGTCGCCATGACTTCTACAAAGTCTAGAAACGTGCCCTCAATTTATTGCACCCATTCCACGGATCCGGACTCTTGCGACGTCAAGATAACGTCGGCGACGTCTAGTAGCTTGCCATACTTGCACTTCGAGCCATCGGTGGTGACGTCCAAAGGGCAGAAGGTTCTGGTGGAGCCACGAGGAAACTTGAAGGGAACCGTAGGTCTGTGGAACAGCCAACTAGACGGTGTCTCAATTACTCCATCACGAAGATCAGTGGCGATTAATGAAAGCTTTTGGATCACGTTTGACTGGGAAGGCTCTGCGTTTTCTTGTTCCGTACTAGCGTTGAACGTTCCATTCATCTTCCTCCCAACTGCATCAGACATTCCTCTGCACACCAGGTCCACAATACTCATTCGACAGAGCCGCGATGGCAACGACGTCTGTTCGAGCTCAAAAGATGCTCCCCCGAAACTTGCCACTTCCACCATGGTCATGTGTAATTGTGGCGATGGAGCGCGAGCGCGTTGCCGAGAAAAGTATCATTCGGCCACTGCGTGCGGCAGCGCGTGGAGCAAAATAGCCGATGATACCGTCTCCCTGGAGGTCTTAGCCGCTTTTCTGTCAATGATTTTCGAATGCAAAGAGGTGTCGGTGAGCTTTGAGGAACTGCGAAGTTCGTTGGAATGCGTGGCTTCCATCGAAAGCGACTGTCCCGTCAATTCAATGCAGTTCAAAAAGCGGAAACGACAGGCGCAGACACAAGCGCCACAAGCGGATTCTCCATTCGGAATTTTGAGTCAGTTGGGTCCATTGAACTCGGATTTTGGAAAAGTGTTGCCTGTACTCAACGCGTTGGATGTACAGACTATCAGGTAAGCTTACAATAATAGTTTGTCATGTCCATAGTACATCATGATCTTGCAGAATCTCCTCGGTGTTCATCGAGCTTGTGGATCGGATCCAGAAGCTTTTTCCCGCCGACATAACGAGTTCAATGGACAAAGAAACCGTCGATCACTTCATCGGTGCGATTTCCGACAGCTCCGACGAGGGAATGATGATATCGGAAGCGGAAAGGAGGATAATCGGAGACTCTGCGCTCCGACTCATCCAACTCTGGAATTTGACGGTAAAAAGTTGGAAGTCGGGAAAAGTACAAGCGGAAAAACTGGGAATATCTCACCAAGAAGCCAAGTTGCTCGTCTCCGCTGCCGATAAAGTCAAGAGTATATCGCGGCAGAACGTGGCACAAGATCCGTTCTCTATGCTTCACGGGTACATGGAACGAATGCTGGAGACCGGCGAAACCGAACAGCGGGAATGTGCCACGACGACTGTGCTCATCGACGAAAAACAAGTGGAAGAGGACGGACAGATCAGAATTCAAGTGTTCATTCATAATAGGGCGGTACGTCTCCTCAAATAGTTTGTCTTCTACCACTATCCGTTTTTCTTCAGAATGTCACCCTAACCAACATCGGAGTGAGCCTCTCGTTAGTGAAATCTCATATCAAAACGCCGTCCGTCGAATTCAACATTGGACCATCTTGGTCGGCTGGAATTGGAAGTCTCACTGGTCTCGGAACGCTAGCAGCCGGCTCTTCTTTCGAAATTCATTGGACGCGATTTGTGTCAGTGCCCAGGAGGTTGACCACTATTGCTAGGTATCAGGTCAGTGTGAACATGCTCCGGTTTCAATAATTTACACTGTTTTTCAGCCCATAATAATCTTCTCCTATTCGTCAATCGGTCGGCTCAGTCAACAGAAATTGTTCGCGCCAGAAATATCGGTGATTCCAAAGAAGACGGTCCGTGCCATCAACATCATCAAAGACGATTTGTCTCCGAAAGACGTGTCGCCAAACGACTTCTCCATCATTAGCTCGATTATAAATCCGGGCTACACAACGCTCAAAAGTGTACAAATTCAAATGAGCAATCTGGCGTTTTCGGGAGCTTCTCTCGTTTCTTCCGGAGCGCCGACCCGCCTGGAATCCGTGTTCGTCAACGGAAAACTGTCGCATAAAAGTTTGACTCAAAACTTTGACGAGATCCGAAGTGGATCCACAAAATTTGTGCGAGTTTTGATGAAAGAAGCGGACGATGTAGTGCCAGTAACTTTTATGAACTTGACAGTATTGGAGGAAGGCAAACTGTTGACATTGGACTCGATGGAGACGTACGCCATACGGGCGGCTGGCATTTCCGATTTCGGAATGCTTTTGGCCACCCCACAACAGGAGGCGCCGCTTTTTTACTTCCGTCCCTCTGCGGCGCAAATGGTCAATGTGATCAAGTTGGAATTCCTATCGGTAATTAACCACGTAGTGCCTTGCGACACTTTTTTTCATTTCCAGATTCGACTCGTAAACTCTTCGAGCACCGATAGAACCTCATATGTTGTGGCGTTCAGGAATCCGTAAGCGACTGAACACACTTCAAAGCAAAAAGTATGCGGAGAGTTTGCAGAGAATCGGCTAGCTTCGGTGGAGCCTTCTGGGCACGCATGCCCACTCCAGAAGTTGGTGACAATCATAAACTGACAACGATCGTGGACAGAGGAGGAGCACGACCCCGAGAGCTCCAGGCACTTCAGTGGATTTCACCAGAGAATGTTAGTTTGCGTGGCGTTCTCGTCGTTCCCTTCATTTTCCCCCCCCACTTTCAGAATCGCGAAATGCTGAACTGGATCGATGCGGCAACACTTTCTTCCCGTTCACAAATGATCTACGAGCTTCAGTTCACAAATCCGGATGCCAAGACGTCAGAAAATCCGTCGGATCCTCAATTCGACCAATTCGAATACCGCATTGAAATGGCGCCCGGACACTTGGCGCCCGACTCTGAAATCGGATTGATTGAGGCGGATGGCGATGATTTGACCTACTTTTTGTATTCGCCCGACAACGATCGAAGGTTTTCTGTCGATTCGGAGACTGGAAGAATCTTTTTCGATTCTGATGAACCGTTGAAAGACGGGCAGGAGTATTGTGTGGTTTTGGAGGCACGCGATGCGCAGGGAAGAAGTTCTCGGGTGCCGGTAGCTATTAACAATGGTAGTAAACGCAGACTATGAGTGGTGGTGTAGAACATGCATTTTTAGGTGGCGCCAGGCAAGAGTGTGTTCTCTTCAGCACAGTTGGATTGACGCCAATCATTCATTTTGGCACTTATATTCCAACTCCCACACTTTTTACTCTACGTACAAGGATTTATACTACAACTCGTAAGTTGATTTAGAGTCGCTTTGAAAATGCGTACTTTTTGAATAGCACTAACGGTTTTCATTAACTTCCAAAACTTTACATCATTTCAGAGCCCACAACATTGGCGGCAACCACGTCCACATCACTTTTCCCTTCTTTGATTGAAACTTCCACTGGAGCTCCGGTGTCACAATCCACAGGATCATCCTCAGAAGCTTCTACGATTCCTACCAAGACTTCTGATATGACGACGTCATCAGTGTCATCTGAAGAGCCAACTCTGTCACCAGCAGTGATAACACCATCTGAGTCCCTTTGGACAAGCACTGAAAATCCGCATACATCTCCAGAAGCCTCGGAGACGACTGCAACAACGATCACATTCCTGGATTCAACCCTGGAGCCGATCACCACTGCGATACCGATTGTCACTACAACTTCAGAGAGCGTTGGAACGTCTTCTGAGGATTCTACCTTGGTTTCAACACCTGAACGCCTAGAGACGACAACTTCACTCTCTGAAGGCACTTCTGAAGTCACGTCGACACTTTCTGTGTTGGAAACGTCTTCAACAACATTGGAGTTTTCTGAAAGTACACTACCGTCAGAGTATTTCACTTCCGAACGGACTTCAACAATGCAGCCAATCACTGACTTCCCGACACCTCCAGATGCGACTGTGACGGAAACAACTTCAACAGCTCCAGATTTTCCGACTCCTCCTGATTACGGCACCAGAACAACATCATCTGATTCTGGAACTTTGGAGCCCATCTTAAGTACGAGTACAGAAAGCTTTCCAACGCCTCCAGATGCCTTCACATATCCGACGTCTTCTGAAAGCACCACACTAATCACGTGGCCAGACTCGACACTTTCAACACTGACCGTTTCTTCTTCTATTGTGTCTTCAACAGCATCTCCGGAGATGTACCCAACATCTGAAAGTACATTGGAGCCCATTTGGAGCAGTTCAACCCTCAATTACCCAGAGCTCACCTCAACTCGGGCCTGGATCTCCACAACTTCTTCTTCTCTAGAGTCGACAACTGCAGAAGTGACAAAGATCCTTCCCACTGATCCATCCACCTCCACCACCACCGAAATCATCTACACAATGTCTTCCGATGCAACACTGGAGCCGGTCACCGACACTTCTGAAACGTCTACTTCACTTGCCACCTCAACGGATCCAGTCTACACTGTGTCCCCCGACTTTTCTCCGGTGACAGACGCTACGTGGCAGCCACCTGTCCATGCTTCAACTTCTGGCGGAGTTGACGGCTACAGTACCTCCTCGCCGGCTACTGTTGCCACGACTACTCCTGCGCCTACAGAAGACATTGAATGCGTGCCGGATACAGCATTCTCGAGAATCATTTGTGACATTTTGGGAGTGTCGAGAAGACGTCAGCGATCTCAGTTTTAGGTTTTCTTGAAATATTTATTAATAAAGTTAATTGTTGTCTCGATTCATTTTTAGAATAAAACCTTCATCAATGCACTACTTCACTCCCGACGTAATAGGTGCCTTTCAATGGTTCACCCCTCAAGGTCGGATTATTTGAAGCTTAGGAAAGAAGAGAGATGGAGGTGAATGCGACACGCTCCGAAGCAAGGTCGGGACTGTATGTGAGGGGGTAATAGCCGGGTGGAGAGAAGAAGAGGAAACGGGTAGCGGAAGACTGAGGCAACAACAACGCAACTTTTCTATTTTAGATGGCAGTCGGCCTTCCTGTCAAAAAAAATAGTTGTTTCGTTTTTTATGAGGTTTGTTTCTGGTTGCTTTTCTGCAGTCGAACAAATATTGTCTTTTCTCCAAGAAAGGGCCAGTCTGGCCAATTTGGTTGGTAAGGCGAGAATAAGATCTTTCCCTTATAATGTCTCTTGCCTCGCCACTTCCTGCCAATTGCTTGTCAAAACGACGCACCTGTCCCCAGCCGAATGGTTCCTATTTTCGCTGCTCATTTCGTGCCTCGGATCCTATCCCGAACATTAATTTGTTCTCCTCCACCTCTGTCCGCAGAACAACCCTGATTTATAGTGTTCTCCGCTCTCATCTGCCCAAATAGGGATTTGCCGGCTACCTGCCCGCTGTGAACATAATTGCCCCATTCGCCTTCGTTCGCCACGCTCATATTGGTGACCCTAGGACCTTCGAGACTCCTCTCTAGGACACTTTCAATTGTAGGTCAAGAAGTCACGTATCAAGCGTTCATTTGTTGGCAAAAAGTGAAGCTGTGCGACTGAATGCCGCTTTTTTTCATTCTCCTCCTTCTCAGTTCGATATTAGTTGAGAAAAAAGCGAATGGACAACTAAGTGAGTTTAGATTTTGACTTTTTGAATCATTTGTTATACTTTCACTTTCTTTTACAGGGCTTTGTGAAGCCGAAGGATCATGCCGTCACTGTGCGGACACTCGCTACTCCTACTATCGTTGCCGCATGCAGGACGACTGTTTCATCGGCGAAGTGTGCGATAATGGATTCTGCTGTCCAAACGTTGCGCCGACGTTTTTGTTGCAGAGAGAACGTGAGTTTATGCCTTCTTTGCATACTTGTCAAGTTTGGGGACACGTCTCCTCGCGGGCGATGCTTTCAAAGTGATCCACTCCTCCAGCATGCTCATTCACTCTCACCCCCCAAAACATAACTCTTTCACCCTTAACACACTAACTGCTTCACCTCCTCAGCTACCTCACCCAAACCCAAATCCTCACGAAATTCGACGGTGGATCTTCCCGCGGAGGACCCGTGTCCGGATGGCTCCCGCTGGGCACGCAGATGCGCTCGCGACGAAGATTGTACTCACAAAGAAGAAGTGTGTGTCGAGGGAAAATGTTGTAAAAGTGAGTTTCATTTTATGAAGTTTCAAGGTTTATAGTCCCGAGCGGGGAGCGAGTAAAAGTAGGAAAAAAGACGATGCGAGGTCGTTAAACATCAGAGGTGAGGGTCAAAGAATTGAGGTGACAAACGTTATAGAGTCTGTGAATTGTTTCGAAGACATTGATGTGTGTCGAAAAATATTGGATTCAACGTAAAACGTACTACTTGTCTGATTGAGAAGCATACGATAGTAGGGCGTTTTATACGCACCTAGGTTGAAAATGTCAAAGTGCATTTTTGAGATGACTTCCGTGTCCGTGACGTCAATCAAAGAGTAGAAGCTTAGGCCTTTGATGGGCGCATCCTGGTGGTAATAGTTTCGAAGCAGTTGATACGCTCTTTCGTCGGCAAACGTGATGCGGAGATCGATGGAAGTGATGATAACGAACGAGTTGAATGGAATGGTTACTGTAGACAAGACAGGGGTTGGCATCGGGTAACACGCTATCATTCGCGTGTTTGGATTCGGACCCATTGTGATCTCGAGCCGGAGAACTTTGAAGCCGGGCGATGCTCGAACCGCGTCCTTGTTCGCTCTTTTGGTAAGCGATGACTTGATGCGAACATTGCACATTTGGGGCCAGTAACGATCGCAATAGTTTAGCGCCTGGAATTGATTGATATTCGATCAACTGGATGCTCTTGATGTGCTCCGAGAACTGACCGAATTGAAGCAATTCACGTCTTGCTCGTGAATATAATCCACCATCGGGTTGCCCGTCATTTCGACTTGTGACAGTCCCAAATAAATGCTGATCGTCTCACTGATGTACAAAACGTCGCCGCGTCGATCGAGTATCACAAAAAATCCATCCAAAAGCTAGCAACGACGTTATGATTAACCGCTTCCCCCAAAATCTAAATTTACATCCAAGTGATTACTGGTCCACAATGAGTCACTGCCATAATAATAGTCTGCCGAGCTGTACGTTCGTCTCGACTGTCCGAAAATGTTGAACAGTTTGATATAGGCTGTTGCCAATCGGACCATTGTCGTTTTGTCGATGTGTTGACCGGATATTGCACGAGCCAGTGGAAGCTCTTTGGCGAGTTGCGAGAATTCGAAATTCTCCATTTGCCGACGTTGTTGTGCTTGCGATTTCGACGGTTGTTCTGAGAATAGTGGGAGCGAAAATGGAGAAGTAATCGTCAACTTACGTTTATCACGGTAAGGGCTCTCCATAAGGGATTGAAGTGTAAAAGATGTCAAATAAGCTCACAATTACTCGAGCCTATATACGTTGTTGATTATTAGTATGCGAAGCACGACGAGAATTACATCTAATTACGCAATATGGTCAAATTATATTATCCATTCACTTTTCTTCTCCATTCTTCCGGAAATAAAACAATAACACTCTCAAATTTCAGCGTGTGCAATGCGACGAAGAGCGTTGCTCGACGAGCTGCGAACACTCGAAATAGTGGGACAATCGTTGCCAGTCTGCGAGGAGAGTGGACTCGCGTGGAAGCGCCGGTTAGTCCGAGCCGATTCCGGTTGAACCTCGCCCCTTTTTCAGACAATGTCTCGCCGGAACCGACGTTTGCTGGTGTGTGACAAGTCACGGACGGAGGCTGTCGGGAAAAGAGGTCAAGGATGAGAAAGGATGTGAAACGGTGAGAAGGAAGCAGGAGAACTTGGCGCTGAAGGCCGCTGCGTTGCTCCGAGAGCAGCAGGAGAAGAAGCATGTAAGTTTCATAAAACTGATCGAGATAGGGGACAAGAAAGATGTAAATACAATCCCGCCCGCCAACTTCTTTCAGACATGTGCCACCATCTCATCGGGAGAATGTCCCGTCGCCACCAATACCTCGATAACTCATCTAACCTCGTGCAAATGCGATTCCGAATGTGCCAAAGGAGCGAAATGCTGTCCTAGCTCACTTACTAACCCCTTGTACTATGCTTGTTTGCCAGCTTTAACCCGGCTTCGAAACCAGTCCATTTCAAAAAATGATAGTTAGTTTTTCTCGAATTCTGATCGCAGAAAGAACACTTGCAGTAACTCCAACAATCTCAATGATTTGTGGGGCGAATGAGCAGTACTCGGCTTGTTTCTCCTCCTGCCAACCTTCGTGCCAGGACCCAACGACTCCGGCGTGTCCACCTCCCACGTGTCAGCCTGGGTGTATATGTATGCCAGGTACGCTGTTTGTCGCTAAATGCCCGCGCCAGTCTTCTTGATTTCCAGGCTACATCCGTCGGGATAGTTCTCCTCGTTCGGCATGCGTACCGCGTGCTCTGTGTCAGGCATACGACCTGACGATTCGGTGCGCCGACGAAAGGCGACAATATCAAACGTGCGGCAGCGCGTGTCCGATCAGTTGTGAGACGCGGAATCAGCCGAGATGTGCGGAGAGATGTGTCACTGGGTGCTTTTGCAAAGTTCCGTTTATACTGGAGAATACCGACGATCCACTGCATTCCCGGTGCGTTTTTCAAATTTTGTGAAATGTTTCTAACAAGTTTCAGATGCATCCTTGCTTCTCAATGCCCCGAAATTCCCACTCCCGCCCCAGAAATTGTCGAACAATTTGTGCAGCGCAACCCTCAGATGCTCAACTCGTTTGGTAACCTCAATCTACAGTATCCCACTACGCCGAGGACAACTCAGGCGCCGCCCACCACCTCAACTTCTCAATATCCTCAACGACCCACGTTGATACCAAGCGTTTCCAGCTCAGAGCAACGCTGTGAGCATCCTCTGAAGAATTATCTGAGCTGTGGAAGCAAGTGCCCCGCGTCGTGCGACCGTCCGCTCTCTCAGGCGGCCTCGTTGGAGTGTGCTCTCTCCTGTGAGCCAGGATGCTTTTGTCGGCTCCCGTACGTGCTGGCGGACTCTACGGACCCAAACTCGACGTGCATTCTTCCACAGCTCTGCCCCAGAAAATCGGTTCCGCCGTCGACAGCGTCTGAAGCAGCAGAGCAGTCGTGTCAAGATCCACGAAAAGAATGGAGTCAATGCGGAGCTCTCAGCTGCTCCAGATCCTGCGCGAACCCTCTCGGTCGTTGCGGCGTCGATCAATGCTTCTCAGGATGCGTCTGTCGAGAGCCCTACGTGCTGCTCCATCCAAACGATCCGACTTCACGATGTGTGCTGCCGGCGGAATGCGATAGAGGATGTGAGGATCCGACAAAAGAGTTTATCACGTGTGGAAGCTCTTGTCCGATGGGATGTGATAACCAGCATCCGAAGAATTGCGCGCCGTGTCAGACTGGATGTTTCTGCAAGAATGGATTGGTTTTCAAGAGCTCGGCAACTTGGCACACGTCAAAGTGTGTTAGGATTGAGGAGTGTCCGATGGAAGAAGACAAAACTGACGAAGCAGAAGATGTCACGACTTCAACAACTGGTAAGTGGTCTCCAGAATTTGGCTAGAAGTATGTAACTATACAATAACTTCCAGAACTCCCACCAGCACCAACCCTAACCACAACAACAACAACAGTGACGACGGTCATCGCCCAGCTTCATGAAACTCAAAACAGACCGTCAACCCTAACAGGAAACCTTGATCTTCTAGCTGTGAAACCGCCAATCGCTCAATCCGAATGTCCGTCCACAACGTTCGACGTTGGTGGTCGTGGCTGTAACACCGACATGGACTGTCCGATCGAGCAGAGATGTTGTCGACCAATGATCGTTTCGCTCGGAGTCAACCCGCAGAGATGCGTGTGCCCGGACAAGCACGCCGTCTGGTCTTCTTGCGGAACACTGTGTCCCGAATACTGTGGGCAGCCATCTGTGCCGGTGTGCTCTGGCACGTGTTCAGCTGGGTGTCATTGTGCGCCTGGGTTTGTTAAGGTACGTTGGTGCAAAAGGTAGCCAAGTTTTGCCTAGTGTAGAGAAGGTAACCAGGTGATTAGAATTTATATAGTTTTTAGAAACGAATAGATATACACGGTTTCCAGAGATGGCAAAGAGCGCAAGTGCGCCCCGCCCAATAGAGCGATACATTGGCGCGAAATTCAAATTTTAACAGCAAAATTTGTGTTTTTTGCCAGATTAGCGACGAAAAACCGATAATTTCTCATTTGTCTCTCGATAGACCGATTGTATAGGCTATTACGAATTTTTTAGGCGCAAGAGCGTCAAATTTGGTCAAGTCGCAAATCACATTTATCCGTTTGAAGGTTTTTGGCTAAAACTGCGTGAATTTCAGTTGCTTTTCGGTAGTTTTCGCGGTTCGAGCGCTCAAAATGCTTGTATTTACGTGATTTATCATTCTGATAACCAATTCTGTCTCAAACGGCCAAGAAAGCGCAAAATGAGAAGTGCGGTTTTTAGGCGGCGATCGGCGGCGAAGGCGAAAAAGCAAAGTCCGCGAAAAATGCGCCAAAGCGTCATTTATTCTGTGGGAATTAGTGTGTTTTCATGTCGAACAATCATTTTTCATCGCCGTTGACCACAAAAATCAGAGAAAACGTGCTCAATTCGTGAAAACGCCATTTTGCCGAGGCCACGCCCATATTGTCAGCTCTGGAGACCGTGATAGAGCAAGCTATTGCCGACTGTGTTATTCGTCCATCTGTAGATCTTACTGTGACTGTCCGCGTGATGTTAAATATCACAAGTCTACGTTGGTTTCAGGCCCGTAACGATGTCACCGCGCCCTGTGTACCTCGGGAAAGTTGTTCATCCACGTTGGGATCTCTCTCAACTTCCACCACAGACAGAATGAGAATACCGCCAGTTGTTGCGAGTATGGACGACCCTGGATCTTTCACAAGATTCGCGACAATTCGAGAGATCACGCCACAAGATCCTGTTATGGATGACGATGTGGTGAGGGGATTTCGAAACCTGTCATACTGTGAAATCGTTCCTTGCAGATCGCCGTCGCCATCCTAATCACCAGAGAAGGGTCTCACATCGGTCGCTTCACGTTTTCGCAACTCACGACCACCGCTCTTCGCATCCACGGAGAAGTGTACACTCTGCCTGCGGGACGTCACGCCGTCGTCCTCCACCAATTTGGGGATTCGTCGGAGGGATGCTCTCGTGTCGGCGCTCCGTTCTCCAAATCGTTGAGCCCTTCTCTCGGAGACATTACCGAATCGGGCAAATTCGATCGGATCGTGGATTGGCCAGTGGCGGATGTTGTTGGCAGAGCTGTTGTTATCTACTCGTGAGTGGTGGTCCAACATGCTCCCTCTTTTCAAACATCTCTTTCTTTCCAGATTCTCCACAGCCGACTGGGGAATGAGAACGCACTTTGGCGAACGGCCTCTTGCTTGCGGAACGATCGGAATCGCCAGAGTTCGCATTTAACCATGATCTTCATCTGTCGCTATCTCTGAAATTGTCGTGAATGGTACCATTGCTCATATCACTTATCCCATTGTATTTCACTTCTTCCCCCTCTTCAATGAATTCCAGCACGATTTTGTTCAGCTATGATCAGTGTCTGCAAATAGATTTTAAAAGATTAGAAAAGTCAAGTGCATAAAATTATTTGTACGCATTGTCATAGAAAAATATGTACAGAAACCCAATGATAGGGAGAAAAAGTAGAAGAAGCAAGCGGGAGGGAAAAGTAGAGCGGAAAATAAGCCGGTGGGTACCCATAAGCGGAGAAAAAGGAGAAAGGCCTAAAAAAACGAATATCACAATGGAAAGAGGATATAAACACGGGGGAATGGACTAATCAAACGAAATCAATGAGAGTGTCCAGAGGCGAGAATTGCTGGAACGATTGCTCCGCCAATGATCAGTAGGAGCTCTTTGAGTGTGTAACTCGGGCCGGAGGAATGCGAATGTCCTGCGAGAGAAGCCGGGGAGGTAGCGTCGACAACTAGAGAGTACTCCGCTTGCTTATTGTTCGCCTGGAAACATTGACATCACAGAATTCTAAGCGCTTGAGTCTTCACTCAAACTAAAGTAGACTGAATATAAATAAAATTAACTAGCTTTGAAGACGCAAAAAACTGACCAATTCGGGTAGCACGTGAACGGTTGCCACGTAGAGAAAAGTTCCGGCCGAGAAGAGCATAAGCACGCCTGTTGACGATTCGGATCGCATTGACTCGCCCATCTTAACACAGAATTACAAGTTTTAGCCTGTTTTGTTTTCAATTTCGGTCACTCTCTGACTCACTTGCATGATGATCACGTAAGTGATGAGAGCGGCAGTTGGAGCAGCAGCTGAGAACACAATCAAATGCTTGCGAATTGCACGACGATCGATCGATTCCATGAGGAGGAAAGAGACGAGACCGAATGCAGCCGGTGCTTTGTGTAGCATTATGGCCACGAAAACGATGAGTTGCACATCCGACTTATTGATCACTGATGCTGATCCGAGAGCAACGCCGTCCGCTGGAAATGGGATGAAAAATTAATTGTGAAAATCAAAACAAGTTTCAAATTTGGGCACAATTATAAAACAGACCTGATTCTACGACGAAATTTATTAGAAAACAGTAAATAGTTTGAAAAATGTTGCAACAAACAACTTACCAGCAGCGTGTACGACAAGCCCGATGGTGGCCGATATTCCGATTCGACTCCGTCCGGCACGATCGTCTGAAGTTTGTCTTACTTTTAACCGTAAAAATTGAAATTATTCGGATATTTAGGTTTCGAATGAATGTTCTCAAGGATTCCAAAAGCTCACTCCTAGCAACAGTAGCACTGCCGATTTGATCGACAAGGAGCATGAGCACGAATCCGAGCACTAGTGAGTATCCGATCTGCGAATGAATGTTTCCGCCAGCTCCGTGAGCATGCCTGTGCTCTTTTTCCCCAATTTCCTCTTCGTTCGTCGCATGCGTTTCCACGACTGCGTCGCGTTTTCCTCGCTCATGTTTAAGAGGTTTCGGTGATTCGGGAGGCGACCTTACGGCTCTGCCTATTCTGAAAATTTCAAGTGTTCATCTATTTAAACAAGAATATATTCTGAATGAGGTACTTACGCTTCATTAAGAACGGCATCTTTGGGTATAATCCGTGGCAAATTGTCCTCTTTCTCTTTCGCATTCTCCAGAATTTGTTTGGCTTCTGCTGGATTTACAATGGCGCCAACAGGCGAAACGATCGGATTGCTTCCGTGTTCGTGATTTTTATTATGGACGGCATCTGTAATTGTTAAAATTGCAATCTTTTATGGGGTTATTCAGCGTATTTTTGTTTAGGTTCGAATATATTTAAAAATAAAAACGAACCATTTTGAGCCTCATAAAGAGCCTCGACGCCTTCAGGGATAATAACCGAAAGAGCGGTGCCAACGAGCAGTCCGGCGCCGAAAATACTCACTAATCGGATGCGAGACTACAAAAAGAGGAATCTGGCTAACAATTTGATTAAAATTTTAAAAACTTACTTCTGAAAGACTGAACATTAACGGTATTGAGCCGGCGATGTAACTGCCGAAAAACATGGCAGTGGAGAGCAAGAGGAGGAACGAGACGCCCTCCATCGCCTACAAACATTATTGATTTTTCTCTTTACTTTATTATTTTCGCATAAAATGTACTTGTTTTTCTCTAAAACATGCGTTGGCAAAACGATTGTGATTTGCCGATAAAGCGGAAAAATTTCGTTGGGTTCGCGTAAAACGACACAACAGTGCGGTGGAGCGCGTTTGCAACATCGTGTCCCTCGTTCGGGGGGTTGCTCTGGAGTCTAGAGTCTGGACCGGACGCATACCGCTTTGATTTTCAAGCACCATTCGATATTATACAATCCGTTAAATTGAGAACTGATATTGCCCTTTTTTGCGAGTCAATTGTAGAGCTCCCGATAAACTTGTTAGAATACGATTCTGTTTGCGTTTTGTTGTTTCTCGTCGGCCATTACTCACCGTGAAAGCGTGAATGGCATTCAGATTTATCAGCATTGGAGCTCGAGCCTTCCGCAATCTTCTTCAGAAACCAGGCAAAGATCCAGCTAGAAACGGACTACAACCGATTGCACGGAACCCCAGCCTTCCAATAAAAAATTCCCTTGGCGCAATTCAGGTGCGCTAAACAAGGCGCGTAACGCGTAATTTCGGAACGTCGTTGTAGAGTTTCTCATTTCAATTTTCCCTTTTTTTGCATTATTCCCATCTTTTCAGAACCAATCAGTGTCAAAACTTATGATAATGATTAGAAATGAATAAAAAATAAAATTTTAACTGCTTCGTCATCAATTTCGAAACGTTTTATGTGAAAATGACAGAATTTTTTTCCTGTTGGAATCGAAAATTTGCCTCAATTATCTCAATTCTGTATATTTTTCGACGGTTGAGCGCTTAAAAGATGCGCAATAAACTCCTTGTTGACTGGACGGTTCGAATGCTAGTGTCCGAACTCGATTCGGCAAATGATCGTTAAAACTCCGTTTTTTCAGTAGTTTTCGACAAAATCCCTCAATTTGGTCAATTCTGAACGAATCTGCTCCGTTTCGCGCTTAAATCGATGCTTTTACCTCACACAATCGCCCCACGGTTCGCAAAGAACAAAATTTAAGTGTTTATTAAGAGAAAAACGAAAGAATTCTGGGTTTCAATTGAAAAAAGAAACTCCGAGCCGACGGTGGATGCAAGCGCGCCCCATTGACAACTTGCTTGCGCATTGGAATGCTGGGGTTCCGTGGATTGGAGAGCATTAAAATTGTTTATTTGTACACGTGGGCAAAAAAAAAAGACAAGCAACGTCAAAAGAATACATCAATAATGGGGCTATTCAGACTGTGAAAAAAATGATTGTTTTCCGTTTTTTTCGTTTTTTTACGTCAAAAAATCCAATTCAGCGATGTAAAAAAACAAAAAAAACGGAAAACAAACATACGCTGAATAGTCCCATAAGTTCATATCATTGCAAAAAATCATTGAATGGTATCATATTTGGGGAATCCGACAGGTCTTAAGTACATCGAGGATTGTCCCAGCGTTCCTTCGGCCCACCGCAAATACCGTTCACTTTCCACCGGAATGTTCGGACACGTGTAGCGGATTCCATTGAGATTGGCGGCTCCGCACAGTTGATCCTCCACGTACCACCAACCGGTGTTGAAATTCGATTTAGAGCAAGTATAGTACACGGCATCCTGTTCGAATTTGTCGCGGAGTTGTGGCGGAACAGTCGTCTCTGCTTCAATATCCCAGGTGGAGAATTTCGGCCCGTTTTGGCTCAAATCCCATCTTGCCCATCCGTCCTGATAGTAATGATCGTCAGCTTCGGAGCCGGTGCACGCTTCCCGAATAACCACAGAGTATTGGGTTTGCGAGTCGAGAACACTGAACGTTGGATAGGTACAGTCCGTGGTTCGCTGAGGTCTTCCGTTGCTGGCGCATCGGAACAAGTTGAGCCGAAGAGTTTGGGGTTGATAAGTGGTCAGCTGGTGAATGAATTCGAGACCAAGCCATACGGATTGATTGGACGCCGTACCGAAACCGATTATATAGTCCTGAAAAGAGAACATCATTATTTTTCATGAAAAACTAACAGAGTATGTCCGTTTTTCTTATTCCCCCTCACAGTCTCCAGAGCTGACAATATGGGCGTGGCCTCGGCCAAATGGCGTTTTCATGAATTGAGCAGGTTTTCTCTGATTTTTGTGGTCAAAGGCGATGAACAATGATTGTTCGACATGAAAACACACTAATTCTCAGAATTAATGACGTTTTGGCGCATTTTTCGCGGACTTTGCTTTTTCGCCTTCGCCGCCGATCGCTGCCTAAAAACCGCACTTCTCATTTTGCACTTTCTTGACCGTTTTCAGACAGAATTGGTTTTGAGAATGATAAATCACGTAAATACAAGAATTTTGAGCGCTCGAACCGCGAAAATTACCGAAAAGCAACTGAAATTCACGCAGTTTTAGCCAAAAACCTTCAAACGGATAAATGCGATTTGCGACTTGACCAAATCTGACGCTCTTGCGCTAAAAAAATTCGTAATAGCCTATTCAATCGGTCTATCGAGAGACAAATGAGAAATTATCGGTTTTTCGTGGCTAATCTGGCAAAAACACAAATTTGGCTGTTAAAATTTGAAATTCGCGCCAATGTATCGCTCTATTGAGCGGGGCGCACTTGCGCCCATTGTCAGCTCTGGAGCCCGTGGGCCCTACAAACCTGGTACGTCCTATTTTCGTTAAGATTCCCACTATCAGCAGACATTAGCGTGTATCCTCCTCCATTGCTCGCCATATCACAATAGACATCAATCGGAGTGAAGGGTGCCCGTTGTGGAAGCGTGAATGGTGGGTTGACCGAGTAGACTCCGCTGGCTCTTTCTCCCCAATACACATAGAGATCGGCACAGTGTCTTCGCGGCTTGTACGTGTCACAATTGGTTCCGAGCCAAAAGTCGTCGCAGCGGCATTGATAAGATCCGGGCGTGTTGATGCACTGACCGTGTCCACAGATTCCTGGCGTCTCAACGCACTCGTTGATGTCTGTGCAGTTGTATCCGTCTCCTCGGAAGCCAGAGTTACATTTGCAAGCCATGTTGACCGAGTTGAGCGTGCAAGTGCCGTCATCCGAGCACGGACGGTACTCGCTGTACATGGTCCCGTTCTGGCACTGATGCCAGATTGTGCAGTTCATTGTGACCCACGGCTTGCCGGGCGCGTGCGCATTTCCGTTCTCATCCACGCATCCGCACTGATCCAATCGGATGCACTTTACAGATCCAGTGACAGTGTTGTCCACCACGTATCCCGGATCACACGCGCATCCGTCAACGCATCCCTGGTCACAGTATTCAGGGTACGGTTCGGCACAAGTACTCGGACAACTTGAGGTACAAATGGACGGATGAGCATTCAGGGCACAGGCGAGAGGGCAGTTTACTTGCGCTCTCCAGTCCGAGTTTTGTTGCGCCTGCGGCAACGCCAACTGACAGTATTGGAAGAAGTAGGATAGGGCGGTACATTTGTACGCTGGGTTACGGCATACGTCATATATGCAATTGTAGTAGAAATCTTCCAAAGTGTCATTGCCGAGTGCTTGACAGGCTCCAAACGTTCCTCGTCCAAATTCGGCTTGTTGGATCGGGAAACAAATTTGGCTGGCGGTCTCGACGTCCTGAAAAATCGAAAACAGTTTACGAGAGAAGGTGGAGAGGAAAGGAAAGCGGTTGAGCGATGTACCGCGCAACTCGCTAGTGAATTAGTACTGACGCAATTTGTGTTATTGTCGATCGTCTGGCCGTTTAGACAGTTCTCCTGGCCGGGGCGCAGCACAAGGAACTTGTCGGTGATCCATGAGTCCTGAAATTTTGGAAATTGACTAACTCTCGCCTAATCCAATCAACCAACCTCAAATCCCATAAACGCGGCATGATTATTGTTCTCCGGCTGTCGGCTCGACTTGATGCTTAGCACAGTTCCGTTCTTGTGCACCACATCGTCCAGCGCCTTTCCGTCGATATTTCCGGCCAATCCACACAGCGTGCTTGGTCCGTTAAACTGCGGAATATCCGGGACTTCAACACAAAGCGAGTTGTAGGTGGTGAAAGTGACCGTAATCCCCTGATCGTTGTCTATTGTGAAAGTGGATCCGGAAAAGCGGACACGAACGGTCCACGTGTTTTTGTTCGGGTAGTACCATGGCGTGAGCACTTGAACTCCATTGACGAGAGCGGTCTTCGAGCGGCCATCCACGTGAATTGTCAGATTGTAGAGGTCGACTTCAACCTCGGAGACTTGGGAAATACTGAAAACGAGTTGAAGAGCAACAGGTGCTGGCAATCAATCACACTTCAACCACTTACTGATATCCCTTGCCTGGCAGCTCGTTCTTGGCTCTGACCGAGTACCAGAGGTACGGCGCCGGAAGAAGGGAACACGGTTGAGAGAAGACGTAGGGGCAAGTACCCTGATAGTCGAAACGTAGTCCGTCGTACGTCACGTAGTGTGGATCTCCGCTCATGCACGATCTTTGGACTTTCAGGTCACAATCGATTCCGTTGCGCTTGGCGGTGTATCCGGGTTTGCAGACGCAGTTCAACTGATGATTCGCCACGTAACATAGAGTGTTCTGCCCGCAAGAGTTCGCTTTGCACTCGATCACATTCTGACAGTAACGTCCCGAAGTGTTATCGGGGCACACACAACTGAAAATGTTGATGTATTCCATTGAGGATAAGGCACAGCACTCACTAATAATACTTCCATGGCTGCAACAAATCGGCCACGCATTGTCCGCTGTTGCACAATCCTGGCTGCGAGCAAATCGAGCACTGTGGGGCTACTGTAGCGGCAACATCAACCGCCTGGAGTGCTCCCACCTCAAATCAAACTGTTTGAGGCCGAAAAAGCGAGAGGAGAGCAAACTTTGGTCAAGAAAAGCTGCGACTTATCGGCGGTAATCTTCTTGGTGAGCGGTGCCATGTATTCGTCATGCTTCGTCGTTTGGTAGTGACTGATCATTGCCAGAAGGGTTTCTTTCGTTTCACAATCCAGTCCCGAGCATTGTTGACTGGAAAGAGATTGAATTGTTTGGGATTTTGGAGATTGAACGCCAAGTGCTAGTAAATAACCTACGAAAACCGATTAGCTCAAAACACTTGAAAGAAGTAGACTAAACGATATGACTCACGTGTCCTCCATGTATAATGGCTCATCACAATCGGCTCCATAACACTTGAGTTCTTGTGCGTCGACTGCAGCGATGATACACAAAAGTAGAGCTGAAAACCGGAAGAGCACCATCATTTCTGACTGACTCTCTGAAACTTTTCAGCTCTTTCTTTTCTTATAAACGCTCGCCTTATCTCTTCGCTCGTCAGTTCGTCATCGTCCCCGCTGAGTTTGATCTTTTCGCATTTACCGCCACATTTTTCGTTATCAGTGGCAGCGCTCTCGACATTTCGATTTGATTCATTGGAAGACGATTATGTCGAGTGTATTGTATTGGGTGCAACTATTATATATCATCATCGTGCTGAATGGCAAATGGCAAATTACTCATTAGCGGAAAGAAAACTGTATTACATTTCTCGGATCGTCGGAAACAAACAGTGTGCACAAAATTCGGCGAAGCTCTTCAGAACTGCAGTAGGACGAGGTAGCCGAAGTTTGATGAATCGGTCAGGGTTGAAGGATGGCATATTATTGAGTCGTCCCTAACTTCTTTGTGTTCTCTTAGCACAAACGATGGAAGATGGGGTCCAGAGAGAGAGAGTTCAACTGTAGTTCAACTGCCCACTTTTGAAAATAACGTTTTTATGGTTTGGTGATGTCAATTACTGATAACAACGGAATGCTAGTGGATCGGCCGCCTACGCTTGAAACAACGACAATTGTTTTTTTTTGCATCTTTGAAATCGAGAAGAGTATCGTTATTCTGTGTGTTTTTAACGGCAAAACTCAAAGCAATCTGGAATTTTTGACTTTTTGCATCGCAATACTGTCGGATCAGAGGAAGAGAGAGAGAGCGAGAGAGAGAGAGAGAGAGCCCGGGTCATGCAGATTTACTATGGTACAGAGTTAAGCGGTAATGGAACTTTGAAATCCTGAAGACGGCAGACGGAAGAAAATTTTTCTCACGGAAGACGGAACAAAAAAATCGTCAATGCAGAACCTTTTTCTCCGGTTTTTTTTTTTGAAAAAATAAACTAAACAACAAAAATTTTGGGCTTGGGTCACTGCCCGTGGAAATTCGCGTTCTTCGGGGCTAGTAAATGGCTTCTGAAAAGCTATTACTCTTTTACGGTAAGAAGAAAAAATCCCGGAAGACGGCAGACGGAAGACGGAACAAAAAAAAACCACGGAAGACGAAAGAAAACTTTTTTCCCGGAAGACGGAAGACGGAAAACGGAACAAAAAAACCACGGAAGACGGAAGACGGAATTCCGCTCAACACTGGTACTAATGTCAAACAAGAGTCCCCCAGAAAAACAAGGGTCCCCTAAAATAAAATAAAAACATGCCGAAAGATGTACCCGACTCACCCTCGTCGACCCGCCGGTGGTACTGATTTTACCCACGCCGGTTTGGCTGTGTAACCCCTGCGCCCACAGGTGAAATCTTCTGGTGTTCTTTGCTTAAGCTTGTTTTCGCCAAGGACCATCAATGTTTTATCAACCTCTTTTTGTTTTTTATTCTCCAGACAAACTGAAATGAAACACAAAAACAATCATCATTATTATCAAATAGTTGCACCCAGTTCAAAAATAGAGAAACGATTTAGTTGAAAGTTATGAGCAAACTGGCGATAATCAGCAAAAGACCAGCGGAGACGTTGGACGCGGCAGTGGATGTCGTCGTTTGGACAGTCGTCGTGGGCGTGGAGCCGCTCTGAAAATGGGAAAAAGTTTATGTGAAGATCGGACGACACGGTGAAAGAAGACGCGAGCATTTTCAGACTCTTACCACATCAGGGACCGACGCGGTTGAGATCTTTTCGGAAGAGGCAGTTGTTTTAGTTAAACTCAATGAACTTGATGAAGTGATTGTGGAAGAAGAGACTCTGTTCGACAAAGTCGTTGTTGAAGACAATGCACTTATGGTTCTAGGCGGCGATACGGTTGTGGTTGCTGTGGTAGTTGGTGAGATCAGTGGAGAAATCGAGGTGGTTGAGAATAGTCTAGTTGTCAGTGACGTTTTCAGAAACAATGAAATTGTTGGAGCAGCGGTTCTAGTTGACGACATTGTTGGAATCAGTGTGCTAGTTGGTAAGACTACTGTATTAGTTGATGCTTGTGTTGCGGTTGGCGTTGATGTCACTGCTGGTGTCGACGACGTAGAAGTTCGTACTGGCGTAGTGGCCACCGTGCTTGTAGTTGTCAAGCTTTTCGTAGAAACCGACCCGATACTCGACGAGTAAAAAGTACTACTAGTACTCACTTTGGCGCTCAAAGTGGAAAGCTTGGTGAAGGCAGTACTCGGAGAAGGAGTGTTAGCTACAGTGGTGCTCGGTGCAGTGCCACTAGTTTGTGTTAGTGCATTGGTGGTTAAAGGCTGAACTTTCACTATTCTCACACAGTTTATATAGACTCTCACCGTTCCAGTGGATATTGTAAATCCTGTGACTGGTGACGAAGAACTTGCAATCGGTGCAGGATCGATCATTTCAAAGTTAAGAACGATTTGTGAAGTCTTTGTGCCGGTGTAGGACAAAGACAAATACCGGCCGATTCCCGAAATGTGTACGGAACTCATTGAAGTCTTCGTGTAACTGAAATGCAAAACGATGATTACTCATGAAACGTATAGACCGCTCACTTCTCATTCAAAGTAGTCAATCCATCAACACTTCCCACTTTCACACTCAACTCGTCGCCATCATTCACAAGATCAATTGAGTCAAGTTCAATTGAAAAGTTGTAGACTTGAACGGCATCCGAAAACTTGAAATCGAATGTTTGATCTGCGTCCGGATTCCAGAGTTTCGGCGAAAACACGGAACGTTTATGATCGAGTGTAGTCGCAAGCCATTGGGATTGGAGATTCGAGTTTAGGACGTAAGCGATGCTCGCTCTGTAGGAGTGGAAGGTGGCCATTGGAGCGGGGATTAGCTGGGGCAGGCTCATATTTGTGAAGTAAGAGAACCTGGAATCGTAGATTAGGTGTTTGAAACTGATAAGAAGCCAACATAGCCAGTTATCATAGTACCACGAACTAAGCCTACAGAAAGCCAAAGAATCTCACGTGTAGTTGAGCACTGGTTGCATGTCTTGAGTCGGAGACATTCCTCGAATCTCCACATAACCGGACGCATCCTTCTGAAGGTCTGCCTATTTCCAAAAACGTTTAACGGAACTTACGCCACTAGAAAAATCGAGGACATCAATGTAAAAGTTGGAACAAGTGTCACATATGAACGTGTAATACGCGTCTGTATTTTGATTTTCCTCGTTGTACATGTATCCACTCGTGTTCTTGACAGAATCGACAACAATCACATGATACTCGTCGTAGCCTTTCACTTCTGTAACAAAAACAATATTATCCGCTCAAAGTTGTTCCCTTTTTTACTGGAAAAGTCGTTTCCAATGATAAAAGTGTCGGATGGTGTCATGTAGAGGTTCAAAAACGTCAGAGTGTGCCAGTTGACGAAAAATCGATAAGTCGTGTTAGTTCCGATATCCTTCCAATGTACTCGGAGTTCAGAATGTCGGCTCCATCGAACACCATCACTTCATATACAGTATGATCGTAGAAACCAGTGTCACGGCTGGCGGTTTTGAAAGAAACCTGGAAAATAATCACTAATCATACAATTTCAGAGGGACTCAGTCAAATTTATATAAGACAAGACACTTACTTGATCACCATCAGCTGCTCGAATAGTATAGAAATGATTTGGTGCCAGAGTAGAGTTGAAGTAGGTTCCAGTTGGTTTGACGATTTGTAGATAGTTTCTCACTGAAGTTTAGATACTGTAACGTCAAAAAACAAACTCACAGTCGACATAATCGTACTTGGCGAAAAAGGTCATATTTCCGGTAATGGAAACAAGTGTCACATTGAGCTCGCTTCCAACAAACCACTCAACATCTTCATAGGATCCAGAGATAATACTGAAAAATGAACGTTTGCTTTAAAGATTGCCTCTCAACCCACTAAAAGTAATCAAATCTGACAAAATCGCCTGGGGACACATCGTAGACTGTGGATGTCTCCATTTTGATAGCATATCCTTTTGGGACTTCAAACTGAACGTGAAATTATCGCTTTTGTTTGCAACTAGCGCTTCCTTACCGTAAATGTGCAATTGTTGTTGGCAGGGACATGCACCATTGAAGTGGCGCCAGATGGTATCGCTCCCGTGGCACCATCACTTATAGTAATCGGATTTTGAGGGCAATCTATTGTTATTATTATTTGGAAAACTATCAGTAAAAAAGAGGACAATAAAGATGAAACTTACTAAAGTTTTCGGCCGACACTACGGTAACTACCGCGAAAAGTTCGAAGGCTAGTAGTAGAACAAAACCCATTTTTTGTGGATGACGAATCTAGGATGATGATTGAACAAAACCACCCAGCGATAAGGAATGAAGCCCTTTTATAGTGGCCTCGCCCATTTTGATGCTGCTCTCGTCGCAAGGCGTTTCTTGTGTTGACTCTAGAGTTCTTATCAAACCAAAATGACAAGGAAGACGGAGTTCGGATGGAATTCGGAGAGGGTTGAGTGTCTGCGCTTAAAATTCAGGTCGCGATTGGCTCAAGCACTATTATGTATGTCCCCGAAAAAGAAGAAAGCAGCGGTGGAAGCGAATTGCAATCTCCTACGCATTCCTGAAAAACCGTCTTCCTTCGGCTTGTGTGCGGCGGCGTCGTCGCGCGGCAAAAACTTGATGCGCGGTGACCGCTTATCACCGGTCCGTTATCAAGTTTTCTGAAAGACATCCACTTCAATTCGATTGTTCTCGTTTCGTGGTGTACATCTGATGAAAAAAGAGAGAGGCGAAATCTGACGGCAAATCAGATGTTCTCATAACGACGGAACGGATTCGAGGCGGCTTGCCAATTAGGGGGGGTTGAATAACGAGGTGGGAAAGATTCGTGAGTCGCCACTGTATCCGCGCGTGAATCCAGTTTAGATAACATTTCAGAAGATACACATCTTCTTGCCGGAACACTTTCTTTCTTAGTGGGTCACCTTTTCATAGGGAACACACATGCCGATTAGAACACATTTTCAAATAAATAATAATTTATTTGGTCGATCGTTTGCGGCGGACCAAAAAGGTGCCAACGTAGACAACAACGAGATGATGATGAGGTTTGGACTGTGAGAAGAATCGAAAAAGCGAAAGAGAGAGAGAGAGAGAGAGAGGGGTTAAGATGAGGATCCGGGTGCGACGCAGAAAAGGTTGAACATCGTCTACCGGGATCCGCAGACGACGCTCGTTTATCGTCGGGTTCCGTCCTCGAAGAAGACTCCTCCGTCGAGAGCGCAGTATCTGAAAACACGCAAGTTAACATCGGGAAGTCTCGCGTTTCAACTCACTTTGGACAAATTCCTTTCTCTCCTGGGGTTCCGGCTGGTCCTGGTGGTCCTGGTGGTCCAGACTGTCCATCGACTCCTGGTGGTCCGTCTGGTCCTGGGGCTCCCTTTGGTCCTGGTGGTCCTGGTGGTCCGTCGTTTCCTGGAGCTCCTGGTGGTCCTGGTGGTCCTGGCGGTCCGGCGTCTCCTGGCTCTCCTGGTGCTCCTGGGGTAAGTGGCTCCGAGATGGCTGGAGTTCCTGGTTCTCCGGCTGGTCCTGGTGCTCCGGCCTCTCCTGGTGGTCCTGGTGGTCCACGTGGTCCTGGAGATCCTGGGGCGGCGTCAGTTCCTGGACGACCAGGGGTTCCGGCCTCTCCTGGGTCTCCTGGGGCTCCTGGTGGTCCTGGTGGTCCGGGTGGTCCCTGTGGGCACGGCTTGCATGGTGGTGGCGTGGTTGGCTCGCATGGCGCGACTGGCGGCTTTCCTGGGGTTCCTGGAGTTCCTGGCGCTCCTGGTCGTCCTGGCTTTCCTGGCTTTCCTGGGGCTCCGGCCGGTCCTGGCGGTCCAGGAAGGCAGCATCCCTCGCATTGAAGATTTGGAGCTGGGTTGACTTCTGGGCCTCCGTAGGCTTGACGAGCGGTGCGGTTGCGTGGTGGAACTGGTCCGGCGTTGGCCTTCATGTAGTTGACCTCGGCGAAGATGTCCTTAGCGGATCCCTAAGAAAATCGGGTGTTCAAAAACGGTGAAACAAGAGGAAAAATGGTCACCTTGCAGAAGTTGATCTCGTGATGCATCTGCTGTCTAACGTGCGACACATACGAGTAGACCATCGGAAGGGTCAGAAGGACCGAGGCGACGGCGGCGATCGAGAAGCCGACAGCGGCATAGGCCACAAATTTGTAGGCTTTAAGCCTACCGTCAGATTCCATTTTGTGTGTTGCAAAAGGGAAGGCTGATGCGAGTCTCTTATCCGACACGCCGCCCTTTTATATGGCGATGCGGCGGAGACGATCCGCGGGGATACGACGCTCCGCCCCGTGTCCGCGCGGGCCCGCGATATCGACGGGTCGCCGCCGCGCGGAAGACGTGACGAGAGACGCGGAAAGGCGGAGGCGCAGACGGATAGCGGAGGAGATATGGGTCAGGATGGAAGAGAAAGAGATTTGAATGATTTTTGAGGTTCGAGATGCAGTGATCAAGATGCCACGATTTCTTCGGAAGGGAGAGCGGAAGGTACTCGTTTTATAGCTATGGAATTACACTTATCCAACTTCCAACTCTAGCTTTTCCCGCTTTTTCAGTGTCGTCAACCAGGATTCTGTTACAAAACTTTCAAGCCGCTTTCTCCACTGCTACACCTTTTCCCACCTTCTTTCTTCTTCCCCATCGGCAAATCCTGAAACATCGCAACCGCACACGGAAAAAGACGATAAGGATCGTTCCTCCAATTCCTGAAATGCAATAGGGCATCCCCCCCCAAAACATCACATGACCATTCCACCCCCGCTCACGCATTATATTATTGTTCTAGAGGCGTTCGCCGCCCCTTCGGAGGGGTACTCTCGAAAAAAGGTCACTGATTATCTTGTTTATACAATCATTGTGACTATATTTCTAGGATGACCAGGGATGTGCGTAGAAACACGGGGGGAGTGGATTAGACTTCCTCATGAAGACGACAACTTTGAACCGCCGAAGGTTGCTGAACAGTTGAGCAGTTGAGCAGTTGTGTCTGGCTTTCCAACCTCATACAATAGTTCAGCGAAAGTTTGCCGTGAAGCCCTGAAGCCGTGACGTAGCGCGAAACGACCTTGATAACACCCATATTCTGTGTGTTAAGATTCATAAAAATCTAAAATCATCGCTTCACTTTTGATTCCATTCAATTCACGCATAATAATCAATCCAGTCGCGGTCCAGCGTAAAAGGTGTGGCCCTCTTGATTCTCTCATCTTACGCTAATTCTTCGGAAGCCATGGAGAGGAAATGGTCACAGATTATCACCATCACCAGGGGGACCCCCCCCCCTTTTTCCCTCTCTTTTTCACCTTCTCGACGATGGTAGCCAGAGGCGGTATACTTATTTTATTTGGTACTAAAATAGAACAAGATTGTTGCAAAGAAGTGTGTCAGCACTTGGACAGAACACCTTTGGATTCCGACGAAAAATGAAGGGAAGGAGAAGAGAGACATTATCGAGTTTTCCGTTTCTTTTGCCATCCATCCACCATTCCCCATTCCATCCTCAAATCTCTTATCACCAACTTATGGGAAGGGACTGGATTTTTTTCGGAATTCCTCTTCTTCTCCTTTTTTTTTCGCTTTGCCAAATCTTCCGTTTTTCGTGTTTTATAGTTCGGCCTGCCTTTTCGCAACTAGTGCACGTTTTGCAACCATTACTCTTTGTTCAAAGACGTGGACATTCCACAAAACGATTGGTTGCGAAACGTCTCTATAGTCGATTTTTGAACAACTTTCCTTCTCGTTGCAAAGTCAAAACAATAACAACAACAACAATCAACCCGTTTATCTGCAAAACAAAGAGACATATCACTCAATCATATTATATTTGTTCCATTCCCAAAAAGAGTTATATCGATTCGTTGCGTTCCTTCAAATTCAGTCAGCATGAGACAAGGGCAACTCTGAATTGATCTCGAACATCGCCTTGAACATTATCGACTTGTTCATGTTCAAAAAGTACAAGTCGCGATTGACGTCCAGGACAAACTTGACAAGGTTCTTGCGTTGGAGGGCGACACACACCAAAAGCATGGCAACGCCGACGCCAAGGAAAAGGCATCCGGTGATGACGAACGGAGGTTCTTGTTGCTGAAAATGACGGGTACAATATCCGCTTCATTTATCATCCACGCCAAAAAAATCGAATTAGGAAGATGAAGAATGCAGCTGACCAATTTGCGTATAGCTTTTTTTGAGGTTCTCAACGAATGTTTACAAATTGTCTAAAAGATCAGTTGTTCCTGCTTCATCGCTTCAGGCCCGCGCCTTCAAAGACAATGATGACAGGAGAGATGTACAATAGATACGGAGAAGATGTCGAGAATGAACTTTTTTCGTCTTGGGTCTCTCAGTCTCGTACCGCCGAATGCCTTATGGAATCAAAGAGAAGGGGAAAGGGAAAGCGAGAAGTGTATTGTCACTTTCTTTTAGAGAATCCACACCGAAACATGCATGCGACGATGAGACGGATAACGGATGGGGGTCTTAGACAGGAATCGGGCTGTGTTTAAGGTTATTCCAGAACGTTGTTCAGAAATTTTCTACGGTTTGATTCGACTCTCAACCCAAAACCAGCTGATTTCTTCACTGGCGACTTGGCGGAAGAACCGAATTAAATTGAAAACGATAGACAATGCGTTGCTGTCACTCACCACGATCAAAACGATGATGCCGCTGAGAATGAGGGTGGTGCCGACGACGAAAAGACCGGAGAGCGCGAGGACAGTCGCCGCCGACGAGGGCCCTTTCTTGCGGTTCTCTTGTTCGTGCTGAAAATGTGTATAATAATGGCATGACAGTTGGTCAGCGGCGACAAACCTTATCAAATACCGGAGTAGCCATTCTTCTCAACGGATCCTCCTGCGAATACTGCTTCTTTGGCACTTTGATCTTTTGACTGAGAGCCGGCGAATGATCCTGAAATTGAAAACGTTAAAATTGAGATGACGACAACCCGACCTTTCCATGAACTTCATCCACATAGCTAACATGCAGATGATTCGGTCGTTCAGGCGGCGAACCGGATAGATGGCTCATTTTTAGAGAATATTCAGGACGCAGAGTGTACGCAGATGAATCACACGGTTAAGTCAAACTAATGTTACTCTTCTCGGTCGCGGCACATCAATCAATACTTTATCAATCGGGAATGCATCATACACAAGAAGAGAGTCATTTCGTGTTTGCCCTCACGCATTTACCACCTCACCCCCCTCTTCCTCTCCTCCGACAAAGTTTTAGACATGTTTATGTGCCATGTTCGGTTTTCGCTCATTTGAATAATTTGCATTTCCAACCATTTCCGCAATACTGTAGTCTGTGAACCATGTGACTTTCCCAATTGCATTAAATTCCTATTTCTCTGGCTAAAACTCTGTGAGCTACATCACGTCACCGCAAATGAATTATAAACCACTAGTTTCTATTCTCAATTTTAATTTGTCCAAACCCCTCTCTTCCCGTCGTTTTTTGCAAGGTCTAGCCGCACTCGCCTACCAAGCATCTGCCCCTATGTTGTCACTTTTTTGTTCTATTTTCGACGACAAACAAAACGTTTTGCTAATATAATCGATTTTGAGCAGCACAAATTGGTCAGATCGCAACTGATACTGATTGCGAAACATAGTTTGACTTGCGTTACCACGTACTTACCAGAGTTGAGCGGAAGAACTCAACGGAAGAGCACGGAAGAATTTTTATCTTTTTTAGAAAATTTTTTCATCGAATGTGATCAACTGACGAAATGTATAGCAAAGTGAATTCTGCTCATAAAAAAATAATTGTAAATTTAGCTTCTCATACAAAAAAGTTATTCGAGTTGTTCCGTGAAAAAGGGCTAACGGAACACGGAAGGACAACAACTCGAATAACTTCTTTGTATGAAAAGCAATATTTACAATTATTTTTTTTTGAGCAGAGTTCACTTTTTTATACATTTCGTCAGTTGATCACATTCCATGAAAAAATATTCTAAAAAAGATAAAAATTCTTCCGTGTTCTTCCGCTCAACTCTGGTACTTACTACTAGAATGTCTCTTTCGTTCCCTTCTTTCTTCCGCACATTGTGAAGCTGTGGTATGCGAAAGGAATAAAGGTTTTTAGAGTCTGCATCTTAGTAACATTTGCGAGAACATCGGGCCAGTTGGCATACTCAAAAAAGAGCGCAGCTTGTGTGACGCACACCGAAAACTACTCATCTCCTGAGACACACTTCTAAATGTCACCTAAAAACGTGATTCTCGGAGGTCCTCTGGGCACCTTTTTTTTAGGTTATGACCAGAGTTGAGCGGAAGAGCTCAACGGAAGAACACGGAAGAATTTTTATATTTTTTAGAAAATTTTTTCACGGAATGTGATCAACTGACGAAATGTATAGCAAAGTGAACTCTGCTCATAGAAAAATAATTGCAAATTTAACTTTTCATACAAAAAAGTTATTCGAGTTGTTCCGTGAAAATGTCTTTCCGTCTTCCGTTAGCACTTTTCTTCCGCTCAACTCTGGTTATGACACAGTACCGAGTTGGAAAGTTAATTAAAAAACTGCTTTTATTTTTTCCTATTTCGATTCGTTTGTTCTTCTTCTCTGGATACTAATTCACAATTCAATTTTTCGTTAACGTCTTCTGACTCACGTCACAAAACGAAATGAGTGGGAGATGTGCTTTTTGATTTCAGTCAGCACTTGCGTAACTAACTGATAGGATGATGATAATGATGATGATGAACAATTGTACGGGGCAGACCCTACGGTATAATGCGGCTGACGTAAATGCGCATTGTGACAACTGACTAGATGCGGATGATCGGCTACTCACTCACTCACCTCACTCTTTTTGAATCAGTGAGAATATGGAAGAAACGGGGCAGCGCCTTGTCGCGGCGTTTTCCACAAAAAACGATGGCTTTCTTGTGCTTCTCGTTCTCTCTTTTCCCCTATATTTTGTATGTGTCATCGAATGTTTTTGGAGTTGAGAGACAACAAAAACTAGAGTGAACGAACAAATCAAGAGTATTCCTCCGTCTTCTGTAACTCATTTTCACTTTCTTTTCTTGGATACTAGAAACTTGTGACCCGACCAGCGTAATGACTGATTGAAAAAGGATTCAGATTGCATTTAGGGAATACCTAGACCCCTCTACCCATCCCTTTCACACGCTGCTCTCCCTCACCATTTGATAGGGAGATGTCGGCCGAGAAGGCGTCAATGTAGTGGTGTCCAAGTGGAGCGGGCGGCTCACAGGCACCATCAGAAAGTTGTTCGCCGGAGAAGACGAGCTTTCGTTTTGATTGTTCGCCATCGCTGATTTTCGTTCTGAAACAATATGTCTTTTAGCTTTGTACGCTTGTTACGGTGAAGCAAAAGAATGTCCTCTTCATCGGAATCTAGAGGCAAGGACGTCGAGGCTGGAAATGAAGGCGGAGCTCCAGCGGCCGGAAACTCAACCTACGGATCGAAACGCATGCAAATGGCACAGGCGCAAGTCAGCGAAGTCATCGACGTTATGCATGTAAGTCTATAGATTTGCTTGGCTCTTAACAGACGAATCCGAAGCGACTGCATGAGGAAAAGTTTGCCATTTCCGCAAACTAGCAAGCATTAGTTGTCGTGACGGTAAGAGAAAAAGGGTAGGATGCTAAGAAGTTCAAGTTGCGCGGAAAAAAGTGAACACAACTATTGTAGCGTTCGATTTCAGAACAACGTCAACAAGGTGATGGAGCGCGAGTCTCAGCTCAACTCTTTGGACCATCGTGCGGAGGTTCTCCAGCACGGAGCGTCCCTGTTCCAGCAATCGTCACGCACTCTGCGCCAAAAGTATTGGTGGCAGAACGCGCGGGTAAGACGGATCGTCAGCGAATTAGTCTCGATCCAACTTGTTTCAGATGATGATGATCATCGGACTCATCTGCTTCCTCATCATCGGAATCTTCCTCATCTGGCTCTTCAACTAAATTCGAGACTCATCGAACAAATGATCGAACGAAAACGTAACCCGGCCCGCATAAATTCTATTATTCCCCCTCCCAACTAACAACTTCTTAGGCACGGTAACTGGTGCATAGATCTGTATTATCCCGATGTTTAAAACGAACGAATAAAGAGTAATAATAAAGTTGTAGCCGGCATGTCATATGACAAAATGGAGGCCCTCCCCGGCTGCCAACGAAATGAAAATCAATTGAACAAACAGTGAAAATATTCGAGGACTCTCTCCCTCTCTCTCTCTCTCTTTCTCGCTATTAGTTCAGTTTACTTTTCAGTTACATCCGACATCATTTTGTGCCAGGTGTCAGCATACAAAACGCGACAGAAAGAGATAGAGTTGAGTCATTTCTCGGTGGATGCATTGTTCGAAAATGAAAAAATGAATACGAAGAAATTCGCTTCTATTGTTGTGATATGACCTTTGTTAACAGATGCAAACGAGTTTCGCGAGTTTCGCTGTTTGTCAGCCGAGGAAATGTTGCACAAAAACCATTTATTTACATCAAAAACTATACATAAAATTTAGAGGAAGAGAAAAACGAAAACGAGTCTGAAGTTAACTGTGCGCTTCTCGCGTGAAATGCCATTTTTGTGTGGCTCGGACGTTGATAGAGAGTTTCAGATGTCAAATGAAGTTCTCGGCGATCGACTCGACGGTGAGCTCGTCCTGCAGCAGTTGGTGCACACGAATCTCCGCCGTCGGAATGTACTTTTGGATGAGGGTGAAGTTGGTCGGCGAGACTGCTTTGCGGAGAACTTTGAGCAGCGGCTCCGTCTCTCCGGTCAGTGCGATCGCATTCGCCAGGTGCATGGCTCCACGCTCCACGGTCTCCGCTGAAATTCGAATTATAAACTTGTGTACTAGCTACAGTTCTGCTTCTATACACATGTCCAGTGATATAATTTGTCTAAAGCAACGAACCGTCACTCATGTACTCTTCGCCGAGGTCCATCTGCTCGAGAAAGAGCCGCTCGCAGACGACACGAACGTTTTCGTCCGAGAACTTGAAGATATCCGATTTGCCGTCCAGCTCTTTTCCGCCATCGGCTCGCGCAGTCGGATCCGACGGGGTTTCGCTGGTGATGGAGCCGGATGAAGATGCGGTGGCGGTGGCAGTGGAAGGCGGAGTCGCCTCGACGGCCTTCTTCTTCTCGTTATTGCGATTGCTCCAGTAGAAGTAGAAGGCGACGGCAACGGCAGAAGCTCCGACGATGGCGGCAGTCACCAGATACGGGCAACGGAACGGGCGCTTCATTGCGTTAATGACTGTTTTTCTGACTTCAAACCCACGTATCGCTCTCTTTTTTTGTTCTATTTCCCTATTAACCCAGAAAACTTCACGTTTTTACTGATATAAACTGAATTTGAATTTTGAGCGTGAATGGCACGAAACGCGTGCCAACAAATTGCTGACGCACTTTGCGAGGCTGCTGGCGCACTTACAATTTTGCGCAAAAAATTCTGATTTGCACCTGAATTTTGAAGTTTTATGCGGATTTTAAAGTAATTTTTTAATCCGAGAATTATCGAACATTTGCTATTTTACAGTTTGCAGCAAAGAAATAATTATTGCTGTTAGAAATTTCGATATTTCTGATGCAAAATATATTCATTAAGCCCAAGTTATATTGTTTTCATCTAATTCGCTCATCAATTAAGCTACTCTCTTTACAAAAAATTATATTTGCAGAATGTCGGATACAATTTTCGGGTTCAATAAATCTAACGTCGTCCTGGCCGCAGGAATCGCCGGAGCCGCTTTCCTCGGCTACTGCATCTACTTCGATCACAAGCGGATCAATGCACCAGACTACAAAGAGAAAATTCGTCAAAGTACTTTTTCAATTAAAAAAAATCGTAACTGGATAATATTGCAGAGAGACGCGCTCAAGCCGGCCAAGGACTGTCCACTCGCCGTCCAGCCGCCGCTGGAAACGGCGATGGAGAAGCTCCGGACATCACTGATCCAACCCAAATGCAGAGGTTCTTCCTGCAGGAAGTGCAGCTCGGAGAGGAGCTAATGGCCGCCGGAAACATCGATGAGGGGGCCGTCCACATCGCCAACGCCGTCATGCTCTGTGGAGAGTCGCAGCAGTTGCTGTCCATTTTCCAGCAGACGCTCTCTGAAGAACAGTTCGGCGCCGTCGTTCAACAGTTGCCAGCGACTCGTGAAGTACGTAACACAGAGAGTTTAACAGCTTGATAGTATCTTTACGACTTTTGAACAGTTTGCATATTTGCACTTTGCTTACTTTCAAAAAACAATTCCTAAAACATTGGTATGCCTCCGAAGAACACCTTTTGCAGAGAGAAATAAAGATAAGGTGTTCTTGGGTGGATAATACTTTAGAATCCGTCTCAAATCAACCTAAGATGTCGTCTTTTCAGCGTTTGTCAGTAATGTTCGGCCAGAAAGCGGATGAGGCAGAGAACGAGCCGCCACTCGTGCAATACCTCGGAGACGGACCACCGCCAGCTCAGATTCAGGAACTTATCGATGACACCGACGACTTGGAGTAACTATTCTAACTGTTCTCACACTATTTGTTCTCTTCTTTCCCCCGTTTTTTTAGTTTAGGCATCTCCACGGATCCTCAATTGTTTTCTGTTGTTCCCCGTTCCACTTTACATCCCCACCAAAAATATCTCATAAAGTAAAAGTCGTAGCCATTGTTTAGCTTGCATTTCGGAATTTTTCCAAAGTCTATTTTTATTCCCTCGTTTCATCATCGCTGTTCTGCTCCGACGAGCACTTCTAATGAGCTCCTTCTTCCTCCTCCTCTTTCCTCTTTTCGTGCCCGTCTTTTCGTCTCTTATTTCGTTTTGAGGTCGTCTGGGTTTTGCCAGGTGTGGAGAACATCAAGACACCCTGTCATTTACCTCCGGGCCCTCTCTTTTCCTTTTTTTGTGCTCATTTCTGAACGAGATGCTCTTGTTCTCACGCGATGCTCTCCAGAGAATTTGACTCCCTTCCACTTCCAACTTAATTCTTTCCTTGTTTTTATGCCCCTTCTCCATAGTAACAAAAGAGCTCGCGAAAGAGCTCAAATGGACTATAAGCGGCCGAAATGTTCGTCTCAAATGTCCCTCTTCACCGCGGAGGAGCAAGACGAGTGGGTTGTCATGGAACATTTGACGGGCTCGTTGATGAGTGAAGAAAGAAGTTCCTCTCAGTCCAGTCTTATTTTTGCCAGAGATTTTTAGCGCTGTGCTTCGTTTCTTGTGCTACGATAGATTATCCGTACTAAGCGACATTTTTGCTAGAGCCTGCTTCTTAGAAATCAGAAAAAAGCTTTTGATCTTTTGTGTTCGAAAATGAAGCTGTTAAAATGGTTACAAACAACCGTTTTATGAATCATAAAAACTGGTAATGACAGTCTCATTTAAACATGTTAAAAGATGCATTCCGTACGAGCGTATCCGGAAAATAAATGTTTTGAAAACTACTTTAAAAGAGAACGTGTGAATGACTAGTTTGCCAGCCCTGAACTTATTTGGATCATTGGGCAAAAGCACTTTGCCGTCTGGCTCCTCTGACGATTTGTGATTTCTGAGTGTGTGAGCCGCCAATCATCATCATCTGTTGTGCACGGAACGAGAACGAGCGGCGATCGCTAATAACCGCTCGGTCGAGGCGAAGAAAGAAAAATTTAAAAAATTTCAACATTTTCATCATCACCGACGAGGAGAGGAGGCTCTTCGCCGTCGCCTCAGCTCGAATTTCCGTCCAGATCCACATGTTGAAAGAAATAGAAAGAAATAGAGAGAGATGGAGAGAGAGAGAGAGAGATATGAGCGCAATGATGAAGAAGGAAGGCGTTGCACTTTGGCGCATGAGGTGGCGAGAATAGAGTAGTCTACCCCGTTGCACATTTCAATTTCAACAACTTTTTAATTGGGAGTGGATCCGTCCCAGAAATGGGCTTCCAGACTCGTCCAACTATGTTTCATCGTGAATTAATAAGTAATGCTTGCACTGGCCCCAGGTTCTCGAAAACTGCGTGTATAATATACCTTTTAATAATTGTTTCCTCATGTCACATTTGTTCCGGCTTCCCCTCTGATTTTCGTGATGTTACATGTACTAAGAGTGTATCCGAAGTGAGACTCTAACCCGACAGTACCAACTTCTCATCGAGCAGCTCGTTTGACTTGTGTGTGCATACCATAAACCGAGAGTCAAGAATGAATTTAGTTATCTACTGCTACTGTACTTTCCCCAAAAAACTAGAAACATTTTGCTCAGCTCAAACTCTAACCTCTAACCTCGCACTTTCTCCACACCCCCTTCGCCACATAATTCGCAAAATTTGGACCAATTTTTCTGGCTCTCCATGGAGGTGGTGGAGCACACAACCACCGCAAATAATAGGGCATGGGCCTTTAGAAAAAGAAATAGCCCCCGGGAAAGGTGCTCACCTTGGCCATAAGGAGGCGACGCCGGGTCGAGAAGACGTAATTGTGGTGAAATGACAGACAAAGCTCCCCTCTCTCTCTCTCTCTCTCTCTCTCTCACTTTTTCTCTCTCACGTAGCCAGAGAGGAAGACTTTTTCTTCTTCATACTACCGGATACCTTTTCCCGTTCTTCTTCCTTTATGTATTGTCGTTTTTCGGATTCATAGACGATGTACTCGTACACAAAATCCATGTTGGTGTTTGGCTTTTGTGAGCAACAATAATCTAATTTGCCATAGGTGAGCAGGTTCAGC
Organism: Caenorhabditis sp. 36 PRJEB53466; assembly: GCA_946814055.1. Taxonomy (NCBI): domain Eukaryota; kingdom Metazoa; phylum Nematoda; class Chromadorea; order Rhabditida; family Rhabditidae; genus Caenorhabditis; species Caenorhabditis sp. 36 PRJEB53466. The sequence goes on along the minus strand of CAMPFS010000005.1, from coordinate 7,964,928 downwards.
ATTCTGACGTTGTGCTCATATCATTCATTCACGGAGATCTAGGCTAGCTTACCCACTTGGCGTTCGAGAATTCTCAGAGAAAACACATCCGTTCTCTCACTGATTCAGCGCAAACATTTCAATTAATAATTCGGCGTCCAATTAGCATCGTTTCGGTAAATATTTACCTACTTATTTCGATACCGGGCTCTTCTGGTTGTCAATACCCAAAAATGCTCATATAGTGACTTGTTTTCGGAGGTGAGCGGAGCAAAATGAGCAATTACTTCCAGAGAAATCCTCTCGAAACCTGCAAAAACTACTGGGGGTGGCGCCCCCCTCCCCATCTCAATGACAAATGGTGGTCCTCCTCGAGACCTCCCACCAGAGACCCCTCTTCCTCAGGTAGATGTACATACGTAGTAGTAGTGGCAGTGTTCTTGACAAGTGCCCGGCCTTCTCCTGCTCCCACTCTTCTCTCCCGATATATTCTCAAAGTTTCTCGTCTCAGTTTTGCTCTTCGCTTCGGTCTCGCTTCCTCTCATTTCAAATAATACAATTAAAGTTACGGGGTCTGGAGACAATTAGGCATGAGAGAGAGAGAGAGAGAAAATGACATGTGCATATGCCACGGACATGTCTAATAATAATCATAAGCACTTGTAAGAGAGAGAGTGAGAGGAAATAGGAGGATGAACTAGAATAAGTTCCTATTTTCAAGTGTCCTCACACGTATCCTGCCCTCTTTCTTCTGTTTTAGCATCATTATATTCACGAGCTTTTCTGGCCCATCGGACTCTGTTCTGGATCATTCCGACTCGCTCTTATACTCTCCTCCTTTACTCTCAGCATTGATAGCTTCTCAATGTGGATTTCAGCTCGAAAATCGTCTTCAAACTGGATGAAACTTCGGATGGATAGCGGCTGAGAAGTGTATGTTTTGTGTTGAACACGTTGCAAATGTAAAGAAATGGCTCGATAAACTAGAGTCTCTCTAAAAAGAGCATGCGGAACATCCGTGACAACTTTCGGTTCCAGCATCTACGTCATATCACCTACTTTCAGCCAGTAACCTCTCATTGTAATCATGAAACAGTTTGTGGCAGTACCGTCGACGAGCAGGAGTGGAACGATAAAACAACCGCTGATCGGCACGTTCATCGCACCTCCTCCGATACCACCGTAAGATTTTCATACTGCTCAATCATCCATAAAACCTGGTTTGACTGTAAAACAACAAAAATTGATTAAATAGGTAGTAGGAGTAGCGCCCACTCCGTGTTCCTCGTATTCTCCCCCTGTCACACTAAAAAATTCATCACAACGGACCGGACGGGGCGTAGTAATAGGCAATAGGCTAGAAGTGGCATCGTGGCGGTGGTCGGAGCGACGACGGACGCGGCGAATAAATAATAACATAAAAGAGGAAGATGTAATAGAGCACCCGTGAGCATTTTTTGGACACATTCGTCCATCGTCTTTTACCACACAAGGAGGGAGGGGGGAGAAAACGGCGTGATGAGCTACTATATGAGCCGCTATTTGACTCACCTGCTCATGCCCAATCTACTCGCGCACCGATATCAGTAAGTTTGAGAAATAGTTTAGTCAGTACACGGCCAGAGTTCACTCTATTTCCGCCTATTACGCATATTTTCAGATCACTGCCGCAAAGCTACCGCGAATCGGACTTTTCGAATCGCATATCGATGCACACGGCTCGGTCGACTCGCCTTGAAGAGTGAGTTTTGTGTCCTCTCCCCCTTTTTCCGGCTTATTCAATAATCAGTTTACTCCTTCTCCGTCGTCCGTTTCGAACAACTCCAACCACACATTTTTGCTAGGACGGACATCTTTTTTCTGGGAGACTCTCCGAGTTTTGACAATTTAGTCCGGACGCCACACATATGTGCATTCAAATCGTCTTGATGTTCTTTTCTTATACTGTTTCCTGCGCTTCGACTTTGCTTTTATCCTTAGGAGGAAGCAAGGCCCACCCAAAAAAAAGCAGAAGCGGGTAGTGTGATGAACGAAACGACGAAACAGGCGGTATAGTTATGAATAAACTATTGACGGCGACGACGACGCACTTTGCGCCCTGGCCAACGCCATCACAATGAAAGCAGTCGAGCCTGCTTCTGCTGCTGCTGCTCCACCACTTTTCTCCCGTTTCGCTTTATCGTTTTCTTCATTAGATTAGTGTGGATAGCCACACAATCTCAAACTTGCCGCCGCACTTTGAAGAGGCTTCTGTAGTGTCTGAATGGGTTATGAACGCAATCTCGATTGTCACCCGGCACAACTGTTATCAAGAGTATCGCAACAAAAACATTCTAATTAATTCTTCCTCTCTCTCTCTCTCGCTCTCTGTTTCTCTGTGCAAAGAGGATAGGAGCAAGTGATGAGGCACCTGACAAGAGGCCCGCGAACATTTCCCGCGACATCCATCTGTTTTATAGACACCCGCTACCTGCTGGACGCTTTTATCTCTTTCTCTCTCTCTCTGCTCGACAACACACGAGCTATGATTCTATGATCGAAATGTCCAGGTCCACAAGACTTGACGTCAGAAAGCAGAGAAGTTTTGAAGGAAACGGTCCTACAATTTCATTCTTAACTCCCTCATCCATCCTTCCATTTTTACGTCATCATTTCACTATGGCTCTTTTCCGCGCGCATCACCGCCTTCCGTCCACTCAATTATTCACATTTCGACTCACGCCTCTCGTGGAGACGAAAAGCGGCGCTGAAAAATGTGGAATCCTGAAAAAAGAGAGAGAGAGAGAGACAAGATATATATAGATGAGTTGAGAACGCTTTTCACTTTTTATTCACATCTCCTCGCTTGCTGAATGAATCAATTTCAAAGATTAAATGATGCTATTGGCTTTCATCATCATCATCATCATCATCATCATAATAGGGTCTGTCTGTTTCCATGACAAAATTGAAAAACTCAAATTTTCCTATCAACTGTCAGCTCTCACAATCAGGAGCCTTCGCGTTTCTTTTGAAGTCCACCGTGTAGGTTGCTCCCGGTCAGAATTAGTTCAGATCGCACGGCTTTCCCACAAGAAGTCTGTTGACTCCATCCGCCTCCCCCACCCACCCAGCCCACTGATATTGAAACCCGATCTAGAAAGAAGTCGAGACACTGTCTGCGCGTCACTCTCTTCCACACACTCTCATGTACCACCTTGTTTCCGTCGCAGCTCAGTCTTAGTTCGGCTCATCTTCTTATTCTGTTACAGAAACGTTTGCTTTACAAAAATTCTTTGTAGCCATGTTTTGCGTCTCTCTCTCTCTTAGTCGTCTTTATTGCATTTTGGTAGGTCCTTCTTCCGACCGCCGCTCAATTATGTTCGAAACTCGGCAGTCTGTCAGACTACAAGGATAGAGAAGTAGACGAGGATGTTCGCACGCGCCAAATTCGCCCATCACATCTATCGACGGTAAGTTGGACCCACTCCCACTGGTGCTAGTTCCCGGCAAATAGTCCCGACCGGGACCGAAACTTTTGTGCCAATTGAAGGCTCACAAGGAGACCGGTAATTGTGCTGTTTCTCAAAACAGGTACCATGTAAAGTCTAGAAAAAGCAAAGCAAATCCTGTGCGAGTTGTGTGAAGTAAAGATGTTTTTCGACTCGGGACTTTTTTCAAACATTTTAGCCTCCAGCAATGTGAAAGTGGATTACTATCCTCTTCCACGTCGCCCTCTTCTTTACTTACACTCAGTACCATTCTATTTGTCCAATGCTACCGAATTCCTCTCCAATTCTGTCCATCCTACCGAATGTGTCCGAAATACGCCGATCCGGTCATTTGATGCAAAGTAAAACGTCTAAAATGGAGCAAAAGATGGGTGAACGTATGAGAATCGCGCAAAGGTTTTCGAGAAGATGCACTAGAAGCCAAAATATGCTCAACAGTCCTTGGGAGCAGAAATATCGAAAGATGAGACTGTCCGTTAGTTATCTGGAGGCGTTGTTTCCTGCGTCCGTTGAGCAAATGGAAAACATGAAGAGGGATGAAGGGTGAGTCAATTAACGGTTTTATAGATGAGAGATTCGACTATTCCACCTATTATCTTGTTGAATGAAAATCAGGGAAATTGTCGACGAGTATTGTAGTCTTGATACCGTGACTGTGACTGCCATAGTGATGTTTGTCTGAAAGAAACGGACTCCCAGAACTCCCGTGTACTCCTCGTCTCCATATCCCCATCTCTTTTTGTCTATGTAAAGAGGGGGGGGGGGTACTCTTTGACTCGACTCTTACTCCAACCAAGTCTGTTGTCTCCCGAAATGTCGAAGGGCGCCGAAAAGTTGCGTATTTGTGGAAGAAGGATGTGTGAAGCGAAGAAGAGAAGGCCCTCTCTCTCTCTCTCTCTCTCTCTCTCTCTCTCTCACACACACACACACACGCTCATATTCATACCCAGATTCCTCCGGGGACGCCGTCGCACTCATGCCAAATGCTGCTGCTGGGGGTGATGCTGGTGGTGGTGGTGTCGGAGGAGAAGAAGAAGAAGAAGAAGAAGAAGAAGAAGGAGGAGAGAACGGAAAGTGGGCGGCGCCAGGTCAGCAAGAAAAGTCGTCTCAAGAAAAGAATAGAGTAGGAGGCTCCTTGGCTCCTTTGCTCCTTCTTTACACTGATTTTTGCTAGACATACTCATACATTTTCGACTTTTTCCTAACTTTTTACTGGAACCTAAGCAGAACGTTGCTCACTTTTTTCGGCTTACCCCATTCTTTGGTTTTAATACACTGTCCGAAGCAGATCTCTCAAAAAAGTCGGTGAACTTAGAAGGGAACATGATCTCGTAAAAGTCTCCTTTTCAACATTCCAACTTCAAGTATCCACCAAAAAAGTGAAGAAGAGTTCTAGTTCTAGTCCTATTGAGTGCTCTCCTCCGCTCCATATTCGCTGCTCTTCTCGCAGCAATCAGATTAGCGTGTGTTTCATATCCGCGCAAGAGAGTCAGTCAAACTCTTTTCTCGCCCTCTTCCTTCTCCGCCGCGCCTCTCGACGATATGAACCGCCTTAAGGCCATATCTGATTATATTTCCGTCTTCCACTCGACACTATGATCCTCCTGCACTTTTCTTTTGTGAAACGATTTTGGGGGATTGTGGCACATAAACGTATAATTTTGGTTGGTCGCCTCGGGTCGGGCCTTCGAATTAGCGAGATTGCACACGAGACGATGATGAGCTCTAACCGAATTCTAGGGCAATAGTCTCACAGCCGCAAGCACGCTAGCTTTCATAGTCTTTCAAGTTCAATTTTGTACGTGTGAACATCCTTCTCTCTCGATACTCTTCATTTGATTGTTCTCTCATAAAACACCGCCCATAAAACTATCCGCTATCGGTCTTAGATTTATCCTCCGTCTCACCTCCACCTTGCACCACCCTTCATCTTCTTCTCGACGACCGACATTCGAATGAGTCGGTTTACGTGCGGATGAGACGACGACAGCCCAGTGAGAACGACGAGAACACCGACGAAGACGACGACCATCATCCGAACCACCCGACATCTAGAGCTAGAAGACGAAGGAAGCGGGCAGAAGTCAGGAGTAGCAGTCGACGACGTCAGCGTCGCACGGCGGCCGTCGTCGGCGTCGTTGCCGCCAGCGCAGAGTCGTGTGCACCGAGCGTAGAAGAAGATGTTGAACCCAATGTACATGAAGCATCGGGCTTCGACTCCCAATCCTCAAATCTCATACCAACCGTCGGCCTCTTCTCTTCACCGCCATCACCGTCCCTCTTCGCCGGGCATCTCGCTCGGTCCTCCGTCCTCGCCGCCTTCGTTGTATAACCTTCAGCAGATCGCTTCGGCGCCGGGTCTTGATCAGCAGAATAATAATAACGATGTGGAGGAGCTCAGGTTAGTTGCACTCCTCAAAAAAAAAAAATGCGAAAATCATTAAACTTGCACCCAATAAGTTTCCACAAGAATGCGCTGACGCTCAACTTAAAAAGCTTCTTGTCTCTTCGCCGAGGCGCCGCTACACCTACTGAATAATTCGGCCCTAAAACTGCCTCCTCACACATTGCTTCTACTTCCCAACCATTATTCTTCTAAATCCTCACCACCTAACAAGGTTCCGCTCCTCACACTGAAAATGCACGTCCAAGGTCGACTGTCCGCCTCATTCTTTGACGCGCCTTCGGCTTCCAGGTTCCGGCTCAGCGAGCACTAGTGAGTTGTCGGATGACGTGTTTCGGTAGCAACTGACATTACGTTGGTCCCGAGACAGGGAGTTTATGACGGTCAAAATGCGTAGTTTTATTGCCGTGAGTGCAGAGGTGAAAATAGAATGGATAATCAGATAGATCGAAGGGAAGGGGGCACTAGAATCTAGGTAACTATGTTGTCCTTTTTCAACTTTTTAAAAAGGCAATTTGTAGAACCCGCTTCTATGAAAACAAACGCGTACGAGTCGCTCAGAGGGTGACCTAATCCTCGCAGTATGGTAATAATTCAAAAATTTGGTGTCGATCGTTTCTTCCGGACCTCCCTCTTCTCCACCCGTTTACTACTAATGGCCTTGTGTGCACGGCTTCTTCTTCTTTCTCTCTCTCTCTCTTTCTCTTCCTTGCTAGGCCGTCCCGCCGATACACATGTTCCGGCAAGAGAAAAAGTGTCTAGTGAGTGATGCGTCGAACTCGCACAATAATCCGTGCGCCCGACAACATTTTGTGGCGTTGGAAGAGAAAGAGAGAGAGAGAGAGAGCAAAAAGAACATCAAATAAGAGGTTTTAACATAAAGGGACGGATGATGATGTAGATATCAGAAACTATGGATCACACACTTTGATAGTGTCTTCATAGGTCATCCACAATTGCATCAAAGGCGGTAGTCGACATGTAGAAGTGAAACAAAAGTGAAATGTTTCAGTGCCGAACGACTCAACTTGTACCTGGACAAGCAAGAGGGAGAGATCGAGAATTTGGACGAGGAGGGCGATGAGCCGGTCGAGAAGAAGTGGTGGTTGAGGACGAAACGGGTAAGTTCAACTGAACAGTCTCCCCCAAAACTCGTTTCATTTCTCTTCTTTCTTTCGCTTCTTTTTTTGGCATCTCACCCAATAGTGGTGGTCTCGTTTGACCACACAAACTTATCCCCTCCGCGTTTCACACAAACTGAAGAGAATCTTCAGTTTTGCACCCCGAAAAAATAAAGGGTCAAGATGCGAGAGGGAGCCCCCCCCGGGGGACTATCTACTCTTGGTAAAACTTGATACCCCCCCTTCCCGATAGTTGGAAGACGCAAAATCAAGAAGTGAGGAGGAGGAGATGTAGAGAAGTGACGTCTCTTCGCTCCTGGAGAAATGCGTTGGACAATCAAGCAATAGAGGAGAGGGATTGAGAATTTGGTATTAAAAAGCGAGTTTATATGTAGTATAGGAATACTGAACATTAAGGAAATAAAGCAAACTGAAATTTGCAGTGGTTTCGATTGGCACTACCTCATTTCGGACTGGTTCTTCTGTCGATTGGGTACACACTCATCGGAGCGTTATGTTTTCATCACGTAAGTTCACGGCTACAGTGGTTTCTCCTCATTAGCCATGTTTTGCTTAAATAAACCTATACGGTTTCCCCCCCAACACCTATGATTCAGTACGAAAAACCCTACGAACAACAACTGCGTAATGAAACGTCGCGTCGGATCGGGGACCTCAAGAATCGAGTAATGGATCAGTTGTGGCGGATGAGCGGCAACGGCACCACTTATGCCACGTGGCGACAAACTGCTAACGATGGGTATGTACGCTTTTTTCGAAATGTTTTCCTGCATCCATCCACACCATCATGATTTCAGAATGGACGAGCTGATACGAGACGTTTTCTGGGACTACACACGGAATTACATGACTCCAGATGATGTGATTTATGGTGATGGGCCTGTGAAATGGTCATTCATGTCGAGTATCTTCTTCTCGTGGACCGCCATCACTACTATCGGTGAGCACTTGTTTCGTAACTTGAAGCCTTTTTGGAAGCAAATTCGCATGTTCATGATGATTCACCTTCAAGAGATAAGCAGCGAAACCATAAGGTTCTGGCGAGCGTTTCGCGTCTGTGAAAGAATCCAATTAATCTTTGCCTCGTTCCTCTCCGCTTCCTCGTTCTTCTCCTCCTTCTCCGTGACGTCTCGCGGGAACACTTTCCGTCGGAGCACTTATGCTATCTGACGCAATCATGTCTCGCAGAAGAAGCCGCCTTCGAGAAGCGAAAAGGGGATGAAGGAGAAGAGAAACACATTGACATGCGACAATATCGGGCGAATGATGAGACCATTTGAGATGGTGGAAAGATGCACTTGGATTGTTGTCCGATTTATTTAATGGCATTGAGATGGGATGGTGGTAGGCATTCTCATTCTAGGACGGTCAACTTGGGCAGGAAAGGAGAGCGGAGAGGGAGGCATTGTTATTGAGAAGGATTTCAGTTGAATACATATGTAGACGTTTCATACATTCTTCAGGATACGGTCACATTGTGCCACGGACCGATGAAGGACGCGTAGCCATCATCTTCTATGCCCTCCTCGGAATCCCGCTGATCCTTGTCACCATCGCAGACATCGGACGGTTTCTAGCCAGTAAGTTCTTCTTCTTCTTCTTGCCGACAAGCCTCCTCGCTTTCACGTTCACATGCTTTCAGCGTACATCATCAAGCTGCACCACGGCTACATGGCACTCATGTCGTTCATCACCAACTCGTGTTTGAAGTGCATTAAATGGGCGTGCTGCTGGATTCGTCTGCCGCGCCGACACATTCCGATGCCGACGTTGGAGTTGTTGCAGCGCACGCAAAAGTTGTATCCGAACAACAACAATCCGACGGTGGCGGCGACGGCGGCGAGTGCGGGCGGCGGAACCGGCGGCGGCGGCAGAAAGAAGAAGGTTCACAGGGATAACGTCAGCGACGCGGGCACTTTTGATGGTACGCTTTACCGCTTTCTCACTTTCTTTCCTACTCGTATGCTTTCGTTACACGTTTGTCAAGCGAGCATAACATTCAAATTGCAGATATCAGTGAGATCAACGACGGCAGTGAAGGCGGCGAGAACGAGAACGAAGACGGTGACGAGGCGCAGCAACAGTTCGAATCGCATTCGCCAGAGAAACGAGTCTCTGTCTTATTTATTCTTCTTATTATGCTCGGTTAGTGGGTTAGCTGATAGTGTGAGCTTATAACGTGTGTTTCAGGTTACGTGGCGGGTGGAGCCTATCTCGTTCGTTGGTGGGAAGAGTGGACATTTTTCGAGGCGTTCTACTTTTGTTTTGTTACGGTTACGACTATCGGTGAGCGAATGACATGCATTTCTGTGCTATGACACACAAATTTAAGGGTTTGGAGACATTGTGCCGGCGAATGTGGATTGGTTGCCGGCGACGTTGGCCTATATTGTGTTTGGACTGATCATCACCACTATGTGCATTGGTAATTGGTTTTTTTTTTCTCTGGTTGCAACGTGTTTAGTTGGAGATTGAACGTTTTCAGACCTGGTCGGTTCCGAGTACATCCGGGACATTCACTTCTACGGTCGAAGCCTCGGACGTCAGTTCATGACGATCGGTGGAAAAGTGGTTCACCTCGGCGAGGTGTTCGGCTACGTGGCGTTCCTCCAGAAAAACTACGGACTGACGGCCGAGCAGTTGACAAAACTGTCGCAACTGCCGGAGGAGTACCTCCTAGACTGCTTGATCAACGGAAGACAGCCGGATTTGAATTGGATCGGAGGACGGCCTTTCGTTCCTCCCGACATCTATTACTTCAAGTGGATCGAGCATCCGCGAACACTCTCTTTCGCGTCAGATCGAGTATTGCAGAGTATGGAGAGCCTCGATTTGAATACCAGCAGGTTTGTTGCCTTGCCAGAATTAATGACGTTTTGGCACATTTTTCGCTGACTTTGCTTTTTCGCCTTCGCCGCCGATCGCCGCCTAAAAACCGCACTTCTCCTTTTGCGCTTTCTTGACCGTTTTCAGACAGAATTGGTTTTGAGAATGATAAATCACGTAAATACAAGCATTTTGAGCGCTCGAACCACGAAAATTACCGAAAAGCAACTGAAATTCACGCAGTTTTAGCCAAAACCTTCAAACGGATAAATGTGATTTGCGACTTGACCAAATTTAACGCTCTTGCGCTTAAAAAATTTGTAATAGCCTATACAATCGGTCTATCGAGAGACAAATGAGAAATTATCGGTTTTTCGTGGCTAATCTAGCAAAAAACACAAATTTTGCTGTTAAAATTTGAATTTCGCGTCAATGTATCGCTCTATTGAACGGGGCGCACTTGCGCCCGTTGTAAGCTCTGGAGACCGTGCACACGCAGGAGCATAAACGAACAATTTGCAGATGTTCCACCGCGCGAACGCTCACACCACGTGAATACTACCAGAAGATACTGTTTCAATACTGCAAACAACTTCAGCCCGAAGAACCGATCGCCGACATCGACAACTGAAAAAAAAAGTGTACCGGTCCATGGTCCCGTAGTTTTAGAAGACCTCTCTCTCTCTCTCTCTCTCTCTCTCTTGCCCGGCGTCTTTCAACCCGTTTCTAGGATCCAATCATGTTTCAACACCGCCAACTTCCAACTCTTTCACTGTTCACAGAAATTTTATCGCACTTGAAGGATGCTACGGGAAAAAATTTAAATTAAAGGAATATATATGTTGACGTTCCGTATATCTACTTTAAAAGAACAGAACTCCTCGACTTTCCGTCCGCTTTTTCAAAACGGAAAATTGATGGACCGGCGTCATGGTAGATTTCTGAAATTATCAAATTTTTGCCCGGGTACCTCCTTTAAAAGAGATTTTCCCCTACATATCCTTATTTCTGTTCTAAATTATTTATTGTATTCTAGGCTTCTGCTTCTTTTATGAATCCTTTTTTCTTTCCTGAAACCACTTTCAACATTGACCAAACCTTACTTCTTCCGAAATGTGATTTAATTTCTGATGACTTCGAGTCATGCTCATCGTATGTTTTCAATTGTCTTGTTTTTAATATATAAAAAGTTCGACATTTACTTAACTTCTTTTCACTATAAAAAATACGAGAGACATTGTAATTTGAAGAAGAATACAATTAAACACTCTATCAAACGACGGCGAACTGTCTTTTTAAATGGAAAGTTCGATAAACTAGGGCAGAAAAAATTAGATTCTTCTGGATTTGATAGAGCGTTCATACGGCCGACATCTTAATCCTCCTTGTAAAGATCGGCAACTCCGAATTGCTTGACTCCCTCCTCGAACGGAATGTTGACGACCTGCAAAACATTTATGAGTTTTTGTACAATTTTGATTATTATAGCGCTTTGACAATAAGTTTTTGTGAAAACAAGATTTAAACAAACTACTTCACAGACAGTGAAACAGTTTTTCCTGGTTAATCGACTCAGAATTGGTGAAAGGAGCCTGGCTCCGACAAAACGCAATTTTAGAAACCTTCCACGAATTCAGCACTTTTTTTTGAAAGTTTCAGTGCAACACTTGACATTTCAAGAAGAAACATTGAAGACATCAGGATAACGGAACTTTCGAGGCTACATGTTTCTTCGAAGTGCAAGGTTTTCATTTAAAAAAAAGCTGAAACCGAAATGTTTCACTGCTTCGACAGAGTCTGACAATATTTATCTCAATAAAATACAAAAATTTTTCACATACCTGCATGAGGTATCTCATCTCGTCCTTGGCAAGCCACTTCTTCTTCTTGGCGGCCTCTTCGGCGGCAGCGACAGCCTTCTCGTGTTCCCACTCACGGAGATCAGCGTGGTACTCGCGGACTTGACGGAGACGGAAGAATCCTGAATGGTTTTTGATTAATGTTTGTGAAAAATTCGGGATTATAGATGTCAGTTTTGCGATGGGCTGGGCAAATTGCCGTTTCAACTTTTTCGAAGGTTTTCTATGCAGATATATGGATGGGAGTCCGAAAAGACCGGGTTTAAGCGCAAGTTTCAGCCCATTCTTTGCCCGAAAAATCTTACCGTACACGATACCAAGGGAGAGAGCCGCATAACGTCCGAAGCGGATCAGTGGCGAGATAGTCACTGTTGGTGCCTGGAGAACCACTGTATTCGGATGTCTGAGAGGGGCCGACATCTGCAAGCAAAAATTATAGAAACAGCGATATGTCCGAACATAATTTTGAGTAAAATGGAAAGAGCAAACAAATTAATATAAGAAACTAACATGGATAAAGCTAGAAAATCGAGCGAGAACTCGACAATTGAATAAATCGACTAAACGGCTTCTTGCGCAGCCAAACAAAATCTGAGCGAAATATCACAAAAAATTAGACGAAAAACGTTTTTACTACCCGGAAAATCAAAATTCGCTCTGAAAGCTATAGAATTATCTTCAAAAATCTGAAAAAAATGTATATTATCCAGAGCACCGCCTATACACGAAAAATCGCACAGCTGAAATGAGTGTAACCGTATACCCTGCCGCGCTGCGAGACCCGCCGTTACGACGGAGTGTCGTTGTAATTTTAAAGCTGTTGTTTTTGAAAAAACACATAGTTTTGCATGATTTTCTGATAAATTCGGACGAAACTGTTGAGTTTAATCAAAGTAGCAAATGTTTTACTTGAAAACCTTTGTTCCGCTAAAAATTGTTATCAGAAGTCAAGCGAAACAACGGTTTTCTTAAAATTTTTGCTCAATCCATTTATTATTATTTCATTTCAGCGTCGCAGATGGCTGCCGCAACAGTCCGTGGGTTTTTCCAAAGAGCCGGAACCAGCATTAAGGACTATTTCAAACGAATGGGCAATGATTATGCCACAGTGGCCAAGGAAACGGTGACCGGATGCAAAGAAAAACCATTAAAAGCTGGTACGTTATCAATTTTAGTAATAAGTTCTTTTAAAAAACATATCTTCAGCCGTAATATTCTCTGGGCTCGGTTTTCTTACGTACGCCTATCACACAAATCCAACGGAGCTAGAAATGATGGATTACTACTGTGCTAAGAGGCAACAATTGGTGCTAGTACCGAATTCCGAGCACAATCCTGCGACTAGTACGTTTTTTTTCTAGGTTTTCAATAAAACATCAGTATTTCAGCCAGAGAACTAGTTTCCCGGGACTTTCTCATTAGTCAGAATCGATTGCACTACTACAATTTGTGGTTTTTCTCTCTTCTAGTTGCCGGCAAACACAACGGCAAGCTTAGGATATACTCCTCACAAGACACGAATCTAAAAGACTATCCATGGGTCGAGTTGTGGCAAAATATAGTGGATGTTGGGTATCTCGGACGATGGCATCGGATGGAGGCCGCTTTTGTGGACTATGATATAAACACGGATGAGATCAATTTGCTTCCCGACGATCAGAAATAATTTTTTTTGTGTTTTATTAGATCGTTTTAGTCGTTTATGTGATACAGGTTCTCTTTGTTTCTCTCGATGAATGACAATTTTCTTACAATTTTCTCTTGCCGCGTCCAAAGTTGTAAAAGAAACCCGGAAATCCCAGCAAAATCCCACGTGAATCCGGGTTTTTTTTAAACTTTGGATGCGGCATAAAAATTCTACTTAGAGTTCTGATGTAAAGGGTATCCGTTCCGTTATATTCATTCTCGTAATTGCTCAGAACAGCGAAGAGTTATTGTGAGTTCAGATGGCGGATAAATACGCCACTTCACTCGACAACGTTGTCGACCCGCTCACTGTTCACAAGTTCAGCGAAGAATGGGCAATTTCACGAAAAGAAGCCGTCAAGTTAGTTTATTGCATTTTTCCAAAAAAAGAATAAGCTGACATAGATCTGATGAATAAATTCGTTTTTACAGGGTTCTCGAAATGTACGTGAAAAACAAATCGACAGCCGTGAATCGTATCTGGGCTCTTTACGAAATCAGCGGAACAGTATCTTCGTCGGAGTTCCCATTTCTGGCGTCCACGGAGAAAATCACAAAGCACCTGGTCGTTCCGGAATCCGATCTCGAGTCGGAAATGGCCAAATTTGAGGAGATCTTGTCCACTTCTTTGCACAGTGTGCAAAGAACAAATCCTAAAGACACACGAGTTTACGGACGAGCGTGGAATAACAACGACGATTTGAAGGGGGTCAGTGTACCACAGCAGGAGCAGAAGCAGAAGAAAGCGGAGGAGAAGAACCCAGCTCCGGAGTCTATTGTGAAAAAGGAAAAAAGCATGATGTCGGAGGTTAGGTTCTGAAACAAGTTAGAACAATTATAATTATTTCAGCCATCTGCTTCTTCCTGCTCTTCAAAACTAACGGAAACTGAAACTTCTGGTGCAGCTGCTGTGTCAGCCAAGAAGAACAAAACAACAACGACGGGACCGCCGAAAAAGCAAGCGAGTGTGATGAATATGTTCGCCCGAAAAACCAAGGAAAGAACTCCTAAAAAAGAGAAAAAATCAGCCTCACCACCGGCTCAGAAAACCCGGAAGCGTCCAATTGTGGAGATAGATGAGGAAGAGGAGAAGCCGGTGAAAAAGGAGAAATCTCCGGAGAGAAGTACAATGTTCAACGCATCGGATGACGATTTCCTGTCGTCGCGGGAAACCAGTGTCGAGAAGGAGCACTCTCCGCAGGCTAAACGACACAAAAACGAGACGAAGGAGAATGTGAAGGCGCAAAAAACGAAGAGAAAGTTGCTTCTGCCAGAATCAGACGAAGAAAAGGAAAAAGCAATGAAAGTAGAAGCCGAAGAGTTGACAAATGAGAAAAAAGTGGAGAAATCGAATGAAAGACGTCGTACTACTCGAATGGAGAAGGTCGTGGAGACTTATGTGGACGAAGATGGATATTTGGGTGAGCTTAAAAATTGCAATGCTCCCATTTTTTGTCCCTGTGGTCATTTTCATTTCAACAAATTAAAATACATTTGCAGTGTCGAAAGAAGTGCAGAAGACAGTTGAGTGTTCGTCGAAAAATTCACCGGAAAAGAAGCCGAAGATAATAACGGCGGCCGTTCCGGGCACCTCGAAAACGACGAAGAAAAATGCGACGATCACTTCTTTCTTCAAAAAACAATGAAATTAGCATTTCATTAGCATTTCTGTCGAATGGGCGTGTTGCATATAACAGTTTCGATCTATTTCTTTAAATGCTTTATAAATAACCAGATCCTCGCTGAACAAGTCAAAAATGTGCAAAAAGTGATAAAAACCATAAATTCTGACGAGGGCTTCCAGAAGACGCAGTTATTGCACAGTTAGGCCAAGCGGCTTTTCCACTTTTCGACGCCCTTCTCAAATGCTCACTTTTCCTCCAGTTTCCACGCTAATATTGTACTTTTCTCAAAAAGGAGGCACACATAGACGCACTCCCGATGATGATGAATCATCAGAATGGACAATGACCTTTTGAAGAGAAAAACACTCGAAAGCCGCTCATTTCTCACTAAATCTTCCGCTTTTCGCACTTTGTCGGATGAGTAAGAAAGAAAGAAAACGAGTGAGAGAGAGAGAGAGAAAATGCAATTGTGCGATGGGTTTTCCTGCTCCACGAGCAAAACGGAAGAAAAGTGATGACAAGTGTTTCTTCACGGAGACATTCTTTTTGCTCTTTCTGTCGCTTCCAAGCTGCTCTGCTATGCAGTTCGGTTGCAGTTTGGTCGTTCTCCCTATCCCCAAAAAAGAAGGCAGTCAAGTTCATTGAGGTGAAGTGAGTTTGATGCCTTCATGTTTTTCATTCGCTTCGTGGAAGGGGGTCTATCCATTTCATTCTCTTTTCGTTCGTTCTTTTTCGCCATTTCCTTCTCATTCATCTGTCCAATTTGACCGATTGGATTCCCGAACGAAACGAGCTTTATTCGGTGTGCGTTTTCTCCGGGGCTCTCTGTTGTTCACTATTTCGCGTATTCAGTTTCTGGCTTCCCAAGAGAGAAAGGTGGGCTTAATTAGATGGAACAGCTGGAAAAAAGAGAAAACAACAAGAAAACAGCTAAGCCGAATCTCTTTCCCAATCGAGAGCTCCGAGTTATTCTGCTCAACCACTGGACTAGCTTTAGTATGTCTGCACAATTTCTCCAGACGAATAGGGCGACCATCCCATCACTTTCAAAATTCGTCAACGTTTCAACTTGATCGCAATGACCTTAATTCTGTCCATTTCCCATACGCATATGTCAACTCTCATTATTTCTTTTCACATTCGCCTTTTCTGCTTCTTTTTCGTGGTCCGCTACGACGAAAAAAGTGATTAATGAAAGTGCGCGGTTTGGTGGAGCATTCGAGGTCCAATTTATTTCCAGCCAGCACCACAAACAATACTCAGCCCTCGTTTGACCCCTCTTCTCCTTTTTCCCATTTCCCCATCATTCTGCCTCCATTTTTTGGCGGCGCGTTGTCCTCCAACTGATGACAAATGTTCGGCCCGTGCATGCGGGGAGATTTCATTCAAGAGCTTTTCCTAAAAAGGTTCATGCATTCTCAATGAGAAACACCTTTTCTTGCATTTCGGAATACTATAGACGTAGAGAGAGAGAGAGAGAGGAAGTAGTAAGTTGAATATTGTGCCCTTTTCCCTTACAAGTCATGCCACTTTTCTCAGAAAACAGGATGCTTTTATCGCTTTCTTTTGTAAATCTAGAAGTTCCTTCTTTCAGTTTTCAAAGTTCTCTCTTCCTCTTTTCCTGTTTAGAAGCGGCGACATGATGACAGATGCACACATTTGAAAAGCATGCAAACGCTTTTTGATTGACACGAGCCCAAGTGCATTCGGGCTGATGATGACGTGGCACTTCTTTCCTTTTCGATTAAACTTTTAGGCTTTGGCGCTTCGTGGAATTCGGCTCCTGATACAAACCGAAAGTGCTCTCTGAACTCTTTGGAATTCCTTTCTCAAGTTCAGGGTTCACGGATTCATTTCGACATTTCCCCTTCCTTTCACGACCATTGCTCGTCTTTCTAAGTGTCAAAAGATAAAATCAGATGGATGGGTGGTGGTTTCGTAATTGTGCCATATGGAGCACTGTTCCTCGAAGCATTCTTGGGCGCAGAGCCGTCCGCTCGATGGACGTTGCTCACAAACTAAGAGCTGCTCGAAAAAATTGGCCAGGACTTTTGATTAGTTTGGGAATTTCTTTTTTAAAAACTGTTTGGCCAGCCTTGGAGTAAACCCCGAGATAGTTGTCGGCTCTATAAAGCAGCTCATAAATCTCTTCTCCGTTCTTCCTTAACTAACCGGCCGCCTCGGGGAGTTTGAAACGTGCCAATTCCCCACTCACTTCTCGATTCCTCTTTGTCTGTCAAACATATATCATCGTCTTTCGGCACCTCATCAACATCATCATGTTTTGCTTTTCCTCCGCACCCAAACCTTTTTGGCTTCTTCTCATTGCTTTCAATTAGAAAAAGGGAGAGAAGAAAAACAACAGAAAAAGAGAATAGATAGTGTGTGCCCTCATTTAAAATCCCTTTTTCCCTTTTGAAGTAGCAAGAAGTCGTTTATGTTTTGCATTCTGACTTGTTTCGTGGATGACTGAAGCAATCACCGTTTTCTTATTACTTCTTCTTCTTCCTCTCCTCCTACTTTTGTACTCTGAAAGTGGTAGAGCGAGAAAGCCTTTTCCGTTCGCGTCCCCCGTCCTCAAGTATCAAGTATCCACTTGATATTCCTTGTGAAACTCAAGAATCTTCTCAGCAGCTCCTCCTTTATACTTGGCACCTCTTCTCTCAATTTCTATCTAATTAAGGCGGGATGCCATTGGCCATGTATAAGTTTCTGCTCGTCACCTCAATATTTCTCATCGTTGCCGGTCTGATTTTAACGGCGTTTTCACTGTTCAGCCCGCTTTGGGAGGTGAGTTCGTCTTTTAAGCCAATTGTTTGCATTTTATGTGAGCATTTCATTGAACGCAACTTTTCAGGTGGTCGACTTCCCGCGCGCACACTTATCCCATCACCACGGACTTTGGTGGGATTGCATCGTTCATCATGGCACTCTCATACCGCTTCATGAGGTGCAAGCCGAGCAGCGAGGTCGGTTTGGACGTTTTGTGGAAACCAACTTTTTATTTTGGTTTAAGGCGATCGATGTGAGAGCAAAATGGATTCGTCGGTGCAGGCCAACTTGAGAGGAGCTCTCGAAAAAGGCGACGAAGAGGCAAAGGAGCTGTTGTTGCACAGATTTTTGCGTATGTTCGACAGTATCGAATGGGTTAGCAGAGAACAAATATTCAGCGCATCACAAAGGCGTCATATTCTTCACTGTATTCACATTCGTTTTCGGCCTCATCTCCATTCTGATCGGCTCGTGTTCCCCATGCTTCCCGCCCAATGCACTTCTCTATGTTGTGGGCGTGTTCATGACGGGAGCGTGCTCTCTGTTGGCCGATATCATCTACGTGTTTGCATTCAATCAGAAGCCGATTTTTGTGAAAGATGCTCAAATTCATGAGCACGATTATGCGTCAATGACAAGAGAAAAACGAGGCATCGGACCGATTTATGTGAGTCGTTATAAAGTAGTACTGTATGGGCTCTATTCAACGTCTAGAAGCAGAGAATAGAGCAGAGTTGCCACGGGCCGGGCCGGGCGGGGCCGAAATTTTCAAAACTCCGGCCCGGTTCAAAAAGCGGGAATCCAAATTTTGAACTATTGATTAAATAAAATGTTTGTTTTTCGTAGAACTAACGAATTTTGCAAGTATCGAGCATAAAAAAGAAATGTAGTTCTCAAAAATAGTTTTTATCGGCATCAAAGCAAAAGTAACAATTAAAAAAGAAGAAAATAATAACGATTTTTATAGAGCACTAGTAGAATTTAATTTTGATCCCCGCAAAAAAAACGAAAAAATAGATTTCCCCCAAAAATTTGAATTCGCGCCTTTTGAGCCGGGCCGGGCCAGCAAATTTTCGGCCCGGCCCGGCCCGTATTTTGGCAAGTCTGGTATAGAGTTAATAAGAAATTTTCAGAAACGTCTGGGACTCGCCAGCTACATTCACATGTTCGGCTCCTTACTTCTTCTCGCCGCCTTCATCATCTCCATCTTTTGCGCCTACTTTCTGATCACATCAAAACACGCGCACGACGTGTGCTGTACCAACAAGAAGGAGTATCGCGAGCACAATAAGTGAGATTCACGCGATTGTTTCACACTTTCTAACACGTGTTTCTTCAGATGGCGAAACAGCGGTCTCATTTTAAAAACTGGCAGAATCACGCATCAATCACACCGTCCTTTTGTCGTGATCGACGATGACAGTAGTATTTAGAGCAAGAGTGCATCTCATTTATTTTCAGGCTTCCTGTGATTGATCTCATTGTCCGAACAACCGGTTTAGAGTTTGAATGAAGCTTCTCGATTCTCGTGCTCCAGTAGTTGCAATTTGTGATAAAAGCGCCACAGTTTATTGTTGAAAACAAGCGTTACATCAACTCAATTAAAGCAATAATAGTACAAGTTTTCCAAGAAATTATGAAAGCATTCTCTTCAGAAAACATCAACGTGTCTAATTATAATCTTCTGCTCGTCTTTGCACAATCTGGCGATGGAAACCAACTTCACATCGTCGGGAATCTGAGCGTCGGCGCTGGGAGTCGCCAAGAACAGCCCGTACTTTGTCACTTCATCGTACTTTCGATTGAGAGCGAGCACAATATGAATAGTTTCGAGAACTGTTGTGTGGGAGGAGAGCAGCAGCGACTTGTAGTTGGATTGCGGGGAGATGTTGTGATCGTAGACTCGGACGAGGAATCCGGTCGGGTTCTGCAGCAGAATGAAGCGAGACATTCCGGCCGGATGACATCTCTGCAGCTCGTACGGTCGGGCATCTGGATCCAGTTTCAGAAGAGTGACAACCGGGGCGCCAGACGCTCGTGTCGTGAGTTCCATCCAAATATCGAATAGGTTCACATCCCGACAGGTTAGCTTCAGCGTCATTAGGAACTTTTCGACGACCTGCCGAGCGGTAGTCGAGCTGGTGACTCGAATAGTTTTGTAGTCGGTGCATTGCTTTACGCTGCGCGTATCAACTTTTAGCACTCCCTGACAAAAAGTGTATGAGATGCTGGGCATCGAAACGAGGAAACGTACAACTTCGGAAGTGTCCGAGAGGTTACTGTCGTTAGAGTTCAGCGAAAGCAAAGAATTGCTACGGGAGGTGGTCGGGATGGCGAGAAGGGTGTCCTCGAGCAGAGAGTGCATCGAGACGGAGCACGGAGAGGACGAGTCTGAACATTAGACAGCGTTTATGGTACCCGTTTGTTGTACTCACTTGACGAAGAAGTCCTAGAAGCTCGATTGGCGGCGGGTCGCAACGTCAACGACGACGTTTTCACTTGGTATTTCAACATTCTCCTGAAAACCTCACCGATCATTTCTGTTTACTTTTTCAGGCAATCAGGAAGAAGCGAACACTGAAGAGGAAGAGTGAAAAGTGTGGGTGTGGCTGGCAAGCACTATAATATCGCGTCGTCGAAATCAATCCCAATCCGAAACGGTGTGTGAATGTCCGTTTTCTTCCAAGAGTGTTTGATCAACATGAAGGGCGATATCATTGCCACGCGTCAAAAGAAAAGAGAGAGAGAGAGAGAGAGAAGTGGGTTTTATTATTGTTTGTTCTTTCTTCTCGACGATATACCGTCGTAGCCGCGTTCCTTTCGATCATATTCGCGGATAATGAGGCAAAGGGAGGGGAGAGATATTATTATCAAGTCGAGTATTATCACAGAAAAAGAATGATCTTCTTCTCGGGCGGAAGGGAAGGTTGTAGGTTCCCATTAGGATGGATTCTTGACATACGTCTTAATTCTCTTCCTCCTCGTGCTGACCAGCCTAACCATCACATTGCAACTTTTTGTCTAATTCGATTAGTCACTAGCCACCCGTCTCTGTGCAGCCGGCGAAGAGAATGAAGACTTTCTGAGACGTTGCAAGGAGGCGAGGAAGACGTGAGGAGATAATCTTGAAATTGTGAAGAAGTGAGTGAAAAAGTCATCCGACGTAATCTTGGCTTATAGGGGCTTCTCAGCCTTCTCAGCCTTCTCAGCTTCTCGCTATGACTAGTAGGTGTGTTGCGTAACAACGTTCGGCGACTATGAGAAAAAGCGGGAAAAAGTATAGGTGTGGCGCAGTGTAGAATGTGTGCCTTTTAGGGTGTAGCTTCTGGAGTGTTTTTAGCAATGAAGTGCTAAACAGAACGGATGTGATATTAGAGCTTATCTATTTTGAGGAAGCCGTGCAAATTGCAAGAGAAACCTGCAAAACCGAAACCAAAATCCGTTCTCGCCTGACGAGACACTAAGAAAGAAGAAACGGTTCCATTCGGTTTGTGAAACGAAATAGATATCGTCGAGGTGGCCGAGTAGCTTTCATGAGGCGTAAGCGAATTGTCATAGACGACGAAAAGGTGCTGTTTCGTTCGAACAACGTATTCTGGCCTTGGATGGACGGATCCACCCCCCAACCCCATCTTTATAAGGACAGCAGGTGTTGATGACAATTGTCCAAAAATTCGGACAGGACAGGTGGCAAGAAGGGGAAGTAAGCGGTAAAAATGAATGGTGTGCGTGTAGGTTTTATTTGTCAACATTCCTTCGGTAAATACTTTGAACATATATAGAGCCATGACCTAGAGGTACTTGAAAATAATATTCTATATATATTCAAATTGTGCGTGTTCTATCGAAAAGTGGATCATCGGATCGGTGGGCGGCGGCGGCGGGGGGCAAGAGGGTAGAGATTAATCGGATCCGAGTATGGCGCAATCCGCCTTCTCCTCCTCATCCTCCCGGTCCTAATTCGAACAGAGCAGGGGAAAGAGGAGAGGGAGGAACAGATGAGAAGGTGACAAAAACACATGTACTTTCAATTAATCTTCTTCCTCCTCCTCGTCGTGCGCGCGACAGCACTGATGGACAGACGGAAAAAGAGTGGATTGAGAGTGAAATAGTGGGATGAAATGAAACGGAAGTTTAAATTCAAAGTCGAATGTTGAACGAGTTTGACACCACTTTTGTGTTTTTGAAGGGGGAGTAAAGAGAGAATGTGTGTTAAAAACAGTTTACAAACTGTACAAGCATGATATACCTACGAGAATCCGACAATGCACACAGACACACCGGTCGAAAGGGTTGTGGAGAAGAAGGAGAGTGGCGAAATGAAATGCAAAACTACCGAACGAACTTTTTGAAATTCGATCCATCGCCGCTCGGACAGCTGTGATGAGCGCTCTTTTTCAATAGCTAGATTTCAGGAACTCATGCGGCACACCCGGAAACGATGGTCGGAAGGAAGACCATCATCGAAAACTTTTAAAAGTCAAAAATGTTAATGTTATAATGAATAATATAGTAAACATAGTCGTTTGCTGGCTTCGGGCTTCTGCTGTATAAAGTAAACATTTGGCGAGCCCGAAGCGAGGAGAGAGCAAATGTGTCATTGCGGACGTTATTTGGAACCGTTTTGCTACTATTTGGAGCCGAAAACCACGTTGTCTTCGTCTTTTCGTCTTTTCGTCTGAAGTTTACTACGACAGTAAAAAAAGAGCTATAGCCCATAGCCTTTATGACTTTGCGTACGGCAACGCAAAGCAACATGTGTTTTGAATTGAACAGAGAGCGGATTGAGATTGCAACAGGAAGTATCGAATGATGACGGTGAAAGAGGAGAGAGTAGGGGTGGTGATTGAGGAGTTTGGAGCAAGGAAAAGGGTACAGAGCTACTAGTAGAACTCAAACGAAACGGTGAACTTTCTGTGAAGCTTCTTCACGAATCACTTAGGTTAGGTACATGAAAATTGAACAAAGCCGCTCAGGAGCGCATAAACTCTAGTCTTCTTCTCCTTTTTTCGCTGAATTCACTTACAATCCTCTTCATTCCACTCCAGAAACGAGAATTGTCAAGAAAAAGGCGAAAGAAGCCGGCGAAATGATCGGAGAACAGAGTGATGGCTAACGGATCCACAAAGACACATCTGGTTTCGATTTTAACCTCATTACAAAAATACTAATGATATCGCGGGGCGGTGCTGGTCACTAATTGTAATTGTAAGGCAAACGAAACTGATGAATCTGTTATAATTCAAGTATTTTATAGATCTCAATGTATTCTGGATTTGCGGGAATCGCCAAGAAACAGCCCTGAAACGTCATTGTCGAAAGGAGAAAAAGTGAGAAGAATGAAACGACTAACGAATTGGCAAAGAACAATAGAAGCAGTTGAACATGCAAAACACACATAACCGTAATGTAGATTATTGTACATTTACATTGCCAAATGATGTACGTACAAATATATACCAAATTCAGAGAATGAGTGACAATGCGCAATGCACCGATTATCCGGTTTAACCCCTCCTGTACAAAATTGCGTTGCGCAACTTCAAATGGACTTTAATTGACAAAACACAACAAAATAGACTTGAAATTGGGACGTGTGTCACATCATCGTCACACAAATGTTCGCATACTTTATTGGAAATAAAACGTACCGTTGAATGATATGGCATAGCCAGGACGACGACAATAGAGGGAAGAAAAGACGTTTGAAATGGAAAGTGTGGGAAAAGAATGCCTCCCCCTATGTAGGTAAAAAAAGGGTTAAGGATGATATTGAGTGAGGAAAGTGATAACATGTTCGCCAAACGAGCGGAACGGACAAAGAATGTGTCTTGAATTGTTGTTGCACAGTGACCTAAGAGCCTTCTCTTCCGGCATCGATCAGATTCACTAAGCGTTCTGAAAAAAAAAAGATTTCTCAACTTCCAAGTTTTAGAACACTCCCGGAAGGTTGTTGCTGATTATTGCTCGTTCCTAGCGCTTAGCATATTTGTGTGTTTTTGTAATGATTTTCGAATGATTAAATTGACATCAGCATTTAATATGATTAAACGTGGTTAAGTCTCTTATATCATCACTTTCCGGCAAAAAATTGAGGCGCAGGCGCTAAAACAGCACTGAAAAAGAACAAACAATGACAATTGGCACAGTTCGTTCGCCAAACTTCGTCTGTCTTCAGTCCTCCAATCGATTGAGTTTGCATTCATCATTTTAGTCGAACCAATACTATTTTCATGTTCTATAAAAAGTACTAACGTGCCCAACACTATGTAATCGATCACATGAAGGACAATTACGGACGAGGCTGTTGTGTTGACCATGGTTGAGAGAGTATGTGAGTGTGAGAGAATGCGGGCGTGTAGCGGGCCCGGGCGCATTGTTTTTGCGTGCGTCTTTTTTTTGGTTTTCAATCGAGGTAGGAAATCTTTGTTTTTACTCGATTCGGCATAAAATTCACTATAACTTTTTTCTCGGATCTTATGCTAGTGGTTCTGGCGTTTTTCTCTCTCATTCTATGCAAAAACTCGCAAGTCTTTTCGCTTTACGCTCTAAACTTTCCCACCAAATCGTGGAAAACTTCCAGAGAAAATGGCTCCCCGCAGTATTCTCATCACTGG
The DNA here is from genome assembly GCA_946814055.1 of Caenorhabditis sp. 36 PRJEB53466. Lineage (NCBI taxonomy): Eukaryota > Metazoa > Nematoda > Chromadorea > Rhabditida > Rhabditidae > Caenorhabditis > Caenorhabditis sp. 36 PRJEB53466. Next base: position 7,940,527 of record CAMPFS010000005.1, on the reverse strand, counting down.
TGCCAACCGTGGAATTGGCTTCGGACTTTTGAAGCAATTCCTTAAAGTTGCGGACATTCAGCTGCTCATCGCTACGTGCAGAGATCCGAGCAAAGCTGAAGCACTCAACAGCATCAAAGATCCAAGACTGCACATTCTTCCATTGAACATTGATGACGACGAGTCCATCAAGACCTTGTACACTTCTGTAGGTTATCCTCATCTTGCACCGAAATACCTTTTTTTCTCCATTACTTGAAGGTAGAAAAACTCGTCGGGGAAGACGGTCTGACCGTCCTGCTTAACAACGCAGGGATCCTTGTTCCGTATGATGTAGAGGGCGAGAAAAACCGTCGCGCAGTGCTGCGTCAGATTGAAACGAACGCGGTGTCTACTGCCGTTCTAACCCAGGAGTTCCTTCCGCTTCTCAAAAAAGCTTCCGCTAAGAATGGAGGAGAAGGATATTCGATAAACCGTGCCGCGATTGTGAACATCTCCTCCACTGCTGCTTCTGTCGAGAAGATCGATGGAACCTTCAACGGACCATATGTGAGTTTCGTGTCCAGCCAACCATCTTCCGCTGAGATACACATCTTCAATGTTTGAGTTCAGGTCGCCTACCGCATGAGCAAATCGGCGCTCAACTCCTTCGCCAAGTCCTGTTCGATCGACCTGGCCAAATATAACATTCTGGTCACTTCCTTCTGTCCGGGATGGGTCAAAACTGACATGGGCGGACAAAATGCTCTTCTTGAGGTGAGTTTGACGTAAGGTGCTGTAAAAGTTTCATGATTTTTAGCTCGACGAAGCCACTGACACCCTCGCTGGCAACATTTTGACTCTCGGAGATGCTCACCACGGAGCCTATTTGGACAGAAATCTGGACGTCATTCCGAACTAAAGAAGTTGTGACTAAATGAATACTTGTTACTTAAATAGACATCACTTGTGTATGAAAAATTCTTTGCTTCTATTTTTGTTGACCACGATGCCTGAAAGAAGGTTTTTCCGGGGAAACACGTTGAGTTTGATTAGAACTGACCCCGATCCTCCTATTTATTGCAACTTTCTTTTCTCTCGCCCATCGTTCCGTGATCTTCCGTCTTTACTTCTTAAAAAATTGCTCTTTCCCACTCTTCGGGAATATCTGAAACGAACGTTTTTTCGGGGAAGCATTTGGAGTTCACTCAAACTGACCCCGATTTTGCTTCTCTCCTTCATTTCAACTAGTACTTCCGTTTCTTTCGAGCTCCGATTCTTCTGTTGCTATCGGTCGGTTCCGCAATAAAGGTTTCACGGCGAGTATCTCAAGTCCCAGCCAAACTCACCGCTTTTCAGCAACTTTATCAAGTTTTCAACATGCGAGCCTGAAAGATGTAGAGAACGTTTAAACGATTCGGGTAAAAATTCAATGCGAATTTTGGAAAATTTTTCAACAGCAAAATCAAGCGCGGCGGACACCCGCCGGTTTTTGAAGCATCGTACTGCGCCTTTTTTAGCAGAGTGGCATTTGTTGGATTTTGACAGAGATTTCAATAAAATTCAAGGGAGAATAAATGTGAAGCAGCCAGAAAGCATGAATATGAATGAAAGAAATGCAAGATTACTTTTTCAGAATCCCTATAAAATTTATTCACCTTCTTCACAATCTCTTTCTGTTTGAAAATAGCGTGGAACTGTTACCGGAGTGACAGCTCTCCGAGCACCCGGAATTCTGATGGGCAAGTATTCTGAGACGGCCCGAGAAGGCATCTGAAGCCTTCTGGAAGCAGCAGGAGCGCGTAAAAGGCAGGGAGAGGACGGCGAAATAGAAGGACCCTCTCCTCGCTGGCAGAGGCTGTTCAAGCTTCTCAATGTGGAATTCTAATGAGGAGGGATTCAGAGAAGCCTGGAGAAGGCAATAGACACCTGCTGAAAGCGGCATAAGCGCGTAGAGGGCAAGGAGGAACGGCGAAGTGCCGAATGGCAACGAGATTCGAGCCGCCTATGCGACGAAAGTCGGTTCCAGGCGGAGAAAGTTCTGAAAGTTCTGAAAGAAAAATACAAAAAAAAAACCATTCATTAGCGATTCTTCAGCAATAAGAGTTCAATAACCCTACTCGTCCTTCTTCTCTGTCTTTTCCTTGGAGTCCTTCTTCTCTTCTCCCCCATCCTCCTTCTTTTCCTCGTCCACCTCCTTCTTCTCCGTATTATCTTTCTCTTCGTCGTTCGCCTTATTCTTATTCCGATGCCTGTTCTTCTTCACCTCATCCTCCCAATCACTGGCCACGTCGTCCATCGTCTGGTAGTCTGTTTTCTTCTTCTTCTGTCCGTCAGCAATCGCCTGCTCCTTCTCCGTGTACTTTTGAACTTTGGGCTTCAGCGACGGTTCCTTCTCTTTTTTCTCCTTCTTCTCGCTCTTCGCCTTCTTCTCTTTCTCGTCCTTCTTCGGTTCCTCTTCCTTTGTTTTTTTCTCCTCATCTTTCTTCTCGTCTCCTTCCTTCTTCTTCTCCTCCTCATCCTTCTTCTCATCCTTCTTCGGCTCTTCCTTTTTCTCATCCTTCTTCTCTTCATCCTTTTTCTCCTCTTCCTTTTTCTCCTCCTTCTTCTCATCCTTCTTCTCTTCCTTTTTCTCATCCTTGGCTGCTGGCTGCGCGGACGGGAGCACGGGAGCCTGCTGCTGTGACTTGTTCATTCCGGTCGTGGTCGTTGTGGCCATCGTCGTGTTGTTCGAGGTGCGAGCCTTGGCTATCGGTGCCGGCTTCTTCTTACCACCACACATGTGCACAGTGCCTGTAAGGATAGAACGTTTAGGGAACTTGACTAGAGGGAGAATCTTCAGAAGGGCAATTTAAAACTTTTTAAGCACTGACCGATGATCACGGCGATGAAGTTGACGATCCACACACAGTGACCGAAGCTTTGAATGTCTGAAACCAGCATTACGTTTTTCTCTCGACCGTTCACTTTCGACGACTTACCCAACATTATAATGGTTCCACTGGACCACAAAAAAACGCGTCTGATTCGCTTGCGGAGAAGATTTTTGCTTGCTTCTCTCTCTAGGGGAAAAGTTGGAATAACTGAATCGCACCGAGAGAGCTCCTTTTGTACCCGAGGAGCAACGTGGCATGTGGATCAGAAAAAAGACGTGTGCGAGAAAGATAAGAATCTAAAGTGTCGTCGAACAATTGAAAACGTGATTGGCGTGGGGTTAAGGTTATTAGAGAGTCATTTTCAATTAGAATGCCGTCGTCTGTGCAAGTGCTGAAAAGTTCCGAAAACGTTCTCAAAGAGAATGACAAGATTGTGCGCAACATTGCTCAGTTTTGCCGGTGAGTCGAGCGTCTTGCATATTTGCACAATTTGAACTTCAGGACACTCAATCGAAAGTTTGAAGATCCCGAGTTTCCGGCTGGCAATCAATCTATCGGAGTGGTTTATCACCGTCAACCGGACGGAGAGTATAGGCTGGATCTGCCGGAAAATGTCGCCTGGTTTCGACCGGAGAACATTGTAACCTCCGGCCTCATGGATCATCTCTTAGAATGGGACAGCTGGCGAGACCCCCATCCCTCACAAGTGCATCAAGGCATTCTCGGAGATTGTTGGCTCATCGCCACGTTCAAATCATTGTGCGCCCAAAAAGAGCTGTTTGAGAAGATTCTTCCGAAGCGTCAAGAGTTTGCCGAACTCGGTATTTATCAGGTCAGATTGTGTGTGGACGGAGAGTGGAAGATGTTCATCGTCGATGATTTCTTCCCGTGCAGCTCCGAACGACGCGAGCTTTACGCACATTGTACACATAAGATGTTGTGGGTGCTCATACTGGAGAAGGCGTTTGCGAAGATGACGGGAAACTACGGACGGCTTCATGGAGGACTGTCAAAGTTTGCGTTTGAGGTGTTCACTGGTGCCGTCACTATTGTGAGAGATGATTTGGAAACGAAGAGTGCGAAAGAGCAAGATGAGCTGTGGAAGGAGATGGCTGAGTCGTAGTGAGTCTATTAGCGATCGGTGTGTTAACCGAACAGCGGCACGGTCTCCAGAGCTGACAATATGAGCGTGGCCTCGGCCAAATGGCGTTTTCATGAATTGAGCAGGTTTTCTCTGATTTTTGTGGTCAACGGCGATAAAAAATGATTTTTCAACATGAAAACACACTAATTCTCACAGAATTAATGACGTTTTGGCGCATTTTTCGCTGACTTTGCTTTTTCGCCTTCGCCGCCGATAGCCGCCTAAAAACCGCACTTCTCATTTTGCGCTTTCTTGACCGTTTCCAGACAGAGCTGGTTTTGAGAATGATAAATCACGTAAATACAAGCATTTTGAGCGCTCGAACCGCGAAAATTACCGAAAAGCAACTGAAAATCACGCAGTTTTAGCCAAAAACCTTCAAACGGATAAATGTGATTTGCGACTTGACCAAATTTAACGCTCTTGCGCTTAAAAAATTCGTAATAGCCTATACAATCGGTCTATCGAGAGACAAATCGGAAATTATCGGGTTTTGTGTGGCTAATCTGGCAAAAAACACAAATTTGGCTGTTAAAATTTGAATTTCACGCCAATGTATCGCTCTATTGGGCGGGGCGCACTTGCGCCCATTGTCAGCTCTGGAAACCGTGAGCGGGGCAATTTTAGGGTATGGATTTGCCAGAATCAAAATTGTATGTTTTTCCAGCGCGCAAGGTTTCATGATGACAGCCAGTTCGCCCACTGATGTTGCCCTTCGAGAAAAGTATGATGATGTGGGCCTCGCGCAAGATCATTCGTACTCGGTGTTGGGTGTCACGTATCACAATGAGTACCGCCTAGTGAAAATAGGGAATACGCACAAAAGCAAGGGATGGAACGGCAAGTGCTCCGACTGGGGAAAGCACAAGGATAAAGGTAAGACGGAGCGAGTGTGTCGAGTTGTTTCAACGATTCGTTCAGAATTGTCGAAGGAGACTCTGATGAAGTTGGGGCTTTGGACGAAAGGAGACTTCACGATGGCTCTAGAGGACTTTTGTCAGTGGTTCAAACATCTCACAATTTGCATGTATCGAGAAGGGTATGAAGAGTTTCGGTTCAATCAAGTGCTCGACACGAACGATGAGGTCAATTCAAAGTGAGCGTACAATATAAGCGAAGAGATTGTGTTTGTATTCGTCTTTCAAAGTTGTCTAAGTGTCATTGTATTTTTTCCATTTCAGAGTGCTCCGCGTTAACGTTGACAAACGATGCAAAGTGTGTGTCGACTTTAAGGTGACAGAACCAAGTGATCTCAAATTTTTGTTCTTTATCAACATTCACCACGTGACGCCCGATGACCATGTGGGCGAGCTCGTTCAAACCGCTTGTGTGGAAGGCTGTGAGCTCAGTACGGAGCCTATTCACCTAGAACCAGGCGCGTACTTTGTGTTGTTTGTGCCCAACTCCAGCCTGACGATCTATGGACTCAGATGGGTTATTCGCAGGTAAATATGTGATAGATTTGGGAATTATCCTGTGATTCTACTTGGACGTTTTTCTTAAGACCTCCTGACGAATAACGTTCATGTCACAACTGCAATGGTTTCAGTGAAACTCCGATCGACTGCTCGTTTGTTCGCCTGAACTACACTAAGATGACGTGTGATGCATTGCAACAAATGGTTCTGAAAGAGGGAAGAGTCGAAGAGAAACGCGACGATGGAGTGATCATCCGCACCTTCTTCAACAAGCGAATCGTCGTGATGATGGCCGAGAACAATCGGAAATGGCACCACATCCGCTTCAAAGTGGACGCGTCCGAATCGAAAAATTTGCGAAAATTCGGAGCGGTCGATGATGACTATTGGAGTTTGCCGCCCAAAGCTCGACGCATCATGGCCTTTCTACAACAAGAGGATGATAAAGAAGAGCCCAAGGCGCATCTCACAGTTGATGTGAGTTGGAAAACGAGAAGACATTCTCTGTTTCTGAAACTCTCTCACCTCCTTTTCAGTACTCGTTTCTCTACTTTACGGCACTTCCGTTCTGCCGTTCACTCATCTATCCGGAGCCCGACGATCATTTTTATCAGACCACGCCCATCACCAACTGAAAAATATTATTATTTTTGTCCAATAAATTGCTTTGTTCCTTTCTGCTCTCAACTTCAGATGCACTATTGAATGATAACAGCAGAGTTGAGCGGAAGAACACGGAAGAATTTTTATCTTTTTTAGAAAATTTTTTCATGGAATGTGATCAACTGACGAAATGTATAGCAAAATGATCTCTGCTCTTAGAAAAATAATTGAGAATTTAGCTTTTCATACAAAAAAGTTATTCGAGTTGTTAAAAAGGCTAACGGAAGACGGAAGGACATTTTCACGGAAAAACTCGAATAACTTTTTTGTATGAAAAGCTAAATTTACAATTATTTTTCTATGAGCAGAGTTCACTTTGCTATACATTTCGTCAGTTGATCACATTCCATGAAAAAATTTTCTAAAAAAGATAAAAATTCTTGCGTTGAGTTCTTCCGCTCAACTCTGATTAACAGGCGCGAAAACGATCCTCCTCCTGCTTTTTCCGCCCTAAAAACAGAAACTTGGCCTCATTGGCGGCCAGCGGCGACTTTGCGGTGCTTCGGCGCCGGCGCCGAGATTATCTGGTGAGATAAACTTTGAGGACGTGAATGCCCAGAAGACACCGAAGAAAGAGGAATAGTGACTTCTGTTCTTCTTCTCGCCTCAATTCCGGCTTTTATGAGTGAAATAAGTGAATTTTGAAAGTGAAGCGCCAAGACCTCCTCAGCAGGTGTCTCCAATCCGCCCTCTGTGTCTCTTAGCCGCTGATTGTCCGTATCTCGTCACATCATTCTTCTCCGGTGACTTTCACCCGATTGACCCCCTCTACCCGAAAAGAGAGAAGAAAGCTAACCGCCGCAACCTATTGAGACACTCCTTTTGTCTTGTTCGTTCTTTTCAAAATCCCCCCTCTCATCATGCTTCGTTCAGTCTCGAATTCTCTTTGTTTTCTTGCACCAAAGTTACCCATCTACTGTCTAGGCGATGCAACATCGAGATATTATCCTGTTCTCAGCACTTGCCTCCTCTTTCCTTCGATTTCAATCTTGGGTATCAGGCAGTCACATAGACTCGTTCTTTCAGGATCTAAAAGAAGCGAGCGAGAGAAGCAACGAGGAGGAGGCTTTCAAACTGACAAAGGAGAATGTGGCTGAAGCTTCTGTTCTTTGTGTCAATTGTCGCAGCACAATATGAGCCATGTGAGTATAAATCGATAATGTCCTGACCGAAAGTTGCACGCTTTTTTCAGTGATCTCCTCCACTTGGTCAATGTGGTCTCCCTGGTCGTTTTGTTCCAACAACGTGATGATCCGAGTGCGTGCCTGCTCGACAGTCCGTGGTTTCAAGTGTGTGGGCCACAATAAGGTACAAGTTCTTGTTCGCTCTACCTTCCCAGTTCGGGGCGTTGGTCGACCGGCCTTTTTTTCACTAAAACGATTACTAACCCACTTTCGGAGAAACAGACCGACTGATTGATAATAGACGTGTCGAGTAAAAGTGAAATTGGCGACGAAGGTCATTCAAAACCCAACAGCCAATTTTCAGGAGTTTCAATCGTGTAGCTCGCCACCAAAACGCAATAATTTGGATTATGAGGACCCGGAGGCGAACGATCGAGAAATGGCAATGCGGCAATTGTACCAGGACTACGAGCCAGAGACTCCAGATGAAGCAAAGTGTACGTTCTGCTTTCTAAAGTTTTTAAATCGTGTGAAACGCCCGAAAATCTAGCTCTTTTTGATGGGTGCCCTTCTATTTTTACGGTAGCTTTTGAATATTTCAATGCACTTGAGAATCCATTATCCGTTTTTAGATGCACCAACACGTGGAAACCGTAACTTCCACCTGATCGTCCCGACAGTTGCTCCAACAACACAACGTAAGCGTTCCCCGACCTTTTCTGTCGCATCGAACTTTTAACGTTTCCAGCACCTTCTCCTCCCACAGAAACCGATTCAAACACTCATCATTTCTCGGTGATTGATCGAGCTGGTGCCGCCGGTGTTGGGGTGATGTCCGAAGAGGAGGAGTACGATGAGACGTTGAGAATGTCGGTGCCAACGGATCCATCTCAATCGCAGCCGACCACTTTTGAGTTTGAGAAGTATCCGAAGAGCACAGAGAGGCCAGTGACCACTACGGAAGAGCCGACAACAACTGAATCCACAACGACAACCACCACTATTACCGAGGCGACAACGACAACAGTTTTTGAGGAAATTGAAGGTTAGTTCACAATTCGGACCATTGTAACGTTTAAAAGATTCCAGAGTACACAACGCCGGAGCCACTCCCGCAGACCGTGACCCCAGTTGCCCCACGTATCGTGGAGCATGAAGTCATGGTTGGGCCGGAAGACGTTGGCTTCCGCGGAAAGTACACATTGGAAGAGCCGATGACAGAAGCTAGCCCGCCCGGAACAATGGTCATGGAAGCCACGACAACCGAAACTGAACTTCTGCCCACGCCTTCATCTTTCCCAGTAGAGGTGGAGCCCGAAGAGGAACGGATTGCGGACGGGTCAACACACAGCGTCGGATCCTATTCAATTGGGAGGGAACCAATGTGGGAGGAGGAGCCGGAGCCTTTGATTGAAAGTCAAGAACCGAGTACGCAACAACCGCCAAGAAATATCCCAACATTTTCCATTTCTCCCAGTACCCGAAAGCTTGGCGAGGTGAGAAGAGCGCCAACAGACACGAGCACTCACATTGAAATGCCAATGTCTATGCTGCCTTTCCTGCCGACCGAAGAGCCTGAGCAACCGCCGCTTCAATCACAATCTCCGAAAATTGCACTGGTCACATCGCAACAAAATATGCAAAAGTTTCCAAAGATGATGAATGAGCAGAGAGCTCCTCCACGACCAGTGAGCAGAACGGTGCCAAGCCCGTCCGAGTACATGGAGCAAACAACCAGAAAGCCGAAGATGGTCACTGTCGAAATTACGAATAAGACGTTGAAGAAGAAACGACGGAACAGGAGATTGAAAAAATTGAACAGGCTGGGCAAGATTCGAACGGTGGCAGTTCTACCGACAGAGTACACGATTCCAGCGGCCACGCAGCCTATGGACATGCCGAATTTCGAAGTGCAAGAGGTGAGTTTTGAGCCAACGAGTTCGATCAATTTTATTAGCATTTTGACAAGGATAAGGAGTCGTAATTCGTTTCGTCAGGCAGTAGTTGTTGCTCAGAAAAGTGTACAAGGCCATTCATTGATTGTTCTGTTGGCTGGGTCCGAATCCAGCGTCCCTCTTTCCGTATCCATATCCGTAGTAGCTTCCATAGTATGGGTATCCGTAGCTACCGTAGTAGCTTCCGTAGTAGGATGGATAGTATCCGTATCCGTACACTTGAGCATCGGTCTCGGCGACGAAAGCGCAGATAACGAGCAGCGAGACGAGGATGAGCCTGAAAAAAATGGATTTTGTTCCAGTTTTCAGCACCGGTTCACCACTTACAGCTTAGCGTTCATTGTGAGAGTGGTTGTGTAGAGAAGCAAAGAATGCTGAAGATTTCCGGACATTCCACAAGTTTTATACTTTCTGTTGCTGTTTGCTTAGCACGAAAAGAGTGAAACGGCATTTTAATGCCTGTTGCTCTTTGATTTCGGGGGGAATCGGTTTGAGTTTACTCTGGTCTTGACAGTTCAGTTTAATGCTAGCGCATCAAAGTCTAAGTCTGCGGAAATGTATATACATAGCTCGCCGAAAACGCTTTTTTTTTGCAGGCCTGGGCGTCTGATAACGATCGGAAAGTGTTCGAGGAGAATCGAGAACTCGAAGCGCGAATCGCGGCGTTAAGGAACAAAATGGAGATGAACAGAAAGATTCTGGCGACTATGAAGATTCCGAAAGGAGTTGTGCAGTCGACAGTGAGCCGAACCACGGGAAACCCCCAACCACGACCACGACCACAGCCGGCCGAGCAAGAAATGATCGAAGGAGACACGGCGAGAGCTCTTTCCTGGATGATCAATGATATGGAGCGCCTTGTGGATGACCAGGAGAAGACGAAAGTTGTCGATCGATTGCCAGTGGAAAAGGTTGAAACTCCTGAGGCAGCTGGCTTCAGATTAGGAGAAGCCGAACCGGAAACTGAAGGTCCCAGCCCGACGACAGTGAGCCCATTTCCGTTCCCAGTCCCGGAGGATGGTTTTGCTTTGATCCGATCCAAGAGGAACGTGAAGCAGAACAAGTACAAAAAAGGTTTGTTTTCTCAAATATTGTACAATCCATTTTCTGTTTCTATTTCAGTTCTCTGGTCGTCGTGGAGCGAGTGGACCGAGTGCGAATGTGGCAAACAATCGCGCAAACGAAAGTGTCTCAAATACATTGAATCAAAGTATCCGTCCGATAGTCGTGAGTATTTGCAACGCGAGCGGCCACTGCTCTGACTTATCATCAACGTCAACTAGTTGCCGCAGCTTTTGAATGAAAATGAGAACGAATGTATTTGCAGAAGTCTTCGTGCCAATAGATCAAACCACAAACTCGATAACGTTTGAAGAGCCCGCCGAGTTTCCCGAATCGATTCCAGAACCGGCGCCTATTGAGGAAAGCTTGCAGAGGGTGAAAAGATCTCTGAAATGTCCGCCGCCGCAGATTGAATTCCGATCGTGCTACTCGTCACTATGTTAACACACATTGCAAAACGTCCCTCGACTTTGATTCTCAGAAAAGTGCAGTAATAAGTGTACCAATAATAATTGCTTTTATGTTCGAATCAATTAATCCGCTAGCGATATGGGTATTCGTTACAATTTTTATGTAATAATCAGCGTGTGCTCAAATAAATAGTAATCCTTGATATGTTTTTGTTTTTCCCATTGTAATTTTCTTCGAAATGGATTGTAGGGGCTCTCTTCAAGTGCTCTCACATCTTCCGAGAAGCCAGTAGGTCTGCATGACTCCTTTGCCCTGAAAGATCAATGATAAAGCTGGCGAGTGAGGGTAGAAATCGCGCTCACTTTTATAATAACCTCTCCTCGACTTTCTGTCCTATATTCCTTGTACAGACTGGTGAGAAGATCATGAGCATCAGATGACAAATGAATAAAACCGGGTTTTCCGTTACTCTCCATCCGACTCGCAGTGTTGACAGTATCTCCGAACAGACAATATCTGGGCATTGTCAATCCAACGACTCCAGCAACACACGATCCCGAGTGCATTCCTATCCGAATTTGCACTTTTTCTTGCGGCAAATGGGCGATTTTGTAAGATTGTAGACTCTGAATTTGATAATAGAAGCGAAAGATGTCGGAATGCGCTCACTTCCATCAGCTCTAAGCTCATGTTGGCAATGTTGTTGACGTGTTCGGTGCCGTTCCGTCTTGGCAATCCGGAGACGACTAGGTAGGCGTCACCAATTGTTTCTACCTGGAAGATAGGAGGTTTCTCACAAAAGACCAGAAAGAGGTTCATAGTGCTCGGTTCGAGTACAAACAAAACAAGTAATTCTAAACCTTGTACGAGTCATTCCTTTCAATAATCGCGTCGAACGTGGTGTAAAGATCATTGAGCAAGTTGACAACCTGAAAGAACAAATAACGTCCTCACACACACACACGCTACAGAAACGGTTTCTCGCCTGCAATGGAGTGCTTTTGTTCGCCAACACTGTGAATCCGACGACGTCCGAGAAGAAGATTGTGACACTTTCGAACGCCTCTGGTTCCACAGATTGTCCCAGCTTCAGACGTTCCGCCACTTGTCTGTAAAACAGTTGTTGGAATGTTGTTTGCTCTTTTCTCACTTTGTGTGCATATTGTTAGTTTCCAAATGTTTTTCGATCCGTTCTTTTTCGTGTTTTTTTAGCGCTTCCGCTCGGTTCAAACATTGCGGCTCTCACACAAATAAGAAAGGGGCGGGGTGCCGATGAGTAAAGGTAAACAGTTGTAGATTGGTATAAAACTGCGATGATTTGTTGCGACAAATCATCGAAAGTAAACTCTTTCTTCCGAAATCCTCTATCCACAATGAACGCTAAGCTGTAAGTGGTGAACCGGTGCTGAAAACTAGGACAAAATCCATTTTTTTCAGGCTCATCCTCGTCTCGCTGCTCGTCATCTGCGCTTTCGTCGCCGAGACCGATGCTCAAGTGTACGGATACGGATACTATCCATCCTACTACGGAAGCTACTACGGTAGCTACGGATACCCATACTATGGAAGCTACTACGGATATGGATACGGAAAGAGGGACGCTGGATTCGGACCCAGCCAACAGAACAATCAATGAATGGCCTTGTACACCTTTCTGAGCAACAACTACTGCCTGACGAAACAAATTACGACTCCTTATCCCCGTCTAAATGCTAATAAAACTGATCGAACAATACTTACTGGGGCAACATGCGATACAGCAGAATATCGCTCTTTTTCTTCTCCTCAACCAGCTCCTTCATTCGCTCTTGAACCTCATCCTCGAGGCTTGACGCATGCTTTTCCAGCACCGAGAACACGTGGTCCATGAGATTTGCACTTCTGGAAACGTTGACAGTATTCATTCGTAGTTTGCTCCCTGATTCGGGTGTTCAGTGGCAAGGAACGTGAAAGCAAACATTTGCTTTTCACATTTTCACTAGTCTCTCGATCAATCAGTTCGTTTGTCAGTTGGGGGGGTCTTACCCAGACCTGCCAGAGTTCATATTTTTCATCAGTTTGTTGACCACGTCGATATTGGGCCGTTGCTTCGGCTCCTCGTCCCAACAATCGCGAATTAGGTGCAGCATCGCCGGATTCACGTCCTCATCCGCTTCGTCGAGACTCGGGCGGAATGGCTGGCGCCCGCCACGTTTCACCATGAAAATGATCTCTGAAATATGAACGAATTTTGTGAATTGACACTGTAAGACTCACCATCCGGCTCTTCTTTGCGATTTTCCAGGTTCCACGCGGAGCAGTGTCCGACCAACTCCGAACAAACAATCGCAAAACTATAAACATCACCGGGCTGCGTGCCCGACATGAGACCGTCGCGTAGCACTTCAGGAGCAGTGTGAAGCAGTGCTGAAATGATACAATTGATTTCTTCAGTTCAACTTTCCAATTCAACTACCATCTTCGCTGGGCTTCTCCACACTTTGCATGAACGACAGTCCGTACTGGCCGATTTTCACTTGCCACCTATCATTGATATAGCAACAGTCAGAGGTGAGGCTTCCGTGTTGTCGAATCGGAGAGTTATGGATGTATTGAAGCCCCTGCAAGAGAACTACTTTGTGATCAAATGACGGGATTCTCACGCACACTTGCGATATCTTTCATCAGACAGTAAACGAAGAATCCGTCCATGTTGATTGAACTCTTAGAGATGACGTCCTACAAGTTAATGAATCATATGGCGTATGACCATTACATTTGCAACAAACCTTTATACTGCCACGACTGCAATATCTCCAAAACGACATGTATACCGGTCCGTCAATGGACAAACCGATAAACCGATTCACATTATCGTGCTCAATGCTTCGTAGCATTCGGAGTTCGGCTCTATCGTGCTTGAAAATCGGCACTCGCAACTGATACTTCCTTGCCAAAACCGGCTCATTGCCATAGACAAAATATCCTTGGGTCTCCGTCTCCGGAAAGAAAACAGATTTTGAAGAGACGCCAGTGGTTCCCGTCGTTGTTGTGGAGTTGCTTTGAAGAGATCGCGAAGAGTGGATGTGATGGCTTTCCCGCTTTCCTTTAGATATCGATTGAAGCATAGCATAGGGCACCATCCACTGATCGTCGAGCCTCAGTTCCTCATCCTTCCGGGCCTTGATGACCAAGTAGGCTGCGATGACGGCGGCAGCACAACAGAAAACTATAATCACCGCGACTATGATCACAATGTAGAGATAGTCGACGAAGAAGTTGACGGGACAACTATTTCCAGAATATCCACACTGTGGACGGGTCCGGGGAGTGACTCCGCTGTACGCATCCCAGATGAGTCGCTCATCTACTATGGCAAACGTCCAGTTCTGAAACACTGTCTAGTAACTTTCAAAAGTGAAGTATGCCTCACCACACTGGAAGCATCAATATCCATAAAGGCGACAGTTCTTTGTGTTGCATTAGAGTCGAGATTAGCGAGATTCATGTTTGGGAAGCGATAGCCAATGCCATTCATGCGGACAGTTCCGGACATTCCTTCAAACTCGATTCCGGAGCCTCGAGTGACGATGTTGCTGCCATTGGCGATTTGTTCAATGCCTTGCTCCTCTATTGTTTTATTTAGAATAATTGCATACAAGTAGACTGTGTCGTGAAGCTGATCTGCGTATTCGGCTGCCTAAAGTCTCTCGTTTTCCAGAATATCATTTATTACTCACCTCCTGATACTGTTTATCGCTACACTCCTCAATGCAGTTATACGGCGGAAGCTTCATTCTTTCAATCACCTCCTTCTTGAACGCCGCGTACTTATCGCCCTGGACAGGCGTCGCCACTATGACCATCGTTCTCATAAACGCCAACTTTGCCTCTTCGTCCCGCCCGTCCGGTTTATCACTCCAGTCCACCCAAATGCCCACAACTTCTCCACTTGATGAGGTTTGTTCTGAAACTCTCATAGACATTCGAAAGGTTTGACATGAAATTACGGTAGGCAGTCGACTTTGGGCCAGCGAACAAGTATACATATTCTTCAGAAGTCATTCCCAGATCGTAGGCGGCCAGCATAAACCGACGTTTGATGTCTCCTGCCTCAGGAAGACATACCGTGAAAACTGAAACTGTAACTTTGCAGTCATACACGATTTGAGACTCACTTCTCGAGACAGTCTTCAATTTCTCCAGTTGTTTGTACAAATTCGCGTAGCTCTGGTCGTAAATCTGTATAGTTCTACTGAGCGACGTGTAATTTGAATTCGCAGTGATCTGTTCCAAATCGTCCCGAAAGTATCCGCACTTTTCGTCTTCCACAAACACGTACACGAACTCGTCCCATCCGAATTGTGTCATTACTTCGTGGATCGCCGCGGCGATTCTAAAGTTTATGGCTTAGGGTAGCCGAACAGAACGTTCAAACTCACGACTTAGCCACGGGAACAATGGTGATAGCAGTCGGATATCGCCCCACATCGATAAAATTTGACGATATTGTGAGTCCCCACGTGAGTACAGGTGTGTTATAGTATCCGGCCAAGTTGATCACAGCCAGCCCCGCTTGATTACACGTCGGACCGATTATTGCGCTAACGTTGGCGTCCATCATTAGTTTCGACGATAGTCCGGCTGCTTTCGACTCGCTACAGTCGTCGAACACGTAGATGAAGCTAGAAGTGATCATGTTTTCAATACAAAAACTTGGAGTACTTGATATCGACTCCATCGATCAAGTGTTCCGACTTGATACGATCCATCGCTATTTCGATGGCCGATGCAGAGGTTTGCCATCCGACCGACGACGCCATGTCCTGAAAACAGATAAAGTTTGCAAGGTGTTCGGGTGTTGAGGGAACGTGCAATATAGTGAAGTATTGCCTTATTATCCTTGCACATCATCACACCGACATCGACTCGAACCACATTTCCAGTAGTCACCACTTGTGCGAAGATTGCTCCGTGCAGAAGGTGAAGATAGAGTAAAAACATCTGAAGACGAGCTGATGGTTACGTTAGAAGGCCCGAAGTTTACCCGAACAAAGTGCCAAAGCATCGAGAGCTAACACAATGTTTTCATAAATGAGTGGGCGAAGTGTGAAAAGATTTGAAAAGCCGTCAACCGACCAGTTTATATGATCGTATTTTCGAGAAGCCTCACATTTCCTCTTCTTGTTTTTTTTTCCTCCTTCGTCAAAGTTTGTTCGACTAGCTTCGAAAGGTTTCTCTCGCTTTTCTCGGGTTGATTTTTAAGGAATGAATGATATCAGATTAGCGAGCAATTTTCTAGAGATGTCTGGTTTATGTGCAGTCATAAGCTCTCAAATTCGGACCCGGGAAGCCAGAGCATCAAGACACATGATGTGCAGAAAGGATGACGATCGGTCTAGCACCAAACTGTAACACAATCAGTTCCTCTTTCGTCGTATGGTGTTGCAAGTTTCACGAGACTAGCTGATGTGTCGCTAGATCCGAATCTCCGCCCGTCTTTTCAGAAAGTGCCCGAACATAGCGGATTGTTCCAACGGCCAGATTGATGATGAGATTAGCAAGTACTGTAGTGATCTTTGGAAACTCAATGTGACTCATATTCAGCATAGATTTATTCTCTTTTTTCCCCTCAAACATCCTCTTTTTCAGGCCTGAAAGTTGTTCGTTTAGCTGACGCATACCCACTTGTGGCTCATGCGTCAAAGAAAATGATTGAAATTTTCCATTTCATGAGGGGGCACTCTTGACGGATGACAACGCCGCCCACATCATCAATCTCTCGAGTTTTGAATCCATTTTGGGGCTCAGTGGCTCTAGCCATATTCGAGAGAATATGGACGAGTTTGAGTATCGTATTCTCTGCTGCCACGTGGCTGTCGACGTGGCAATATTGTGTACTCTGGAAATTGTTGTCATTGTGTCAACTTATCTGACAGGTTGGCCCCCTCCCCCGCAACTTTTACATCATCTTCAATTCGCAGGTTTCAAGCACCCGTTGATGACATGTCAGTCGTTCAACGTGTCACTTTTGGAGCGCTATAATGAGCCGACGGTGTTGTCGCAGCACAAAATCTGTACTACAAACGGACCGCTCCTCTTCTGGATCATCATCCACGTGTTCACGGATCTCATGGCGTTGGTCAGTTGATCTTTTTCGTTCTGTCTTCCTCTCAATTGGGTGAGCGGACAAGAGATACTCATCTGTGTCGACGACGGATCGGTGGAGTACGGTAGTCGGAGGAGAAGCGAAAGAAAAAATATATAGGCTATAATTCGAGTTTTGGCGACTTGACTTTCAGATCTCCATCTACACAAAGAACACGAAACTTCTACTCGGCTACTTGTTCGTCACCTCATTGGATCTTCTGATGTCTCTTGCCTACGTCGTCGTTCTGCTCGCTTTTATTGTCGTGAGCGAGCCAGTTGATAAGGTAAAATGTTAATTTCACGACTCGACACGCAACTACTACTACTACACACTTCAGATCCTAATGATGTTTATGGTTGGAATGGTCGTGTTCAAAGTCTACGAGATCCTGAGCGGCCGACGCCTCTACTGGTACCTGCTCTGGCGCCAGGACAACATGATGACTCCGCGTTCGGCTCTCGTCAAACACGACGACAACAATGTATTCCAGTTTTAACCCGTCTCATTCATAGCCTCAGACTTTTGAATCGTGTGAAAGAATAAAGGAAAGCCCGCGGCGATCGTTGATCCATTTTCGTTCTCACATTCTCCGACGTGCACGCTGATCTTTATCGTCTAGGTTGAGAAAAAGGGGGAAGAAGGAAGAAGGATCGTGCCGATATGTGTCAGGATGGTTCTAGTTTCGACTCCGCCCATTTCTTGTCCTTGATGTCACGAAATTGTATGAGTGGCAAGAAAAACAAACTGGAATTTGAGGAAGATGACGTGTTGTTGTTCATATTCTATACATTCAAGTAAACGTTTTGTCACAGAGATACTATATTTGTTCAGTTCGAGTGGAAAGGGCGTTCTGCACCATGTATGGAGGAAACTGAAACAGAAGAAACACAGCCCTTTCGAAGATGATCTCTCACTTAATAAGTAAGTTGTAGACTATTGCTTTAACTCGATTGAACCAATGAACCATCATGATATCTAGGGGCTCCACGACGTTTAATATCAGACTTTTTTCACCCCACTGATTGGTATATCAACGATCGTATGACTTACTACGCATTAGAAAAACGTCGTGGAGCTCGCACAAAAAAGAGGAATCTAGAATGTTCTATTATAGGGGCACCGGACAGAAAGGGCGCGCTGTTCGCAATCTGGCAGAATTTCTAGGCCGCGAAGTAATTTTCCACTGAAAACGTGGCCTAACTTTTCAAACTCGGCCCCGAGGTCGCTCAATTTGCACTGCAAAAAGAGTTTCTCAACAGAGCGCCATTTCTGTGCGGTGCCCCTATAATAGACGAACTTACAGTATCCCTCTCTCTCCTCCACCTGCTTGCTTTTCCTGTGGAACAAAACGAGATCGGTCGTTCAATTCGGAAAAGCCTTACTGATGCGAATCTCAACCGTCGACCAGAATAGATGCTTCTACACGCCGGTCTTGTCGAGTATAAAAGGCGACGGGGAGAAGTGCAGATCAAAAGTTCTCCGAATGGCACTTTCAAACAAACAATACAGCCGGCTGGACGAGGGTAGGTCTCTCTCATCAAACGTGGAGCTGAGTGGCTAGAGAATGTGATATTCCAGCGATGGCGCCTCCGAGATCACTGTTCAAAACGATCGTATTCCTAGTTTTCGTCGGTTGCTCGTTTCTCTTCATACACACTTTGATGAGCAGAAGTGGCGACAGAGAGAACGGCCAAGAGTTAGCGTCGCCGACGTTCAAAGAATTTTATGAGTGCGTCTACCCAAAGCTGTACCCCCTCAAGGGTAACTATGAAGAGGTAATTCCTACAATTCCTTCTTTTTGTCTAATCGCATATTCCTTCAGTTCTGGTACTCGTTTGTCAACCTCACAAAAGAGTGTGATAACTTGGATGCATTAAAGGCTCTGGATATTCGTCCTGTCGAGAATACCGACGAGGTGAAGTATGTGGCGTATCCAAAAAAGGTACGTCAAAATGTCTAGTCGATCTAGTCTAGCTACCGTAGTCTAGAGAAATGTTTACAGGATGAGGACATCACAATGGTCACCCTTGGAGTCGGTCATGACGTGGATGCAGAGGTGAAGCTGAAGGAATTGTATCCTAAAACCGAGTTCTTCGGGGTAGACCCGATCGGAGAGGGAAACAAAGACATTTACGAACGAAAGTTGAACGGAACCTTCTTCCAAATCGCTGTCAGTGGGAGTGGAGGCATGTTCAAGTCGCATGTCTTTAGAAGTGAGTCTTGCCGCATCTCTCCTAGTTATCACAATATCACCTGCAGAGGGTTACGGTAACGAGATGACAATGCACATTGGCGCCGGATATTTCTTCGGCGAAATGCTGCGAAAACCGAAGATTGACGTGTTGTGGATCGACACGGAAGGCCACGAATACACTGTTCTGGAACTGTTACACCGCGGCGGCGAGTTTGAGAAGAGAGGAGTGAAAGTGTGTCAGATGAATGTGGAAATGCACAAGGATACGTACAAAGAGTCGCAGGGCGAGAAGCAGAAGTTCCATGATTTCGTCTGGAAAGTACTCGAAGACGGAAAGTACGTGATGCTGAAACCGTTCTTTGTCTCTTGGAGGAACAAGGGATTCATTCGGACGTTCATCGTCAATGTCGCCGATAAGCAGTGCACGGATTTGTATTTGAGCTAACTCTTTCTTGAGATTGTTTGGAACATCAGTGTTTTCGGGTACTATTTGTTTGATAAATTATTCACGATTGCAGTCAAACTTGTGTCTTTTTGTTTAGCGGAAAGGAGCACAAGTTGCTAAACACTGAATTTTGGCAACTGAGAAACATTCAGCAGTCATTAGTGTCTACAATACTTGCAGGAAATGAGGCTCCGACCATATTTAAGACTTTCCAATTGCGAGTTCTTCTTCAATACAATCTTGCACCTGATCCTGAATGTCCCCCGTACAAATTCTGAATTCAGCTTCTTGTCTGCCCGCCCCCACACATCTACCGTACCTTCTCACTAATGTGTAGCCTCCGCGTGTCCAATGAAACAAATTGTGTTCCGATACGGAAAAGCCGCGATATGTATCTTCTGAAGAATCGCTCAGATTCCAAAAGGATATAAAGGAAAGGACAGTAGTGAGGCAAGAGTGTTTGAACAGAATAAATCGCTGACCCTCCCCCACCCGTTTTCAATGGCCATTCAGTTTTACAGTCGACTAGGACATCCATCGAATCGAGCATTCGCACTTCTACTTGCAGCTCTCCTCTGCTCTTTTTGGCTCTCGATCTCATTTCTACAAGACAATGCTCTAATAGAAGTACGAACTGCATCACCAATTTTCCAAGCGTACAACGAGTGCGTCTACCCAAAGTTGGAGCCATTCAAAGGCAACTATGAGCAGGTGAGTCTATTTGAATTCGTTTACGAAAACTCGAGGTGTCGATTACAGTTCTGGCACTCATTTGTGAATTCAACGAAAGAATGTGACGATTTGGACGCCTTAAACGCGTTGGACATTCGGGTAGTGGAGAATCGAGATGAGGCGAAGTACGTTGCGTTTCCGAAGAAGGTAAGCGAATTTGGCAAATAAGAGGGTTTGGTTGCAAGGCGTTCTTCAGTTTGAATGTTCAGAACGAAGCCATCACAATGGTGACGCTTGGAATCGGACATGATGTGAGTGCTGAGATCAAGTTGAAGGAGGCAAGTCATTTCCGTTAGCGCACAGTCGATGACAAGTCGTATATTTCAGCTCTATCCAAACACAGAGTTTCACGGAATTGATCCGATTGATGAGGGAAATCGTGATTTATACCAGGACAATTTGGGCGGATCGTTCTATCAAGTGGCCGCCAGTGGCAGTAGTGGCATCTACAAGTCGTTCGTCTTCAGAGTGGCATCTGAAAAGTATAGTAGTGAGTACACACTTTTCGCTTTTATACATAGTCTAGCACTCTTCCTTTACTATTAGACACTATGGAATTTTCTTACAGAAGGCTACCGAGACGAGATGACAATGCACATTGGCGCCGGATATTTCTTCGGTGAAATGCTGCGAAAACCGAAGATTGACGTGTTGTGGATCGACACGGAAGGCCACGAATACACTGTTCTGGAATTGTTACACCGCGGCGGCGAGTTTGAGAAGAGAGGAGTGAAAGTGTGTCAGATGAATGTGGAAATGCACAAGGACCTGCACGAAGAGTCGCAGGGCGAGAAGCAGAAGTTTCATGATTTCGTCTGGAAAGTACTCGAAGACGGGAAGTATGTAATGTTGAAGCCGTTCTTTGTCTCTTCGTACAAAGGATTCATTCGAACGTTCATCGTAAATGTGGCGGATAAAGAGTGCACGGATTTGTATTTGACACCTGAATAAACGGATTAAAAATGCGTTGCTTTGTTAGTTTCTATTTTGTATTTCAAAACATGAAAGTGAAACAAACAAAGCGTGAACTTGCCAGTTGAAATTGATAAAATTGGTATTTGTCCATCCGCCGAAAGCTTCTCAAACGACATTCCGTTGTTCCGCACTGGCGCGTTGTTTATCGTAAATCTCCACTAATTTTTTCTCACACTCCGCTTATTTTTTCCCGTTAAAAAGCAAACAAATTGGATCGAAAATGACATCACATCTTATGCAAAGTCTCCCTGTAAGTTATTGTCAACTAGAAAATCTCAAATTTAAATAGCTCCATTTTTCAGGGTGGTTTGAAATTGAGCGAGCTCGTGACGAGGCGGACAGTGCTATCAGTAGCCGCGGGCATCGGAATAGGACTTGTTTTTGCAAATTTTCTCAAAATGTACGTTTCCTGTTTAGTAATTACTTAAGTTTCTTCAGTAATCTGGTGATTTGTTTGTTTCCAACTGAAATCCGTATTCATTTCAGGTGGAGAAAGCGAAGAGAGTTGCGACTTAGCAGCATAGAGCAACAACTTGACGGAATGGATATTTCAAGAGAGTCAGAAGCTTCTCAACCGCCTCCTTCGCTTCGACGGAGTCACAGTGGTCGTGGAATGCGACCGAGCTCTTCTCAAGGCAACGAAAAAGGCAACTCTTTGAGAAATAGTATGAGACAAAACTCGCAGCGCAGCATAAGCCAGAATCCAATCGAAGCAGATATTCATAGCGGTCAGGAACTGTGCACAGATCTTCGAAAAACCATTGAAAAGGTGCATTTCAATCTGGAGATGGTTAAGAATCGAAGCAGCAAAGATATGGAGAGATCGATCAAGATTGAGGCAATTCTGAAGGGATTGAAGCAGGTCGAGGACGAGATCGGACTGCTCATACCGCAAATGGAAGACTTCAGAGATGAAAGTGAGAAAAGCATTTGTCCTCAAGTCATCAACAAAAAATATATTCCAGACGTCGATTTCTATTCTATAAGTGGTTCCGGACACGCGGGAAGTGTTCGAACTGGTCGATCTCGCACCCTTTCCGTACTTTCCGACGATTCGTTCCGATCGGCGGTAGAGGAATTCGCCTGTGACATCGATGATATCGACTTTCCTAGTGAAGCGGCAAATTTGGAGAAGAACGAGTTGAAGCTCCTGGACGAGGGCATGCAGGCGGCCCTCAATGGAGAAGTCAAGTACCGTAAAAGTCGAATGGACTTCTGCAATTGCGAGAGCGAAACCGACTTTGCCGCCAAACTTTATTGCGTTCGACAGGCTCTTACAGTAAGATTTCGTTTTTTCTCGGATTTAAACCCATTTCAACATTCAGAACGCCCTGAAAGACGAGCACAAACGAGTTTGGCTGGCAAAGTGCGGTCGAACATTGCTAGCTGATTTTATACGTCACACAAAACAAGACCCGATGAAGTTCTTCCAAGCGTACGACGAAATGCTCGAGTACGTGGCGACGGAGAGGAATCAAGAGCAACTGCGACAGGATGTCGAGAGCCGCGGTGTCTGCGAGACCGGATTCTACGATGTCGCCATTGATTTCATCATTCTCGACGCGTTCGAAGATCTCAAATCACCCCCGTCCGCTGTGTATTCGGTCACTAAAAACTATTTTATGTCGATGTCGATGAAGTATTCGACGTTGAACACTATCATCTGGTCGATTATCAAATCGAAGCGTCAGAGGCTCAAAAACCCGGATGGCTTCATCGCAAAGTTCTACAACATCTCGGAGACTGTCATGCCGGCGATCACTCTCGGCTTTCTGGGAACAGACGAGCGGCTAGGCGAGCTCTGTCAATACTTCAAAGAACAAGTGGTTCAATTCGTGCTCGACGTCTTCAATACGCAAAGAGTTTGCTATCGTTCACTCGACGAAATGTCCGAAGATGTGTGGATCGTGATGAGGAATCGATTGGAGGCCGTGCAGACCAGAATGAGCAATGAGCTTTTGCCTGCTTAATTTATACCATGTTTCCGAGTTTTAGATTAATAATCATCATTGTAATGCGTCTTTAACTTTTCGGCAAGGCGGGCCATTTCCCCTTTGAGAAAACACGGGTTATCATCACTCTTTCCCCTTATCTCACTCATTGTTTGCTTATTTAATAGGGTATATAATTGAATTAATGCTTTAGTTATCAAAAGGCGTTTCTAGGCGAATAAAGACTCAACTTTTTTCATCATGCAAAATTTATTTGAAAGAAAAATTGTTCTTTTTTACAGAAAAATGATTGAGGGGTTTAGGTTCAGAAGACTTTGCCAAAAAGACGTCTTCTGGCGGATGGATCGGCGTCCAGCGATGCCTCCAAAGCCTCCCATGTATCGTCAACCGATGAGGAGAACGCTGGTGGAGCAGCTGGAGAAGCAGAGGACAGCTCGGATCCGTCGTATCCTGGAAAATAGTGTTCACAGTTGGGGGAGGGTGGGCTTAGGATCCAGATAGTGCAAAGCAGACTAATTGAGCTCATAATATGCCCGAATAGCGTCACCTCGATGAGAAGAATCGACCGGAACTGGTGCTCCGTAAACACCCTGCGCTGGGGGCAGATTTGCCAGGAACGGGTTGGCGGCGCCGTACGAAAGGACTGGTTTGGAGGCGATCATGAAGGGGACCGGGGCCGCTTGCTTATGAGCCACAGCTTGATGTCCTTGACCATGATGATAATGCGCCGGAGCAGAACCGTGCTGATGTTCAAGGAGCGGAGTGGGTGGAGTTGGAGTAGAAGTTGCCACAAATCGGTGTGGAATTGGAGCCGGAGCAGGAGCCGCAAGCCCATAGCTGCTACCGCTTTCCGCGCCTGGAGCACTGGCTCCGTAGATTTGAAACGGACGTCCGACAGTTTGAATATTACTGTATCCAGCGTTCGTCGGCAGGTACTGCGGGTACGGATAGTAGTTGTGCGGCTCCGGAAGCACTTTGTACGACTGGGTGAGCACTGGTGGTTGCTGCTGCTGCTGATGTTGGTATCCGGACTCGGAGACATGAATCGGAGCAGAAGTCACTGTGGGACTACGGTAGTCGGCATTCGCATTGGCTCGGATGAGAAGTAGGGAAAAGAGAAGGCAGAAACGAGCTGCGGATGACATTATCTGGAAAGGAACAATGTTTTTTTGCGTGGACAGATGTGGTATTGATCGGCGTATCACACACAGAAACGTTTTCAAGAAAAGAAGTAGCCTACTCAACTTTGAACCAAAAGTTTCGGGTTGGAAAACCAGAGGAACTAATGCTAAAGAGGAGAAGGAATGGTGGTGTGAAACTCCGAAACCATGTCCTCTTATATAGTAACTTTGCACCATGTCCGCACAAACCTGTATTCATCACAAGTGAAATCGAATTCATTGTCTGTTTAATCCAATAAGCTTCTCCTTCTTCTGGGCTTTCAAATGCTTTTTTCTTCTTCTTCTGCTTCTCTGAAAGTGTGTGTAACCTTCGCATTATGCTTCTTCTGTTCAATGTTCAGTTGAGGCAAAAGTGATGTGACGATCATAATCCGTTTGGCATTCTTTTTCCTCTCTCGAAGTGCGAAACCTTGATCTTCTGTCGCCTTTGGTTTGGTTTGCTGGGGACGACTCTGTGACACACACACACAATTTTATGGCTTCAATTTTGACGAAAAAGGCCAAGGACGCGGAATAATTTAATTTTGAAAAGAAGATGAGTTGTAGTACGTTTGGTAGCACCAACCACATCGATTTGAAAAGTTAACTGTATAAACTTGTTAGGGCAAGAAGGACGCGAGGGACATTTCTGGAGGAAACCTGAAGCCCGCTCTTGGCATTTTGACTAACTCCCGTTTCCGTCTTTCGCCACGTGGAGGCTTAGTCATTGAAGGACTTAGGATCGTCGGCAGACGATCCGTGTACCGGCAAGAAGACGAATTCAAAAACGAAGACGCTTCCAAAACATGTGATACAAGCTCAAAGTTTGTTCAGATTTTAAGTCAAGTAGCTTATCTAACGCTTACAGAAAGGAAATTCTTGATCTCAGATTCTCACGGGATTTCTTTTTTTTTTTTTGAAAAAAAGGAAGCTCTTTCAATGACGTTTCTAATATCCACCTCGATAATATGATAAATCTCCTCGCTGTGCCTTATGAGTGTGGTTGGTTCTTCTTTCACAAGATTGTAATCCAACTCTCATCATGAGCCTCTTCTTTTCGCCGTTTTCAACAACAGCTCGCGTAGTGTTCGAACTGAATTACAGGTCTCTTTTTTCAAGAGTGGTAGGCGATTCGAACATCCGCAATGCCGAGAAATCGTCGGCTGTCGCTTTGGATGACGGACGATGTGCAGTTTTTGAGGAGTTCTCCAGCCAAGAAAGTGAGTGATCTTTTCAGGTAATTTTCGGCAAGTTGCCGCATGAATCGGCATCCGTGCCGTGTTCTGCGGAAAAATGCTGTAAGGGTGCCGATTCCGAGCTTGCTACGCGCTGAACCCTTGCTACTTCCTTGCTTCAACTCCTTGCTGCTCCCGTGCCGCTCAAAAACCTTGCTTCTCCCCCATCCCACTCTTTTTCTCAGTTAATTTTCGGCAAGTTGCCGCATGAATCGGCATGGGTGCCGACTAGAAGCGGCATCCGTGCCGTGTTCTGCGGCAAATTGCTGTAAGGATGCCGATTCGGTGCTGAGCCCTTGCTACTTGCTTGCTTCAACTCCTTGCTGCTCCCGTGCCGCTCAAAAACCTTGCTTCCCTCCCATCCCACTTTTTCCTGTTGCTCGCCCTATCCATGCTGATGCATGCCCACCCCATGCTACCGTAGAAACTTGCTATTCACTTGCCGCACTTGCGGAAAATTTCCTCAGAACATTGTCCAAAAACTTAACTCTAAGCATCTCCAAAGCAACCGAGAATGGTTTCAAAACGTCGCAAACATTGATTATAGCCCTGTGCCCGCTCCCCCTATTCTTCCGTCACTCCCCAACAATTCTTTGCTCTTTCTCTTCCTCTTCTTCCTCCCTCATCATCGTCGTCTTCCTTTCATTTTGTGTTCTAAACGCCCGACACAAAGAGAATCAGTCTCGCTGCCAGTCAGTTCAATTTCTAATTTGTTTCTTTTGCCTGCCCCAACCATCAAACCGAGAGGATAGGAAAGAGCGCAATTCTCGTTCGGTTCAAGTGTGTGCGCCTGTCTAATCCCACGCCTTCTTCTTCTTTGCATTCTTCTTCTTCTTCATCTTCTTCCTCTTCTTCCACAATCACTCGAATTCTAAAATTCGTCTGAAATCGAGCAGAGAATGGATAAATTAACGTTGGGCCCGTTGATTGCACAGCAGCGACGTCGAGGCAAACGAAGAAGTTTGACAGTTACGGTAAGGGTTTTTGGCTTGAAGTTCAGCGAAGCGATCAGCGGTCCCTCCCTCTTCCTAATCCTGACGCTGCTTTCTTTGCAGAACTGAATGTCATTGACAGCTAAGCAAACAGGTGAAAAAAAAAGAGTTTTCTCAGAACCACTAACGTCATTTTTCCGAATATCTTGCTCCGCACACACACACACACATACACATATTGGAAGCAATTCTGTGAAATGTTAAGAGAACATGAATCCAAAAGTCAGAATACATCTGTGTGTGTGTTAGTAGCGTGGAAAGTGGCACACTGCTTCATGAATCGTTTCAATTGGCACTGTGCACAATATTAGGCTGCAAGAACAGAAATGAGCGGAGTTCATCGATTCTAGCCACCAGAATCCAGTGATCCCGATCCCGATCCGGTATTCGCTCCAACCTGAAACCGGATACATTTCAAATACTCACTTCAACATCTACTATATCTACTTGAACCCCGTACCCCCCAGATCTAGGTCATACCTCCCCCTCCGTGTCAATTTTCAATTTCCTATTTCGCTCTCTCCACACACACACACACCACTACTATTATTGTCACGTCACAAAGAATGGTGAGTGTGGTCCGTCATTTTGACACATAAATGGGCGCCGTAACCGCTTATTTCGGAACGAGTGGAAACACGAGTTCAAATAGACGAGTAGAACACCTGTCTGACGAACATGACGTGGCACTGCGGTCGTCTCAGATGATACATTTGTCGTCCCCCCCCCCCGCTCGCTTGTACGATTTTGTTTCAATCGGTGTCTGACACACAACAATTTCATTCCGAAAATAGGAAAACAGCAGGTGCAAAGTGTCTGACATCGTATTTGGCCGCTGAAAAACATTGCTTACGTTTGCTTTCCGAAAAAACGCCTCAAACAGTAATCGTTCTGTGCGTCAACAAGATTTCGAAATCCACTCGATTTGAGTAGTTAGTTGTCTTTACCGAATTGAACCTGGCAGTGACGCAACCGGATCCGAGACTAGAATTCTTGACGTGATGATGACGGAGGCATTTTGACAATCAAGTAAGTGATCAGGAAAGCATGACGTGACACTGTATGGCAGTGAAGCTCATGCGAATGCTCTCGAACACAACAGACTAGGATGGACCGATGACAACTAACTATTGGCTGACAACGTTCTGTTAGACGTATGTTAACAGTGCTCACTGCTCATCTGACTACGTTCCGATGTGGAAGAGGCGTTGGGGTAGATTATGATATTTTGGGCGTGCATAATCTGCTGTAGGCTAGAGCCAAAAAAGCAGGCAGTTAATAGTATTTTTCCTATTCAGTTTGATTAAAAGTCGATGCGGAACAAGCCGGGCTTTCTTTGCTGTTTCGATCTTTCTGTGTACTTTCTATGATCTAGCACCGAGCCGGGAGACTTAGAGAACTCGGAAATCCGTGCGATCATGCCAAATCAGCCCCATTTTTGCCGTGTCTTTTCAAACTCTCTGATCATTTTTCATATCCATTCCTCTTTGCCACCCCCGAAAAGGCGTGTCCATTATTCTCGTTCTCTCTCTCTCTCTTCCTCTTGTCTTTCGCATCGAAGCGACGCTGCGATCTGAGCGCCACAAGAGACGGAGAGTGGCGAGCACCTGCTCCGGGCGTATGCACCTCCATTATATTATCAGCCGCCACCATTGCCAACCCCACACAGAGCTCCGCTGAGCTGGCCGGTTCTTCTCCTCCTCCTCCTCCTCCTCCTCCTACTCCTACTCCTACTTCTTCTTCTTCTTCTCCTTCGTCTTCGTCGTCGGAGTCCTAGCTTATCCGTCTCTTCTAATATTGATCCCCTTCGACGGATTACTGTAGTCACTTTCGAGTCTTGTCGTCCGGACGTGAGCGGCGCACAAGACGAAACGAGAGTCGCGTCGGGCGTAGATGGCTATTTCTCAAACTGTGATGCACAAGTTACAGTTCGCTCGAGGCATCGGCCAACGCGAGATGCTGCGTGCCAACACTCTACCGTCGATCACTCGAGCAAAGGTGAGCCATTTTGGCGGTTTTCTACGCGCCAATGCATTCTGCAGCAGCAGCAGCAGCAGCTACACGTATGCATATCATGATTATTCAGCTCGACCCACTCGCTCTCATGCATTCTTAAAGATTTTCTCATAGAACCGTTTTCAAGAGTGCGTGAGAAAACGAACGAGTGCGTTGCGGTTGTGGCAACAATTATCTGTAATCACACATTCGATAACTTTTTGATAATTTGAATTGCCCGGTCGATTCCAATTCCTTCACTTTTCCAGGTCGGATGCTTCGCCCGTCTCAAAATCTACGAGGAAAACGCGCGATTCGTGCTGATCTGCATCATTCTCTTGAAATATCTCGCGTTCGGCGCCGCTCTCTTCCATTGGCTCGAGTGGCAGAACGAGGTCGAGGAGCGGAACGCGGTAAGACGTCTTGATTGATTGACAACACCATAACACGCGAACAAAAAACCGAACACCTCGGTTTGTATATCTTTGTGCAATGAATGTGTACAATTGAGGAGCTGTGCCTTACACACACACCCAATCAGCTAGACTAGGGCCGAGTGCGGATTAGCGGTGATAATCCTTTGGGGTAGAAAAATCCTGCCGGCTATTGTGCTCGAGCTCGCGAGATCCGGAAAGCAGCCGAATGCATCGCGGGCTTTCTTTTTCTCAATCAACACACCGACCGACCAAAACCCAATCAAATTCCATTATAGCGCTTGGCGTCTGTCGGGAACAGCCAAGATTGATCTTGGGGAAGGGAGGGAAATGCTGATTCGTCGGTGCGTATACAGATATTACTCATTCCTTGTGCGAAAAGCTCCAAACGATAGATATAGGGGGGGTATGAATTTCAAATGTGATACGCCGCCAATACTCTGGAGAACTACGTAACCGCAACGCCCTTTGTGCTCTTGTTTGCTCTCTGTTGTTTTTTGTTTCTGCTGGGTTTCGATTGGAGCGCACGAATGAGTCAGTGCCGGAAACATGAACTTTTTATCTTTTTATTCACACAAAGACTCTCGCGCTCGCACTCTTTATCACCATTGGCAACCGACAATTGTCCAGAGTCCGCTATAGCGGTGTCAGTCGTCCGAGAGAGAGAATGCGCGCGCGGAAAACGACAGAGAATGTAGTAGCAGCGAGGAAAACAGCCCACCGAGACACAAGTGTTATCAGAGAACTTTTGAAAAGACAAAAGAGGGATGTTGGCGGTTTTCGCAGGTATTCTGGGTATTTACAAGCGTGCACGCCATCCCAAGTTTAGAGAGAGAAACTAACAGATTCTACTTACAGATCGAACAAAGGTTGGGCGATTATCGAAAAGAGTACTGCAAGAGGAAACCGTTAAACGAATGCGATTTCGATGAAATGGTCCGGTTCATTGCCGACGGTACAACTAGCGGCCTTTTGAACACACGTGCACGCTTCGATTGGCTCGGCGCCTTGTTTTTCTCCGCCACCGTCATTTCGACGATCGGGTTCGGAACGTCGACGCCTCGGACCCCGCTTGGTCGCTTCATAACCATCGTGTACGGAGTGGTGGGCTGCACCTGCTGCGTGCTCTTCTTCAATCTATTCCTAGAACGGCTCGTAACTGGAATGTCGTATATTTTGAGGTATGCTAGCTGGAATCAGCGGATGAACTATTAGTCGTTTGTAGAAGTCTTCGTGAGCGGAAAATCCGGTTCAGACTTAAAGAATCTGGCAATAAGCCGGTGACGCTTCTCCTCAACAACGAGGACTTTAACGAGTCTTCAAGGTAACTGGAATTTTGTGAAATTGCCACCAACCCCCGCTCTTTCCAGCTCTTGTGAGGGTCACATGGACAATTGGCGTCCATCTGTCTACAAAGTGTTCTTCATCCTCTTCTCCATGTGTCTTGCGCTTATCACCGCCTCCGCGGGCGTCTATTCGATCATTGAGAACTGGCCTTACATTGATGCTCTTTATTTCTGCTTCATCAGGTATCTATCTAGATAATTCCTCTCAAAAACTACTTCAAAATGCTGTGTTTTTTCTTTCAGTTTTGCCACAATCGGCTTTGGTGATTACGTCTCAAACCAGCAAGATGTGACCAAGATGAGCCCCGATTTGTATAGGTATGTCTTCATGAGGGAAGTCCATCAAAGTATTCCGATTCCGATGCCTTCAGATTCGTCAATTTCTGCCTTCTGACACTCGGCGCCTGCTTCTTCTATTGTCTCTCAAATGTATCGTCAATTGTGGTGAGACAACTTTTGAACTGGATGATCAAGAAGATGGATGTAAAAGTGGATGACCGATCGTTTCTTTGTTTCAAAAAGAAACGACGTTACATGGGGCTGGGACTGAGACCGCCAAAAGGTAGACGGATCTCTGGCAGAAGCGAAAGACACCTGAACACACATTTCAGGCTACGACATGACATCGGAAAGATCGTCGGTGGACTACGCAGATGGTCTCCTCTCGCTCAAAGAGTTTCTGATGAACAATCAGAGTTCGATGATTATGCTCCAGAAGCAGCTGATCAAGAGCGCCATGAAGAATGTGGTGGAGAATGAGGAACAGAAAATCTCAGCCACACGAGTCGGACCGATGGGCATTCTGGATGAGGCGTTCGGTGATGAACCGTAGACTGTTGCGGGTAGCTTCACAAGTAGATCTTCTCTATGTTTTCCGGGTTTTCCACACAATTGTTAGCTTATATCATCATCACCTTTTGATCTCATTCGTTTCTCTCGGGTGTCTTTGGTTTGAAAAATAAAGTTTTTGTGACAAATCTTTGACTTTTTTCTTCGATGTTGGGTGAGAACCCTTATGGAATCTTAGCGCAATCGTGAGAGAGTTTGAGAAGAGTGGGATTGTTCACACGCGATCAATGATTATGATGGCATCAGATATATATCATTGATGACGTGGTTTCTTGCAGAAAATCGATAATGATATTGAAAGTCAGCCGAGAATTCAAGTTTCACGTTTTGGTAGATAGTAGGACATTTGAAATTGTCTTTTAGAGATTCCGATCTCTTTGGCGGCTTTGTACATACACAGATATCTCTCTTCCCATCCTTACCCCGAACAACCAAAAAAGAATGCGTTGTTTAGATCTTGGATGATCTCCTAGTACATTTATTCATTTGTTTTCCAAAGGATTGGAAAAATGATGATACTTAGAAACAGAAAAATTAGCAATACATCTCCATTCGTTGTTTTTGCGCTTTCCACTTTCTTCATCTTCAGTTGTATTGTTGTTCTGTAAGTTTACGGTGATTTTGGCAAGAAAGCAAACGAATATTGTAGACTTTCGTTCCTTTCACACCTGGAGAACCAAAGGTCGACGGACAAACGTGTGAGGGTAAAGTCAGCAAAAGGATACGTCACATTGGTGGAACTCAATGAACAGGTTGGCTGCTCAGAACATTAAAAGTGTTATTGGTTGTTCAGGTGTACAAAAAGTATGGATATGAAATTGTGCGGTCAGTGTTGCCCATTCCAAAAGTTCGAATGATCGAAGAGCCGTCTTGTGAGAATGTATTTCGGGGGTGGTCCCGAGTCGCAAAACAGCCACAGCCGAATGAGCCGCCGAAGAGAATACCAGAGCATGTTCGGCGGGATTTTCTGCTCAACGGCTATACTTTTGTCCAGTATGTGAGTACGAATCAGTCTTGTGTTGATCGGATTACGTTCATGAGATTTCAGGTGTACAGCAATGACAAAAACTCGCCAAACGGTCAGAGACCAACGCGTTGGGACGAACTATCGGAGATTATCAATTATGGACCGAGAAAAGTGGCGGATATGGGATATGGAAATGATGGGAGTGCGTGGCATGAATGCAGTAGAGACAAACTGAACAAAAGGTTTACAGTGTCCGTTCATCACGCGATGAACGAATATCGATTGGATGGAATGAGAGGTTTGGTCGTTGGAAGTATGATACCGTGGGTGGAAATATTTGCGCTACAACACGGAGCCAAGCATGTGCTCACAGTTGAATACAATCAACTGAACATTCAACACGAGTTCAACGATCGCATCGCCTCAATTCACCCCAATGAGCTGGTGAATGAATGGCGAAAGTACGCTGATTCGTTTGATTTTGCTGTATCGTTTTCATCAATCGAACATTCTGGAATCGGAAGATACGGTGACCCTGTGGATCCTATTGGAGACTTTAGAGAAATGCTCAAGATCAAATGCTTGCTGAAACCCGGAGGTAACAATCCGGTTTCAAGACTCAACGGTTCAATTCAATTGTA
The DNA here is from genome assembly GCA_946814055.1 of Caenorhabditis sp. 36 PRJEB53466. Taxonomy (NCBI): domain Eukaryota; kingdom Metazoa; phylum Nematoda; class Chromadorea; order Rhabditida; family Rhabditidae; genus Caenorhabditis; species Caenorhabditis sp. 36 PRJEB53466. Next base: position 7,907,869 of record CAMPFS010000005.1, on the reverse strand, counting down.
GGCCTGTTGTTCTTCGGTGTTCCTTTAGGTGAGGATGGACTCGTTTTCAACCTACACCGAGTGTACGGTCCTATCCGGTTGGCAATGATGTTGCATGGATTCGAGTTGGTTGCCGAGTTCAATGGAACAAGTTCTCGTCCAATTTCTTTGAATGATTATGCTCAACTTTTTCCGGGTTCGAAAACTACTCTTGTACAAAACACACTTGTCTTGCGGAAGCAAAGCTACGTTTGAATGCGTCTTTTCTCAAATAATAACTTGCTCATATCATCGATCAATCTGTGAATGCCGCTAGTCGAGGCGAAACAAGAATATCTGTTACGTTATGCTAGTTTGTTACAGTACGAATCAGACTACATGGATTTCAAGCGCGTCTAATGCTAACGAAGAAGAACCAGATATTGTCAGCTTCTCCTCTTATCCTCTTATCCTCACCCTGTCAGTTGCCATTGGAAAAAGCGCTGATTGATGACAATGTTCCGCCAATATCAATGGCATTCCTCGCACCTGCCGCTTGTCTGACTTGTGTCTGATCATTGGTGATATTGTGAATTCGGGTTCTGGGTACCGTCTAGATCAGTTTGAAGGTTGGGAAAGTGAAAGCTGAACAATTTTGGGGTATAAAAGCAATACATTTTACGACCAAACCAGATCAGAAAATGCTCTCTCTGCGGTCGCTAATCATTCTTTTCGGCCTACTCGCCGTCGCATTGGCGTGTGCTCCTCACATGCCACAGAGACAGGTGCAGCACGGATATTGCAAGTTCTACGGTAAGGAATGACACATTTCAATTTAGAGTACAAACTATCATAGTTGAACATAGCATCTCAAACTGTTTCTATAATTCCAGTCGACGGAACAAGTGACACGACGACAAGCAGCAGCAGCCGTAAGAAGAGAGATTCTTCTTCTTCTGATTCTTCCGGATCCGGAGAAAGTGACAGCGGAAGCGGCGGAACGACCAAGTACAATCGATCAAAGAAGAAGAAGAACACAAAGTGCTACGAGTATGAGGATGGCACCAAGGACGAGGGAGCCACTCTTAAGGAGGGAGTCACTTACAGTAAGTTACTCATAAGCTAGGTACAGAACTGTTTTACCGTTTTTCAGCCGTCACTGTCACGAAGACGTCCTCTTAAACGTTTCGTTCTTTGTTATGTTTGTACATATCCAGCTATTTATTGTTCTTCGATCGCTCGCCTTGAAATAAAAGTGTATTTCTGTAGCTTTTCTGGTTCTAGTAAAAGCGTGTTATGATTGATGATCCGGCAGGGTACATAAAGATGAAAACAGAAGAAGAAGACCAAGTTTTACGAGTATGAGGATGGCACCAAGACAATCAATAATCACATTAGAACATTAGTACTACAGACAACAAAAGTTAATCAAATAAATATAATTAAATAGTAAAGTCATTAGGATAGACTTCCTTGCGAATTCGTTCGCAATACTCCAGAACCTTCGGGAAATCTTTCTCGAGAACATCAGTGATATGAGAACGGAATGGGTAGTAGACTGCCGCCAATTGTCCGAACACTGTTGCATCCACCTAAACCATACAATAATGAATATTCATTTCGATTCTGAAATACGGTTTTGGCTTACCGGAGTAATCTTGTCGCCAAACAAGTACTTTCCCTTGATAGAGTCTTCGATGACTTTGAGATCTCTGTGAAGCAGCTCGTCCAGCTCTTGTGGCTCAAAATCTCCGATTGCGCTCACTGCTCGAGCATACAATGCTCGTCCAAAAACTGCTCGAACGAGAGGGACAAGAAGGGCGGCAAGTGCTCCGGGCAGCGGGAGCATTCCAACTAACGTCTGGTAAAAGGCATCAACGGCCGACTTGTAGCGGAGCAGAATGCTGAAAGCGGGGAATCATTCATTATTGATCTTTCAGGAAACACTTGCAAAACGACATTCCCTTGTTCTACAACAGAACATCACACAACCGGGAGAAACCGTGAGAACTCACTAGAAAAGATGATTGTCAGCAAATCTGCTCAACGCGACAGCCTGCGCTTCCTGATCGGCCGCCAAAGATGGAATCTTGAAATGTTGTCGAAGACGAATCTCAATGAGATCCGAATCGGCAATGTGCTCTCCGTTCAGCTCAATGAACGGAAGAGTTCCATTTCGTGAGCGTGCAGTAGCGGTTTCCACAACCTATATATATTGGCAAAGTTGTGTTAGTTTCTGTTATTGTATATTGGATCAAATGATACCTCATACGCGATGCCATAAACTCTGCAAAGCACCTCAAGTTTCAGGCAGAACGGCGAGAGGTTCGGGCAGTTCTGGAGTCGTTTGAATTGATACAGGTAGACCGTGTCCTTTTTGTAGTCGGTCTTGCGAATCTACAAAATGACAGTGTTTCGGGCTGCGAGTTGACACGACTTACAGCCGGCTTTGGCCTAATTGTCGGTGCCGACAAAAACTTTTTGTAAACGAAGAAGCCGATGGCTCCGAGCACGAGGACGCTGGTCACTGGACAACAACACGTCATTCTGAAACGAGGATTACAGTAGTGAGCAGAGTTATATAGGCTAAAAAGAGTAAGAAGTACACAGGTAATGTCCATCATCTTAACAAACTAGAGCAACGAAGAGATGAAACCAGAAAGACGCCCGGTCTATTTATACTCGGCGCTGATCAGGGTAGACTCAAAGAGACGCAGGCACAACGATTAGTGTGTCCGCATTGTGTCGGCGATGTACATGACTGTGGCGACTGGCAGTTTCGCAAGAGTTTCTTTAGTTCTTGAGACGTTTACAGAAAAATGACTAGATAAAAACCAAGTGTTAGTGGGAAACGTGCGGTCGAAGAAACGAGAAGAGAATGTGTTTTGTGACAAAGATGGAGTTTGTGATAGGAAAATAAAACCGAATCAGTACTGATAAATCAAATAATACACGTTGTTGTTTGTGGTTGGTTTTTGGCTCCTACTTCGCAAACCGCTTCGCGACTTTTCCGAGTGTTAAAATGAAATGAGCACAAGTAGATTGTAAGTTTTAATGAACAAAACAATTAACGCGTAAAATCATTTGGATAAATTTCTTCGCGGATACGCTCCAAGTACTCCACAATCTTCGGGAAATCCTTGTCGAGAACCTCATTGACGTGCGTGTTCAGTGGATAATAGACAGAAGCCAAGTGTCCGAAGACAGTGGCGTCGACCGGCGTCAATTTGTCGCCGAACAAGAACTTCTGGTCCTGAAGATGATCCTGAATCGCCTTGAGATCTCTGTGAAGAAGGTCGTCCAGATCTTGCTCTTCGAAATCTCCAATCGCCATTTTTGATTTCTGATAAACTCTCTTTTGGAAGATTGCTTTGAAGGGTGTCACGAGTAGCGATTTCAAGACGGCTGGAACGCCAACAACATCGAGAAGCGTGTGGTAGAACTCATTGACAGCAGTCTTGTAGCGGATCAGAATGCTGAAGAAAAGAAGAACATCGATGATAGCCGGGGTTCGGTGAACTTACTTGAACAAGTGATTGTCGGCGAGCCGAGTTAGAGCGATAGAATGAGATTCCTGCACGTCGGGAAGGCACTGAAATTTGTGACTTTTTTAGCCCATCCGACACACAGTTTACACATTTACTCACCGGAATATTAAAGTGTTTCCTCAATCGTTGCTCAATGAGATCCGAGTCAGCGATGTGCTCTCCGTTGAGCTCGATGAACGGCAACGTTCCAGTTCGACCCCAACGACGTTTCTCGTCACAAACCTTCAAAAGAATACATTTTTCATTTGTGCGTAACATGGATAGCCCTCACTAACCTCGTACGGAATGTCAAAAGCTCTGCAGAGCACCTCAATCTTTATGCAGAACGGCGAGAGATTCGGCGCCTTCTTGACTCTCTTGAACTGATACAAATAGACGGTATCCGCCTTGAAATCCTTTTTGTAGGCCGCTGGTTTTGGTCGAATTCCATGAAGCTTGAAGAGCTTTTTGTAAACAAAGTAGCCGATGGTTCCAACGACCAACGCGGCGGTGATGGGACAAGAAGAGCACAACATTTTCAGTGTTCTCTGAAATATCTTTGACTAATAGTTGACAGAAAAAGTGTTACCGAAAGCCAATAAAACATTCTCATTAGTCCGAAAAATCTCATTGTATCAACAACAAAAAAAGATGATAAGCAAAAAAGGGCCAAACTAGTATATATAAATAGTGCGGTGCAAGACGAGAGATGTTGACACAATGGAGACGCAGACTCGGAAATAAGAGTGTTTCGCAATATGTCGACGAGTAAAAAGACGTCGATTTGTGACCAGATGTGGTTAGTGTTCATCACACCGAGGTATGATATCATGGAGGCTATGGATGCTGACGGAACCAAAATGTGAGCACATTATGATAACGGGAAAAAAGTTGTGTACAGCTTTTGTGGATTCACTCCGTGTGTACATAAAAACGTTAGTCCCAAACCTGATTATAAAAACCTCCACAAGTTTGTTTAATTTTTGATTTCAGGAAGCTGGCTCAAACCAAAATGCAAATGAGCAGGCTATTTGAACAGCATACTTCAACTTTGCATTCAAAGATGACTATAAAAGGAGCGTCGAGTAGTCTGTAAGCTCATCGTTTCCTTCATTTCCACATACCGTCCAAATGTGACTTTTTAGGTAACAAAAATGCTGTTCGCAATCGTCCTGGCTTCGACTCTTGTCGCTTCCGTTTCGGCTCAGACGTGTGCTAATGGTCAAGGGCGTACGACAAACGACTTTCATCAAAAGTGTTGATGAAGCATTTCTGTTTCAGAATGTCTTAGCACCAAAGTCAACAACATGGACATCTACTTCTGTCCGGAAGGAATGGCGTGTCTGAAGAATGCGACGTGCTGCGAGTACGCCGATATTCAAGTCTCCACCACCACCACTACAACCGCTGCTTCTACCTCCAGTACGTACGGCTTATAATTAGCAAATGATCATGCAAGCTATCATTTTAGCGTGCGTTGACAAGTTGAACCCATCCACCGGAGTGTCGGATTGTCCGAAGAACGCCAATCTTTGCAACAACTCGGTCTACTACGACCTGATGACTGACGTGGGTCGCTCGCACACTGAAAAGCGTTAGTCAAACTTTCATAAATTGTTGCAGCAATGCCCAAAGACGTGTGGGAGATGCACTGGAAGCAACACGAACAACAACGGCGGATCGACGAGCACCTGCGTTGACAAAGTGAACCCATCGACCGGAGTGTCCGAGTGTGCTGCCAAAGCCTATCTTTGCACCAACTCCGTCTACTTGAGCCTGATGAAGGATCAGTGTCCGAAGACGTGCGGCTTTTGCTAAATGATGTTTGGAGACAGAACAGCTAACACATTCGTTTAAAAAAATGCGAGAAATGAAGTCGTTTATTAGCCAAATAATAGAAGTGTCACAATCTAGACCCTTGGTGTCGATCTGTTTTCATTCACAAGCGGCTGGTCAGCGCCTTCCTCCACGAGGGAAACCGCTCCTTCTCCCGCCTCCCTCTCGCTTCGTTGTCCGTTGCGAAGAGTCCAAATGCGGTGGTCGGTGATGTGCTGCTCCAGATTTCTTCTCCATTCGCGAATGTATTCGGATCGAGCACGCCGTCTGTCCAACTCGAACTGCGAATAAATAAAGGGGGAGAGGACGGCGAAGAGCGTCGCAAACACGGATCCGACGCAGGAGTACATGAGGATTCGAGTGGGATGCACTGTCTTCAGACGATCGTCGCAGCCTTTGAGGTGCGAGTCAATGCACGTCGAGTTCTTGAATAGGGAGTTGAGCGGGCAACGTAGGTCTAGTTTCGACGTGAATGGGATCGATTCCTTGAGGGCCGTACTTTTCTAAAATCTTCTAACTAGACACGGTACACGGCGAACAAAAAACGTAGAAAGGGGCGTGGCCTAGCGTGCACGGTTTATCACCATTTTGGCGCGAAATTCGAAATTTAACCCCTTTTTTTCATTTTTTTTTCGTCAAAAATTACCCAAATTTTGTACGATTTCGACGATGTATAAACTTTGTTAAACTAATCATCGCGCGCACTTTTTGAGCTTAAAACGAGCACGTTTCATTCAGAAATGAATCAATTGAATTGATTTTAAGTTTTGTGCTGCAAATGCGCGAATTTCAGTCATTCGCCGATACTTTTTGCCGTTTGAACGCTTAAAATACTTGTATTAGCGTGCTTAATCACTTCCGACACTCACTTCGTTTCAAAACTATCCAGATCGGCCGGTATGAAAATTCCGAAATTGCGGCGGCGATTGGCCGCGGAGGGCGTATTGCGAAATATGCCAAAAACGTCTCAAACGCGGCGTTTTCACGAAAATTTCGATGTTTTCTCTCGTCGATATCAAACAAAAAAATATCGGAAAAGTGCTGGAATTGCGGCAATTTTCAGAAAACGCGTCTCAGATTAGGCCACGCCAGTTTCTACACTTTTGGTCGCCGTGCGGTACGCACTCCTAGAACTCACGTTATTGAATCCATAATATCTGGCTCCATCCATTCCGCAACAACAATATCGTTTCTGAATATGCGTCACATATTCGTAACTGCTCAACTGAAGAATCAGGGGTTTCAGGGAATCTCCTCACAAAAACTCACCATTTCCGGCGTGATTTTTCTAGTGGGTATTGTTACATTTCGACTTTTCGACGTGTAATTCGGATTAATTGCATGGAACTCTTTGGAGAAATTGTGCATTTTCCCGAAGCTCTCGATCACTCTTCCGGATATTTTGAGGCCCTGATGATCGTGGAACGTGAGGTAGACCCCTAGAAAAACGATTTTCTAACACTTAAAGGATCGTCGTACCAGAGAAGAAGAAAGGCAGAACAAAAATGAGGTTGATGGCGAAGGCGATGACCATGTACGGTTTGCGGAAACGACTGTGACCAATGGTGAAGAAGACGATGAGGACGAGCGAGACGAGTATGAAAAGGGCGGAAATGGATCCGAGCATCACGTCGAACAGGAAGATGTCATTCGTATTAAAAAGAAGTGGATGGTCACTGGAGGACATGGATTCCACTGTTTCTTGGAGGACTGGAAGGACAAAAGGTTGAGGTCTTAACTGATAAAACCGACCTGTGAACAGAATGCATAGCTTGATGAACAGGAAAACGAGCAGAATAGTACGAGGCTTGATCTTCATGGTTCTATCCTTTGGAGAAATGGAGAGGATACAGAACAGTTGATTAGAGACAGGTTCACGTGAGGGTTTCTGGTAACTAGGAACTCGACTTTTGCTAATCTCTATTCTCCGTTGCCAAGCCTGATCGCGGCGTGGCCGGGAGACGAGCACCGCTTCTCGAATACTTGTTGTTGAGGAATTTCCGTCCCCCTCAAAAAAGAGAGGACTCACCTCAAAACAATAGGCAGAAAAGGAATAAGGGGGTAGGAAGAAGCGCTCCCCGGAGAGAGCCTAATCATATTAATGCACTCGCCACTTCACTCCACTCGTCTTCTTCACGCCGCCGAAAAGTCCAAGGTGTCCGAAAGTTTTAGAGTTGCTACTCTAGCTTTTTTCGGAGAAACGAAACGATTTCTTCGAGCTCACACACTTTCCGCCATGGCATTGTTTCTTTTCGAAAGTGTTAGAGCTCTCCTCACCACGTTGAACCTTCTCTTATCACAACAATTTGTGTTTCCTTTGTTTCAATCAAAAAGTGTGTAATAATGATCGAATCGCCCGTACATCCATTGATCGAACCACACGACAGACTTCATTTCTTTTTCTTGCAATGAGGACATTATGAGTATTGGTAAAGCCTGACTACAAACTGTTAGGCAACAGAATCAATGACGTACGTTTTCAAAACGGGCAGTTCCAGATGTTCCAATGCTGTTAATGGCTTTGACACGAGAATTTCGAAGACGTATATTGGATTCAGGCATCAGTTTCGGCGCGGACAGCTTTCAGAGCAACGCGGAGCAAATATTTTTGAAAATTAAAAGAAAGCTCGTTAAACTGAGAGAAAAACGTGCGTTTTGCTGCCATATCCCTTTTCATAACCACATTTTTTATTACTTCCTTCCAAAAATTCTCAATTTCTTCCTCTTTTGTCTGTCTTTGTTTTGAAGTTCGAGCGATATCGTCACTGTTGTGGGAGCCGGACATCATTAATGATTTTACAAGGAAGAGGGGCGGTGGAAGGTGTTGAATTACCGTTTTTGTGTTCACTTTTCGAAAATGAATTGATGCACGTCTTGCCATTTCAAACACAAAACGAGTCATACCCATTTGCATCATTGATAACTGCTCTATGGTGTCTTGTCACTGAAAGCTCAAGAGAATTCCAACCAAGCTAAAATTACAGCCGTTTGGAGAGCACTTTATCATGAAAACGAGTACTCGAGTACATTATTCAGTCTTGATTTCTCGTCTTCACTCTTGATACTCATGAAATATTTCACAGATTCGCACCGCTGACCCTCATCTTTCTCCGTGGTTCCCAAGCTGTTTGAGAGAGTGACCGGCACCACACCTCCCCCTTTTTCCTTTTCCGCTTTACGATGAAATCGGAAGAATCTCATTCCGGACTTGTTGAAGATGAGCGAAGGTTTCAATTTCTTTGTTTGTCCGCACACTTGTCGCGTCATTTTGACCACAGGCTCGATGAGCAAAAACTAAAAGACCCCTGTGATTCTGTGGATCAACTCTTCGGTCGTTCTACCGAATTCTAAAGTCTGTGAGAATGTGGAGACCATCAAAACTAGTCCTCCCCCCAATTTCAAAGCCCTCAGGGCACAATTCTGAATTTCCATCCGCGAAAATGCGTAGCTTGATTCTTCACCAATCCGAATTCCGCTTCAAGTGTGCTCCATTTGCCAACAGCTCCTTCTGCTCCGGCAGCTCTTCTATGCAACGCGAAAGGGTAAATGAAAAATCGCTTCGTTCTTCTCGTTTTCTTCGCCTTCTGAATGAACGACGCCCCTCTTCTTATTTGGCGGAGAGTGTGAGGACGCGGGGAAAAGTGGAACGAATGAGCTGTTTGTCTGCTGTGCTGTGCTGTGCTGTGTGTGTGACCTCCTTTTCAAAAAGCGCCTTATTCTCAATCTATTTTTGTGCTCCTCAATCTCGTTGAGCATTTTTCTATTGGCTACTGTACATTTGCTAATCTAGACACACTTGAAAACGATTGTGAGCACGCATCGAAATTGTCTGACCAAAACACACGTGAACGAACTTTGTGAAGAGATTCTAATCACTAATCACCGACGTTCTTTCATGAAGATTCCACTCATAATCCCTCGTGTTCTATTGTGTTCTCGTGATGTCAGCACTTGTTAGCAGTACTGTAGCTCTTCAAAAAGAACGTGGTGGCAAAAAAATAACACGTACTCTGAAATGCATAACTGTTGCGAGAGCTTTCCGCTTTGTCGTGTTATTGTTTAAGCGTTCCCGATTCTCCGGAGAATACCCCTTCTTCTTTTATCACTTTACGCAACTTTTTGCTGTCGAGCCACCACAAACCACTTTGATTAGTTTAATTGAAAACATTGTCATCGCGCCGAATGAGATTAGGTTGGGACCCAAGTGAACTGGGTCCGCAGTGTCCGATCACATTTGCGGGAGCCCTACTCAACTTCTCAACAACAGGATGACACTCGGAAATTGGACGGTTCGGGGGGAGGCACTGAAACTGAGTGCCGGGAAGGGGGGAGGGGACTAGAAAAACACACACACACACAAGGTTTCTCTTGCTGTTAGCTAACCCGTATTCTTAACTATTGGAGGCTTGAAAGGTATTCTGCAATTGGGAAAAGAAATTTGTTTTTCTAGAGCTTCAGCTTATGATTTCAAATGAAACTTCCTTTCACGATACTTCTCCGACCGTTTCTCGTCGACAATAAGGATGTGTGAACCTTTCTCAAAACGAAAATCTGCGTCAAAAAGCAGAAACTTTCGGTGCTCGCATTCCAAATGAAGAGTAAACAGCCTTCGGGGGGGTCCTCACAAAAAAGCGCTCACTCGGATTTCATGCTCCAATGAGGAAGAATCACATCACACTCAAATAATGCGTATGTGTGTGTGTGTGTGTGTGTGTAGATCCAGAACTCAAGATTCTTCTCCTTTATGGCCACTTCTACTGTCTTGCATCGGACCTACCACCGTTTGCCTCTTTCGGTGACATTATCAGTCAAGATGAAGCCTTTTTTGCAGGCACAATTAGGCTTACAATGATTTTTGTTGAGAAAGTAAATCCTAAACCCTCAAATCTGGTCGTCACTCTAATCCCTCGCCGCCAGATTTCCAGAGCGCTCCTGAGCGAAGAAAATTGGCTCATATCCTCAAAATCAATCTCTCCCTGAGGAGAAACAAAATAAATTCATCCTTTTTTCCCGATTCGAACATTTCCGCTTGATCTCTTACGGCGCTAAAGATAGAAGCGGCGACGAATCAGATGACGTCGGAGAAGAGAACTTGAATGAATGACAGCGAGTACGTGAGTTGCGCTAGTTCTAATTGAAATTCGATACATTTTTGCGCGGATAGGTGACATTTTACAGAGAAAAACCGCAAGGCGTCAACTTCTATTTATTTACATGAAGAAAGTCTGAGCGGGGGGGCACAGTGATAGTGCTCGTTTTGAGCAGTGGAGCTAATTCGGGTGTTCTTCGAATAACATCAAGCACAAAAGTGACTTAAAATCCGTATTCTTCAGCTTATCGCAGACCACGCCCTTCTCCTCTCACTAGACCGCAAAGCTGGATATATTGAGCTGAAAACAAACCGATTTTTCGTCGGCTAAAAATGACGTAGCGGGCGGGTTAGGAAGCTCACAGCTCTGACTCTTTCCTCTACTTCCCTCCCCCGTCGTGATTAGCCTTGTCAATTTTGAGAACGGCACCGAAGAGAGAGTGTACTTCCTTTTAGGCGTTTCGTGAAAGTTGCAAGCGACTTCCAAACGAAACTAGCCTGATAGCAAACGCAAAAAAGGAGAGCAGCAGGTGCGAATAGGCAAATTTCAATTAAACCTACGCGCACGTTTTCACGCTTTCACAGCCTAAACTTTTCGAGTTTTCTCTCGTGATTGCCAAACGCACTCATCTTCTCCCCCTCCCTCCCTCACTCAATTTCCTCTCTTCTCACTCAGTTTGTCGCTGGGCTCCGCGTCGTCAAACTTTAGTGAATGAATAGATCGTAAAATGGTGAAATCGCCATCAGGGCACCGTCCTGATGACGTTGATTGAAGAGGCGGAGCCCGGCGGCCCGGCTTTAACTAGTAACTTACTCATTCGTACTTCCTATCTCTCACAGCACAAAGTTTTAGTACTACATTTCAACCTAACGTGACTTTCAGAACGATGAACTTGACCGTACTCGCTGAACTTTTTGAGGCTCGAAATCGAGCCGAAACCGAACTGATTTGTGCTCATGTAAGTTCTATATTGTAACTCCGAAACTCTAGAAACCAAATGCTTTAAGTATGAAACATATACCCCCATAAGGTTTATCCTTATCACAATTGCGACGGTGGTAGCGTCTTTGGGAACTATTGGCAATATCCTGCTGCTTATCATCTTTTCTGGTAAGCAGGTAAGTAGCAAATGAAGACACATCTTCTCTACCGTGATCTTATTCAGAACTCGAACACCCCAGCGACCCTGTATCCATCTGTACTCGCGTGCTTGGACTTTGCCATTTGTCTCGAATACATTTTGTTGTTCGGAGTGGACGCTTTGGTCAGCTATCTCAAAATTGAGGTAATGTTTCTAATATTTTGGCACATGTAATCCACAAAGAATCTTTCAGAGTCTCTTCTCGCTCTACTATCTCTACATTGTTCCGGCGTACGTCATGGCGCGAATCACTCAATTGGCGATCCCTTATATGCTCATTTTCGCCACACTTGAACGCCTCTTCTGGACCTCGAAAAACAAGTAGGCCGTTTCATTGCAGTAGTCCATTCCCATCTCCCAAAAACAAGACATTGAACTAGAAGATCAATTAGCGCAGTGCTATTCAGAAGTCCACTTCTCAAAGCATTTCACTCGTCCACCGGCCGCCACGTCACCGTCATCGTCTCCCTGATCATGTGCGTTGTACTCCGCTCCCCCAGCGCATTTGCGATTATGGTTGATGACTATCCAAACTGCCCAGACTTTTTCCGCACAAAAACCACCAATCAAAGGTGAGACGAAGAGCGCTATAGCGTAAAACTCGGAACTTTCAGGTTATGGGCACAGAATAGTCCGGTTTACCATTTCTTTGACTTTCAAGTCATGACTATTGCTCAGACCCTTGTTCCATTCATTCTTCTGGTTGCACTCAATTTGATCATTGTTCGCAGAATGTGCTCGGATAGTGTGCAAAAAGAGAAGGAGCCGGAGCATACGGAAGTGTGCTTTCAGGAGGAACGACTGTTGCCTCAGATTACTCCGGTGCACAAATCTTCCACAAGTAAGAGCACTTGCAGAGAGCTACAGTAGTCATGTTTTTCAGCCATCGGACTGTCATTCCCTCCACTGAAAAGCATGGCTCCAGCGGTCAGAAGTGCAGTCTTCACCATGGCCGCTATCGTCACTTCCTACCTGATTTCGAACGTTCTTCACCTGATTTTAACCGTTTTGGAAAGGTGTCTCCTTCTAAAGTACTTGAACTATATGTACTAAATACTATCCGTTTCCAGGTCCGGTCACGAAATCTTAAAATCCGATGAAGACCCCCAACTCTCGTCCACTTTCCACACATACTTCTCCGACTTGGTCTCGTTAGTCTACATGTTCACTTCGGCGATCCGAATCGTCATCTACTACATGTGTAATCCGAAAATCAGAGGAGACTTGATCGACTTTTTTGCTAACCGGAAAAATGCAGTTTATTTGTGATTGAGATTGTTTAACTCTTGAATATCCCAGTGCTACACACGTGCAGCGGGTTCTCCTTCGATCTCTATCATTTCATTTTCATGAATAAAGGTATTGCAAGAGAAGTGTGTTCAACAAACTCAATGGGAAAACAGAGAACAAAGTGATAAGACGGTGAGTATTCCCAAAACGTGTTCATTTTCCGTTCCCTTCGTCCAGCTGACTCCGCCGCCGTGTTGATGGTAGACGTTGTCCCGTTCGTTGTTGCATCTGAAGCTTGAAATTTGAACTAAATTGACTCTACTCCTCATTTTTCGAACCTGTCCTGACTGCAAGTTCTGCACTCCATTCCGATTTCGTAGCCCGGAAGTGTGGCACATGGAAAGTCGGTGCAACCGCGACGAAAAGCACTGCCGTTTGAGGAGAGACGGTAGCAGAATTGTGTGGACGGGGGACACAGCTCTTGGACCCAACGGTCTCGGTCAAAGCACGTAACACCGTCGCATGATTCACACATTAGAGAGGTTATGGTGTCTGAAAGGGAAAACCTGTTGATTTGGGACATGGCGATAGCGGCAACCACGGTCTCCAGAGCTGACAATGGGCGCAAGTGCGCCCCGCCCAATAGAGCGATACATTGGCGCGAAATTCAAATTTTAACAGCAAAATTTGTATTTTTTGCCAGATTAGCCACGAAAAACCGATAATTTCTGATTTGTCTCTCGATAGACCGATTGTATAGGCTATTACGATTATTTTTTAAGCGCAAGAGTGTTAAATTTGGTTAAGTTGCAAAACAAATTTATCCGTTTGAAGGTTTTTGACTAAAACTGCGTGAATTTCAGTTGCTTTTCGGTAGTTTTTGCGGTTCGAGCGCTCAAAATGCATGTATTTACGTGATTTATCATTCTCAAAACCAGCTCTGTCTGGAAACGGTCAAGAAAGCGCAAAATGAGAAGTGCGGTTTTTAGGCGGCGATCGGCGGCGAAGGCGAAAAAGCGAAATCCGCGAAAAATGCGCCAAAACGTCATTAATTCTGAGAATTAGTGTGTTTTCATGTCGAACAATCATTTTTCATCGTCTTTGACCACAAAAATCAGAGAAAACCTGCTCAATTCATTAAATCGCCATTTCCACGCCCATATTGTCAGCTCTGGAGACCGTGGCAACAAAGAACTGACCACAACTAACGTATAGCACCAACAGCACCGAATAAAGCGCATTCATAGTTAAGTCAAAAGCTATGGAACGGAGGGAGAGGAATGAAAATCAATATACATACATTCAAATTGTTATCAGGTGTGTATGTGGGTGAGAAACAAACATTGTTATCTATATATGACTCAATATTTGGAACTAGCCCCACGAAGTTTGACCGCAGACAAGTCACACTGGTCACAAAGATCCCTCGAAACTATAATAACGTTTTGATCACCGACCTCAACTGGGTCTATCGAACAATCCGTTGTCACTTCCACATTTCTACAACACCCTCGATTAATCCGCTGTTTGAGTTTTCAAATTTGGAGATGAAACGTTCCCATGTATCGAAAAACAATTAAAACCGTCTCTCGGCGCGCTAAGCGCGTCGCACGTCCCGCGTATAAAACGGACAAATTTGAACCCGCTCGATCAATCATGTTGTGTCGGTTCATCGTCAGTCTTCTTCTTTTTGTGCAGCTCAGCTATGCGGACAATCGTGTCGATATGTGTGATATTGTCGTTACGAAGCTAGGCGTGACTTTTTATACGTCCGCCGAGCTGCAAACGGTAAGTCTACGGTAGAGTGTTCAAACGGCACCACATGGCATACTTTAAGATTGCGAAATGTGCTGAGCCGCAAATGTACGCCACTCCCAACAATACCACGGCGATAGCCACGAGTGTCAAAAACTGTGTGATTAACAATTCGGGTAACAAGGCCGTCACAGCACTTTCTCTCTATACGAATGGTACGTCGCTACACTACTTTTTGAACGAATACAGTATTTCAGCGAACACCTGCCTTAATCCGGAATCATTGAGTGACGTCGTCACCACACTGATACCTCCCATTCAGAAACTCGCCGCCGCGTTCGTCAAAGAGCTCAAGTCCACTCTGGCGACTTGCAAGAAGAACAACACGAAGACTGGCGCGGCGAAGCAGGAAGCTTGTATTCAAAAGTGTTACGGCGTTGCCAAGGCCGCCGTCACTCTGACCTACGTCGACAACATCTGCAAGAAGGTCGTCAATCAGAACGTGACGAATCAGGAGTGGGGGTGCGGACTCAAGTACATTCCGAGTGTGCTTGACACGACCAAATATGGCTGCTTTACGATTGTCAAAAGTTGAGGAGAAACGCTACTGGGTTCCATGTTAAAATAAAGTTTTCTATGTAGTGTTTTATATGAAGATGACAAGACTTTTGAGCATTGGTAACCCATTCTGTGGTTGTCTTTGCATGGAGAGATGTTCACGGAGTATTAGTAATATGTAATGGTCAAGATTCGAACAGTATTCATAATTTATTATAATAGAGAAAAAAAAGATGAAGCTAGTAAAAGTCTATCTCGAGAAGACAAAGTAGTATTCAGATTATTACGCAAAAGAAGTTCATATAGAAATGTGTGTTTTGTGTCCGGTAAATGTGTCACCGATTTCTTGAATAACTTTCAAAGAAGAGAATTGTGGATGATATATATACACTTATTGTGGGTGAAGAAAGAGAAAGAAAGCTAGTGATCACTGTGCGACGGCAGCGAGAAAAACAGAGAGTTAAAGAAAGAAGGCAGGGTAGAGGAAACGGATGGTTAACGTTGATTTACTGGGAGTAAAGACTGCGGGAAAACGTGACATAGTCGAACGATCGGGGCGGAGCTCCTGGCTCTCGGGACGGAGCCATTCGGGCCATACAATAGGCGGCCTGGTCTCGCGGCAGCTCACGTTCGAGCTCTTCGGCGGTGATGAACGTCTGCAAAAAATGTTTGTGAGAATTGGATTTGCATCATAACGCGTGTCACCTTTCCGGAAGCCAATATTCTGAACGAGTCAATCATCTGTTCGACAGTATCCTGATCCGAATTCTCCTTGGTCATGAAATCCAAGAACGCCTCGAATGGAACTCGTCCCATACGGTTCGGGTCGACATGAGCCAAAACGCGATGCAACTCAGCGTCGCCCTCACGGCCTGGTCGGATGGTGTAGCCGACGGAGATGAGACACGCCCTGAGCTGTTCGGGATCAAGTCCGGCACGTTCCTTATCGAAATGACTGAACGAAGAGCGGAACTCGGCAATCTGCTCTTCGCTGATGCCCTTCGAATCACGAAGAAGCACCTGGTTCTCGTACTCGTTGATGGTTTTGTTGATGCTGGTGAGCAGGGTCTCCCATCCGACACGAAGCGATTCCATCGAGTAGCGGGACTTGCGGTTCTCGAAGACAAAGTTCTCCTGCATCTCCTGATGAATTCTCTCGAGTTCGTCAAGGTTCGGTCTGTAGCCGACGACGTTGCGTTGGATGGAACGGAGCTGTTGGATGGCATCCTCGAGGCGTCCACGCTGTCCAAGGCCAATAGCAAGCACTTGCTCGAGCTCGCGTTCCAGCCACGGGCCCACTTGGTTCGCCTTCTCGGCAAAGATGGTTCGGAGGCGTTCATTGTCTGAAACAAAAAACGTTTAAACACATTAGTCATTCTCTCTTTTCAGCTCACTTTGCTGTCTTCTAAGCTCCGCTTGCAGCTGCGAATCCCTACGTGGCACAGAGCTCTGAACCTCTCCCCACTTTCTACGGATATCGGTGGCCGACAAATCAGTGTACGGGTTGCGCAGAAGCTCTCTGTCAAGACCGTGCGAAGTGACCAGATGCTCGACTTCTTGCTCGATCTGGTTGATGCTTGTGAATTCTCTGTCCGCGTCTCCCAACGTCGACTTGAACTGATCGTGCGAAGTGACCAGCTCCTCAATTTCTCGCATTTCGTGCACAATAACCAGATCGGCAAGATCTTCACGAGCCCCATCGAGCCAGTTGTTGAACGGAGCAGCTCGCTTGGCAAAGTCCAAGTAGAGGGAGTCGAGGCGTTCGGCAATGCGCTCGGCATCCTCGAGGGTCTCACGACGCTTCGAAGAGAGTTGTCCGAGACGGTCCCATTGAGAGCAGATTGCTTGGCAACGAGCGTTGATCGGTCCGATATCCGGGTAGCGAAGATTGTTGAGCTCGCGAGCAATGGCGGCGATTTGCTCAACGCGATCCTGATGGGCGCCAAGGTCACTCTCAAAAGCTTCGTGACGCTTGCGGAGAGCCTTGATCTTGTAAAGCCCGCAGCTTCTCCAGTCGTTGCTACGTAGAGCGTCTTCTTTGCCATGAGCCCATTCCTCGTGAAGTGCGCATTTGCGTCGGAACTTCTCGGCCAAGTGCTCGAGGCGTTCGAGGCGCATAATCTCAGAAAGAAGCCACTCCTCGAATCCTTTCTCCGAATCCTCAAGTCCGGCCCACGCGGCATTGATGTCCTTGATCAAATGTCCGTCGCGTGGTAGGAAAGCAGGACGGTTGGAGAGACGAAGACGGGTCTGAAGAGTGTTGAAGAGCGTCTCCAGACGCCCCTTATCCTCAATACGTGGCGGCTTCTCGTGACGACGGTAGTTGCGGTAGTCTTCGAGCTTCTGCTGAGCCTGCTGTAGAGTGTCGTCGGTGGAACGGTTCGCGAGCCAAGGCATCCAACGGGCGATCCAGGCGAGAAGCTGAAGAACATACCTTAACTAAAGAATCTGAATAATTGTCTTACATCAGAGGCCAGGTTCTCGTAGTCCTCCATCATCTTCTCGTTCTCCTGGTTCACTTTCAGCACACGACAAATGCGGTTCGCAGCGGTTTCAGCCTATAAACATATTTCATTTTTTGAACATCTTAACAATAAAAGACTGGGTTACAGTATTTTGAAGCTACAAAATAAGAGGTACTTCTAAATACCGTAACTCACATTTATATCAAACCACATAGAATTTAGACACAAAACACTACAAACCTTACGCATTCCGCTGAAGTAATGGTAGTAACACGAAACATAGGTCATCACTGCTTTCTCGTCCGGTTGTGAGTTGGCCATATCTGAATGTATTTTGTGAGACAGTTATCGGAAAAACAGCAGGGTGGGTGTTAGTTTGAAAAGAGAAAACCACGTCAATTCACTCATTTTTGAATTCGGTTTTTGGGACAGACACGAACACGATACACTAGAACGCGGCGGCGGCGGACAAATAGCACGTCGTTTGACATCTTCACAGATGCTCACATCTTTTCTCCAATCGCGCTCCGGTGGCGGGGCAACGACGACCCGCTGCGGTGGTGGCTGACGGACGACAGGCGGCGGTGGCGGCTCGCGCATGTTGCGGAACGCGTGGTAGAAACACGAGACATAGGTCATCGTTGACTTTTCGTCCGGATGACGTGCCACGTCTGTGATGGGAGATAGAAGCGTAGGGAAACGGGGAATAGTTGAAGTTAAGAGATTGTTCGAACTGACTATAGGTTCATGGAAGGATTTTCTTGAAGAACCCACTATTCCTCCTTGAAGTACATGACCCCCTACTACCATATTAGTAATACTCACCCTCAGCGTCGAGCATTCTCGGAATGTCCAAGTGTTTCTCGGCAATATCAAACGCCAAGTTCAAGTTGTGAATCGGGTCTCCCTTATGCAGTTGGCTGTAGTCCAGCAGATCAGGACGATGACGATGGATGAGGGCGCAGAAGGCGAGACCGTCCTTCCATGAGTTGTGGAAGTTCTGCACGTTCACATTGTTGTACGGCGCAGTCTTACGTTGACACCAGAGGAGAAGTCCGTCGCGAGCGGACAACTCTTCCACGTTAATATCCTGAATGGCGAATCGGAGAATGATGGTCCAGATCAGACCGAGCGTCATTTTCACATTCCCATCCACAATCTCCTCGGCACCAATCGACACCAGCTTGACTCCTTTCGACTCAATGTACTCGAGAGCTTTGTTCACGTTTGCAATCTTGTGGAAGCGCATCTTTCCGCGATCCGGCTTCGGAAGAGGCTCTCCGGAGATGACCTCGAGAAGAAGCATGAGCTTGAGTCCATTTCTGAAGTCCTCCTCAATTGTATCGATTGAAGTTCCGGCTTTGCGTAGGTGAGAGTTGCACCAGGCGGTGAAGGTCTGAAACGATTTGTTAAATTGTTCTTCGAGGTGTCCATACCAAACGTTTTTTGCCCTAATTCTTAGGTTTGAGCCGTGTGGCTCTTCTCAAATTACAACTTCCCGTCACTTGCTCTTTCCACTCCCACTCGGTTATGAACCAGCACCACACAAATCTCTCGTCAGCCTCTGTTATCCTTATCCTCTCTTTCTTTCCTCCCGCGGTTTTTTTTTGCCATTCTCCTGAGAGAAAGAGCGAGAGAAGCGTGGCAAACGTGTGTAATGGAGAGGAAAAAACATGCTTGTAATGAAAGAGAGAGAGAGAGAGAAGAGATAGAGTCATTTATCACCCCGTGAATTGCAAGTAAATCAAGGTTGGAATGACGGATCATGAAGATGAGCTTGTGGACGAAAGAGAAAGAGGAAAATGAAAGAACATTGGTTCTGAGCCCTGATCATCATCATGCTTGCGGGGGAGTTGGATCTTTGAGGCTAACGTGTCGCATTTTTCAACGTCACGACATACGGTAGCTATCAAAACTGTTGATTCACGGCATAAGTAGTGTAGTGTTATGGCTATCCCAAATTGATTTTCTACTCTTGTGTGAAAGACTCTTCAGGTTGCAATTGTTCTTCGCGACATCTCTTTAGATTGATTGCCCTTTGCTCACCTTCTTCTGTTGCTTCTCCCAGGCGGGATCAAGGAGTCCTTCGCGATCCCACTCCTCTTCCTGCTGGGTGTAGTCGTAGCCCGGTTGATGGTAGGACGGCGGCTGTTGGTAGTAGTCGACCATACCTAAAGTTGAAAGAAGGTAAGACAAAGAACAAGATAAGGTGGTGGGAAGAGGAGACAATTGTGAGTCATCGTAGGAAGAAGCGCAATGGAGGCGCGCTAGACGGCTGCCTTCGCGGCGACAACGACAACCGCAAGAAGCCTATTACTTTTGATTGACTGTTTCTGACTGGATTTGGTAAAAGAAAAAGGAGAGCGATGATGTACACCTTTGACGAAATGTTCAATGGCAAAAGGAAGAAACATTTTTAGCTTCTGGTTTCTGGACGAAAAGGAAGGTGTGTGAGAGGGGGAGATGAAGAGGACAAGAACTACTTGACTTGTGTTTCTGCTACTGTTTCAAATGGGAGACGGTATCCTAAGGGCTGTCTTGTTCTCCATTTTCCGTTCCATTCATCATAATAAGTGTTTCGGAATGAATTCCTCTCTCTCTCTCTCTCTCTTAAAGACGGACGAGGTGGAAGGTCGGAGAATACAAAGGATTCGCCTCCGGTAAGTACGTGCCTCTGTGGGGGATCCGAGCGGACAAATCTTGTGGGCAAAGAAAATGGGACGAGAAAAGAGGGAAAAGAGAGAGAGAAAGAGAGAAGGGCAGCAACGTGAGTGAAAACGACGATAAAATGAAGTGGGAGAAAAGGCAGAAAACAATTGAAATGACCAGATGCACTTTCAGAGCCGGAGCACAGAAGCTCAAAACCTTGTTTAGTGGATTAGGTACGTATATAGCTGGTTTTCTAGAAGATAGCTGAAACAAGTACGGTATGTGCAGCCACGCGCTGTGAAGGGTATACGGTAGAGAACGGTAGCGTAGGAATGATCAACCTAGCAGACGTCATACGGTAGCTGGGTGCGTACGTAGCCTAGGGAAACGGTAGCGGAAGCAGTGTGGGACCTCGTTTGAGGTTCTCGGCACGTGGCATTTAAAAATAGTCTGTTTTTTCTCAATGATAAACGCCGCGGGAAGGAAGCGGAAAGGAAAACAAGAAATGAACCGGCGCGGGCACACTCTCGAGCCGTGCCGAGCTAAAGGCCGAGGCAGGCAGCAAAAAAGCGTCGGAGAAGGGAAGTGAGGCGAGAGGAGGAAGGCGCCGGATCTCTCTGACATCTCTTTCTGCCGCGGCTCCCCCCATCCCTCCCTCGAATCGCAACGCTCTTTCGCCGTGTTCGCCGACTCTCGAGCCCTGCGGAAGAGCCCGAAGGAAAGAGGATGAAAATGAATGAGGATTGTGTTGTGAGTGTACGTCGAGACAAGGAGGGCGAGAGATGAGAAGAGAGGTATTTGAGTGTTGTAATGTAACAAGACTGGCATGCCCCTCTCTGTGCCAACATGATCATCCCGGCGTCGCTTCCTGTGAAGGAGGGGATCCTCGCCACTGAACTTTCACATATTTACCAATGCGTCAGAAGTGGTTGCATAGAGTTTATCGCTAAATCTTTTTCATGGGGGGGGGGGGCAATGATCCTCATCCTCCTATGACTATGCCACGGCATTTGTCACTCATGCACGCCACTCCTTTCATAAACAGACAAAATCGAAAAAAAAAGGTGGAGGGGGTTCAGAATAGAAAAAAACTGTTTTCAAGGAGGCCAAAAAAGTCAATCTGTCTATACGGTCTGTCTCGACACACGGATGGTGTTGTTTCGGTCGGGGGACGAGAGACGCCTGGCTACCGGCCAAAGCAACCCGATATTTTGTCCCCGTCTCCCGGCGAGAGCGCGAGCGTTAACTTTTCCGGTTCCCTCTCGTCTGCGCTTCTCTCGATCCAAAACTGTTTCGGTCGGCGGGAATGGGGAAGCGGCAGACACACTTCTTCGTCTGTCGCTTTTATATGAGCCCAAAAATAGAGAAGAGCAGCACGGAGAAAAGTGACGAGGTGTTCGTTTTGTTGAAAAGAAACGGGAATGAGAGATGTGTTCAGGGGGGAAAGTGAGATTTCTGGTGATTTTATTATAAAATCTATCGGGTAACATCACAAAAAAGGTGACTAATCAAATGTGTCGCTTATCAGTTGATGACTTTAAACACCACCAAATCGAAGTTATTGATATGCACTATTTGAGTGAAGTGAACAGCTCGAGAAGTGTACGAATTCATAGAAATACAGACTCTATGGGGAGGGGGGCGTGGTAGAATATAATGGATTGCCATTTACGTCACGGTGATTTTTTCTCGGGGTGCAGTGGAGAGAGGAAGAAAGTTCGGCCGTCGTCCCGTGAACTGTCGGCTGCTGATTTCGCCGGCCGGTGGCACGCTCCCCAAGCATCTTTCCGCGCGCCAAAACTTCTGATGCGTGCTGTTCGAAGAATACTCATTCATTTTTCCTAATTTTTTGGGAACGAGTTTATTATGATTAAAACTCGCAAGCAGCAACGAGAAACCCGCAGGCAGCAACGAGAAACTCGCAGAAATGTCTAGGGGTGACTGCCGAAACTGTTTTTGTTCGAAATATGACTGCTCGTGCGTGCTTTTTGTGTCTCTTTGTTAGTTTACATCATAATGAACACGTTCTCAAAAAATCAAGTGAAATGAATCAGCATTCATCCGACGGCACGCATCTGAAGTCTCAGAACAGCCGAGGAGCGCGCGGGCGGCGGACGGCGGCGCGCTCTCCAAGCCTTCTTCTCTGCGCCGCAACTTCAGATGCGTGCCGTCGGACGAATACTGGTTCATTTCACTTGATTTTTTCAGAGCGAGTTTATTGTGATGTAAACTAACAAAGAGACACAAAAAGCACGCACGAGCAGCCATTTTTCGAAAAAAGCTATTTTCCCATTGGCCTATAGACATTTTTGCGAGTTTCTTGTTGCTCTTTGCTAGTTTTGATCATAATGAACGCATTCACTATGACAATAAATAAAATGAATAAGTATTTCTCCGGCGGCACGCATCTAAAGTCCCTGGAACGCTGCGTCGGAGCCTTCGTGGACGACCTTCTGCCGTTCGGCCATGTTTTGGGACCAAAAGTAAACTGGTCGGGACCAACTTTTTTTTGCTGTTCTTTTTTTAAAAAAAAAGCTCTTTTAATTTAGAAGAAAAGTATGCGGATGATTAAGAATTGTACGGTCCAGTTTTTGAGAAAAATCTGGAAAACCTGTTTTGGCCTAGTAGAACGGCGTGACCCCGCGGCCAGGGTCGCGGAGTCGCGGACTAGAAACCTCCGCGAGACCCCAAAGAGAAATCACCGTGTACGTACAAATTACTAGTACGAACAGGAGACATATAAATAATAACTTGTAAGCTAAATGCGCACGGAGGCATTGAAGGTAATTGATGAATTCTAGCGGATGATGATGATGATTGATGAACAAAAGTTTGGTTAGCAAGAGTAGAGCATTAAGAGCAGTGTCAAAGAAGAAATCGTACAGAGAGAGAGAGAGAGAGAAAAAAGTGGAAAATTTCGAATATGCGATCACTTTTCCGTCTGTCATGTGTACGCCTGCGCGGGAAGCTTTTCCTTTTTCTCGTCATACCCACCCCGGGAAAAGCTGCGCGCACACACACACAGAGAAGAGTGAAGGGGTCACCACCACCGCCAAGGGGACGGAAAACAATCACAAATATTTGGCACAAGCAGCACCCAGCAAGCAGAAACTATCGCTACCGCTTCCCGCACTGTTGTGACCTATGTTCTACACGCGAGAAGGGCTAGGGAGTAGGAAACGGAGGTGTGTAGATTCAGATTGAAGATTAGATGGCTTCAATAAGAGACATTCGTTTGTTTTTGTAAGGTATTGGTGTAAAATAACAATAGCGCTCCTTTCAACTTAAAGTATCTAATAAACGAGAATTGGGAAAATGAGGAACACGACGCTATAGGTATGGTAATTAGTAATTAGGTGTAATGCAAAAGGACACGACGAAGGAGGGAAAGAGATAGTCTACACGACTAATAGAGTAACATTGTACGGAAAGCAAAGTGCTCGCTCTTTGAAAGTATCACTAAGAGCTGATATATGACGACGGACGTAGGAAAAAAGGAAACAATGAAAGAAGAATAACAAAAAATCGATCAGAAACAGTTAGCGACCATATGCGAGCAGGGAGGGTGACATTTGAATGAGCAGATGGGTTTGAGACACTGTTTACCCGAACCCACCGTATTGCGCGAGATTTGCATCGATCACAGGCCGAGGAATAAATAGAGCAACTATCGAAGCGGTGCTCACACTCAACGTTGTCCCAGTTGTGGCTTTTTGTGATGTATCACTTTGGTGATGCAGTTTGAAGGAACAGTGATTCCAGGATCATTAGAATTAGAACCATATCAGGTAGACCTCAAGATTCTCGTCATTTTCGGTGAAGGAAGAGCACACGAACAGAGCCACAGTTTTCAGTCTAAATTTGTTTGAATATAGCCCTCTGCTTGCCGAATTTCAGACTTTTATTCTTCCCATTCTTCCCATGGATAGCACGCAGTACAAAAAAGTTTTCAAAAACACAATCCAGGCTAAAACGTCATCCATTCACACGAAGATAACAACTTTTTCGGACTTTTAGATGTGTTTTTGTGCAAGTGCTCCTGCCCCGCCATCGCGAACACACGTGTACACAAGTAAGATGCTCACGTGAGCGATTATTTCTCTTTGAAAAAGTGACGGGAAACAGAGCAAAACTTTCCCAGGATGATTTAATTATCAGTGGCTACTTCTGGAATGTAGCCGACAGTTTGAATAATGATAAGCTGGGGGGAACTCGAGAATAGCCTAACTAGGGAGACATCTACAAAACACAGACGCTTCCGTCACCACTTTCACAGGTGTCATCATTATTTGTCACGGCTCGTCGAAGAGTCCCTAAAGACGTCTGGCTCCTCCCAAACAAGGCTATAAGAGTGCCAGAAGCAGGAGAGGAAGGCGTCGACGTCGTCTTCGTTCACTCACGAATTCAGTGTCCTCTTCCTCTTCTTCTTTGCATGCAGAAGAAGTGGCTAGACCCATCCTGGTTTCCTGCTAACGCATTCTTTGTTTTCTCACCGTGTCTTAGCAGTGGAAACACGCTACATTTTCTTGTAATTTTCGTGGAGTGTCATGACCCCAGTTAGCCTAGAATCTAGTCTTGCACCCAGCATTATCTGACAAGTTTCTGTTTGTCTGAAACAGAACCCCTCTCAAGGATCTCAAGGATCCGAAAGGTTTCAAAACAATATCGACAGACCCATTGCTCGTTCCCACTGCTGCACCCTTTTTCTCACAGTCTGTTTGTTTTCTGCTTGTTCTCTCCTCATTCATCACTTGACAAAACACAACTCGATGAAAAAGCCGGCCGCCCGACCAGACACTTTTCGTTCCCGAATTCCATATGTTTTCGATTTATCTTCTCTAGCTTCCTGGTCTTGAGACAAAACACTGAAAACTGGGCAATTTCAACGGCTAAAAGTCATTTGGACGATGGACGACGCTATAGGTTTTGGGGGCGGAGTCCAGGCTCCGTGAAGAACTTCAGTTCCGTTCCTCGATCCGTTAAATAATCCCGGCCTCTTCTTCATCTTTCCGCTATTTCCGGTGTTTTGACTCTCTAATCTAATCCGTGTACAAATCGAAGGTTTCTTTTTGCTGTGACGTCGTGAATGACACCTCCCGGCCCTCTGCTTACCTGTAGTCCAAAGACTGTGAGCGGAATGCGTGTGAAAAGTGTCTGTGTTGTGAGGGAGGAGATTGAGTGCGGGCGGACATTGTTGGCACTCGAACTCTTTTCAAGTGCTCGGCAATCGTGTAAACTGCTACATAGCCCTCATCTCATCGCACACTGGTGAGGAAACCATTCGTTTTGATGGCTACACTTTGCTATCCGAATATTTACCGCGTGCATCAGTTGCGAAATGTCCTGGTTGCAAATCATCTTTCCCTCCGCTTTCCATCTCATCTCATTCCACTTCCTCGTTTGTTGCTTCTGCCGAGAATAAGACATCGAAAACTCCTTAGCAACCCAATTTCTGCTCACGTTTTATGCTTTCCGCAAGATGAGAAAAACATAAACAAGGCCATCCGAAGGCTGTGAATGCTCGGATCGCATCCATCTTTCCAATTGCTCTGACGAGTCACAGGACAACGTTGGCTTCAGGTCTCCGCCTCCCCCTTTTCTCACAAGAACAGCCGCCACCCATCTCTCGATTATTTATTGTGGTCCTTCTTCTTGCTTCTTCTTGCTTCTTCTTCTTCTTCTTTTGATTGTTGTCAGGAGAAAGTGTGGACGGGAGACGGAGACAAATTACATTCTCTCCCGGAGCACCCATCATTCTTCTTTCTTCCACCTTCGCACAACGGATCGCCCCAGACGGTGATGAAATGACTGTTGTTGATGGGTTCGGGATTCTTGTTCACTAATAGCTCATTTTTATCGAATTCCTAACACATTTGCACTTTCGAGCGGGTGCCCTTTTGTTGTGAACGGCAACGTCACCTCGGCTCAAAGCATCGGTCCTTTTTGCCCTCCGTCTAACCTGGAACCCGGCTTGTTGAAAGATAATTATATGTTATAGAAGATCGTAGTTGGCCAGTTTTTGCGATAGTCAATTACATTTCCCTACCGAGCTTTATTTCTGCACGTTTTGACGCGTTTCAAGAAGAAGAACAACGTTACCCGTACTAAAAACTGTTCCCTCTTCGAAACAACAAACAAAGATGAGCATCTGGAGCCCACATGTGACAGCCATAATCATATAATGTTCATGCATTTTTGTTCCGTTTGCTTTTTCATTCTTCCCGCCCGCCAAGTTTTTGCTCAGTTTTTGCCCACGAAGGTGTATCACAAGTACCACTCTGCGTCTCCGTCATTCCGCCCGCCATACTCATTGCCTAGTGGTCTCTTAGACTTAACGGACCATTCAAACAGGTGTTTCCCCCATCTTCTATCTCTTTTTTTCTCGTGCAGCTCAACATTTTTTGAATTCCTGAGAGAAGAGACGGAGTGGATCTTGACGTGGATTTTATTTTGTTGTCATGTAGACCTGTGCCTCGTTTGATGATCTCACAGTGAAACCTCGCAACCAGACTGTCGTCTCGAAAGTTGCATTTTTAAGCATGACAACATCGGTACCAAACTGTATTCATTTCACCCCCCCCCTTTTTTCTCTTGGCGCGTCTCCCCCAAAAAGCTGTCAAAATCGTCGATGTGTGAGTCAACAAAATACACAAATAAACTGTCTCTTGTCGATTTGATTTCTATTCATTTACCTGTGCACTCGTTATTGTCTATTTCTAACCTGAAACCCACTAAATCATGGTCCGATTTTTCTCGTCAAGACTCGCTAGAGATATGGTAAGTTGTATATTGCAAGTTACGCATGGTTTGATGAGATGAACCTAACTGATTTCTCCTAGCTAAGAGGTATCCACGCGTCTTTCTTTCCCGGATATTTTGGTGCCGCGAAGTGGTCCCTAAAAAGGGGGGGGAGAGGGATAATGAGTGGCCCACCCCCGCCTCTTTTGGAGCCAAAAGAATGAAGGAGTTTTCCGGGGGTCTCACTGGCGGAGCCCCGATGGCATCGGATTACCAACAAACTCCTTCATACATCCACATATTATCCGCCTTCTTCTCCTTCTTCTCCTTCTTCTCCTTCTCCTTCTTCTCCTTCTACTTGTCCCCCCACGACTCGCCTCTATTGTGTAAGAAAAGTTGGTGTCAGAAAGAGAGATTCTGTGCAGGGTCACCACCTCAGAGGTGTCACTTTTGCAAGACCCGAGTAAAGAGGAGATGGCACGAGCACACTCGGTCGAAAACCAGACATTCGCCGTTTTCAATAATTCAAGATTCATGTCCATTTCATGTGAGTCAGTGTGCGTGAAATTGAAAACGATTCGTCAATCGGAGATGTAGTATATACGTCAAATGATTTTTTTTCTCTGATTTCGTCTCTTGCTTTCTCCATCTTGCTATAAATTGAGAGCGTCCAAGCAAGTTTCATTACAGAAACCTGTATCGCAACTTGACGACGTTTCAAAACTATTTCATAACCTCCGTCCCCCACGAACGTGCGTCACATGTTTTATGGGACCTTCCTCTCTCAACTAACTCAAATCAGTTGCGGTCTCATTTCTTCTTCTCATTTTTCAAAATTTTTTCGCCACACTCCTCCTCAGCAGCCGGAGGAGCAGCATCTTCAGTGTCCGTGGCGGCCGCTTTTCTATCACTTACCCGCGGCCCCTGCCTGCTTCTTCTATTATCACTATCCATTATCCAATCGTTCGTTATACACCTCGGATTTGCAGGCAATCCGCGCAGAAAGAATGGCGATCCCGTCGAATCTCATGCAATTCTCCGAGGACATCATCAAGCAGCTGACTCCGGAGGAGATTGACGAGTTCCGCGAGGCATTCATGATGTTCGACAAGGACGGAAACGGCACCATCTCCACAAAAGAGCTCGGAATCGCGATGCGAAGTCTCGGACAGAACCCGACCGAGCAGGAGATTCTTGAGATGATCAACGAGGTGGACATTGACGGAAACGGGCAGATCGAGTTCCCCGAGTTTTGTGTAATGATGAAGAGAATGATGAAGGAGACGGATTCGGAGATGATCCGCGAGGCGTTCCGGGTATTCGACAAGGACGGAAATGGAGTGATTACTGCGCAAGAGTTCAGATATTTCATGGTGAGTACTGGGATTTCGGAGACGTTCCAGAAACTCCTCATCTTCTTCCAGGTACACATGGGAATGCAATTCTCGGAAGAAGAAGTCGACGAGATGATCAAAGAGGTCGACGTGGACGGCGACGGAGAAATCGACTACGAGGAGTTCGTCAAAATGATGTCCAATCAATAATCACTTTCCACAAGTGATCAGTACATAATTTTCGATCCCCGCCAGAATCTCACGCATCACGCATGTACACTTCACGAACTGGTTGTACACACTTTTTCTTCTTCTTCTTCTTCTTCTTCGGTATTCCATAGTTCTCTCTCTCTCTCTTCCCACTGAGCTTCACTCACCATTCCTCTAAAACTGTTGTATATAACTTTAATGCATTTATTCACAAAATAAATAATATTTAAAAATACAATCAATACTGTTGGAGGGCATCGGCCACCTCTTCCTCGATATTGACATCCAGGCAAATGTCCGGAAGCGCGAGAAGGATCTCCTCGGCTCTTCGGTGCAAGCACATGTTGTTCAGCACTTTCACGTACTTCATCGCGTACTCATAGCGATTGAAGTCAATGCAGTACTTTTTGAAGATGTTCACGGTCATGTGATGGCAGCGGAGGTCGAGGACCGGGCGAGTTTGGGTCAGCACGCGGGAGATTAGACTGGAAAATGTGGCAATTTATATTTCCGTATCTCGAATTCTAGTTATCTCTCACTCCTCCGATTCTCCCTCGAAAAACTTCTCGACAATCATGTGCACCGACTTCTTGATGGCCCTACGTGTCTCCTTGATCTTTCTAATTTTGTACTCCAACTTGTTCGCAGCCATAACATCATTTTCCTGCTTCAAAAGCAACGTCAAATGGTTCAGCTCTACATCTCTAGACGGCCAGTTCACAGATCTTGAGGCTGAGAGTTCCTGCAAGTTAAAATTTGATCAATCAATTGCAAGCAACACCGTTTCAAATATTACATAGTCATCGGTGTACTCCCGATCCTCTTTATCTCCCTGGAACAGTGCGACGGTCTCTTTCGCAATATCCTTATCACCAAACTGCATGACGTGCGACAAGTTCGTCTCTTTTTTGACCATCTCGTACTGGAACTCCAGAGTCTCCGACTTCAAATCCTCACCGTCCGAGTCTGTCATCCAGTTGACGCTGAACAAATCGCCAAGGCACGGAAGGTTCATGTCGTTCTCACAAAACGTTCCCCAAGAGCTTTCATGACCGTTCGCTGCGGTGATGGCGTAGACTAAAATGAGTTGTGTGAGGATGATTTCATCTTGAACTGGTTCAAACGTACTATCCATATCAGCTCTGAGCACACTGTCAAACATGCTGCCGGACTCGCAAGCTTCCAAATAGAACACCAACTGTGAGTATTTCTTGTTCTTGTGCAGCCAGATGAGCGCGTCATTCAACTGTTTCACAGTCAGAATTCCTTCGGGGAAAGAGATCATTCCGACGGATCCGTGATCGGTGAAATAGACGAACACTCGATCGTTCTCGTTTCTAAAGTTCGCTTGATATATATTAAAATGTGTGGGAGATGGTTCAACTTACGTTTCCAGAACTCTTCCGTTCCCTCCGTCGACACCACTTGCGTTTCCTTTGAGAACATTGAGGAAGTTTTCGGGAGTGACTGCCGCACCCCTGTAGTCGATTTTCAAGCCCTTGTAGAGATCCTTTCCATGAGGACGGTTGAACAGTTTGCCTTTGTACGGGTTTCTGTAATATATGTACATTTTTTTCTCCATCAAAGACTGCCTATCAAAAGAGGAAGACGAATTATTGGAGGACATTAAAACGGTAAACTCACAATTGATTATTGGCCACATCGTCGAACATCATCGTAATAATATTATCCTCTGGGATGCCATGATTTCTCAAAGTGTGGTAGGCGTGCGCGACATCCGCCTGATGTCTGTAGTTGTACCATCCATTGGATCCGGCCACCAGGACAACGAACGCCTCTCCTTCGTCGGCCTCGTCGTACTTTTGACGACTTCTTCCAGCAGCTGCCAAACCTTTTCTCGGATAGTGAATTGCGGCCAGGGAAAGGGAAGTAGCGGCGAATAGAAGCAGTAACTTTCGCATTGTATCGAAAGTAAAGTGAATGGATGGACACTCCGGGTCGCTCGGTTGTTGTGTTATCAGGTATCAAGTTACTGATAACGCTAAGCAGGTGATGATGTTCTTCAAATAAAAGAAGGAAATTGTGTCAGCTGACCACATGATTGACTGGACGCCACACTCAGTTTGAATCTGAAAATACAACATTCTAGAGCACGGTGCACCGCCCATCATACTTCAGGGCCATCGCCGTTCTAAAGAAAACTGGACCGTACAATTCTTAATTTACATCACAATGAACTCATTTCCAAAAAATCAAGTGAAATGAATCAGTACACGTCCGACGGCACGCATCTAAAGTTGTGGCACACAGAAGAAGGCTCGGAGAGCGCGCGCCTTTGCTGTTCCGAGACTTTAGATGCGTGCCGTCGTATGAATACTGACTCATTTCACTTGATTTTTCGGGAACGTGCTCATCACGATGTAAACTAACAAAGAGACACAAAAAGCACGCACGAGCAGTCATATTTTGAAAAAAAAAACAGCACGCATCAGAAGTTTTGGCGCTTGGGGAGCGTGCCGCCGGTTCACGGGACGAGGGCCGAACTTTATTCCTCCCTCCACTGCGGCCCCAGAGAAAATCACCGTGTGATTCTCGAACCGCGAGGTGGGACACAGAACACAGGTGAAATGCGGTTTAGCAATTATACAATTGCGCTTATTCTAGACAAATTCTCGCCAAATTTAAACAAAAATTCCCAAATATTTGTTCGGGATTTGTCTAGAATTGGCGTAATTGTATAATTGCTAAACCGCATTTCACCTGTGAAATTCTGATGGATACAGGAAGATACGCTGGAGTCGCCAGGTTCACAGTGAATGTTTGTAAACAAATAGTTATGATTTTTGTTTCCGACAGTTTTATAAGTATCAGAAGCGAATCAATCGATGTTCATCTCGCAAATTAGTTTTTGTTCGGTTCTTGAATCCGCTAGCAAATAGCCGTTGTTAACACACACGGAAGAGAGAGAAAAAAAAAGCGACGCGAATGAGATGATATAGTCAATGCATCAGATCACAATGCCAAAGCACGCTATTGACCTTCTCTCTTCTTTACTGTCTTTCTTCTTCTTCTTCTTCTTCTTCTTCTTCCTCCTCTTCTTCTTCTCTGTAAAATTAAGAAGGAAGTTAGTTGTTCGGGCAATTATCACATCACACAACATCACTTTTTTCGGTTTGGCAGACTTCACTCTATCAGTTCACTAAAGATCTCGCTATTTTGATGCTATTGATTGCGGCCTTTGGAGTTCTTTCAGCACTAGTTGTGCCCACAGGTGAGTGTGCTGAATAAACCACTCAAAAAAGTGTTGAATATAATTCCGTTCCGATTTCAGTTCAACAATGCTTCGACTCGGATGGGGCCTGCGCATCGTGGGTGGCCTCAGATCGTGGCGCATGTGACCGTAAAGAGTACATCAAGAAGAACTGCCGTAAAAGTTGTGGATCGTGTCCAAAATATGAAGCCAAATTTGATACTCGACGACTAAACCCCCAACTTCAGCCGCTAGTCCAAATGGTTGGGAGGTGGAAGGGAGAGCATACTGGTAAAGTGACGTTCCCAACGATTCCGACGTTCAAGTACAGTGAAGAAGTGGAGATTTCGATTCCAGAAGGAAGTAGCATAAGATCGCTGAATTATACGTAAGTTTCACGTTCTTTATAGCGATCCGATCAGCACCAAAATGTGTTTCTTAGTGCCGCCGCCTGGTCCAGTGATAATGAAGACCTGCACCGAGAGTCCGGATACATAACTATCAAGCCGAATACCCGCGAAGTCATCCTCACAACAGTCATGTCAAACGGGTTCATCACAGTAGAAGAAGGACCGTTGTCCGGAAACAATATCAAGTTTGTGCTCAAAGATATTGGAAGGATCAGTTTTGTGAGAGATGAACATTTGCACAATGTAAGCTACTATAACGAACGTGTCGATTCGACTGCTTTTCCTTTCAGCTGATCCGCGAATGGACGCTGGATCGGACGTACCTCAGAGCTCGCCTGAGCATCCAAACTCTCTCGCATCGGATGCAGGAACACACTTCGATTTTGTACACTAAAATTTCTGCATAGACGTTTGTACTCGTGCGTTTTTTCTATTACTTATATTCTAACAAGAACACAAATGAAATCATACCTCTTCCCGCCGGAATTCATAGAAAGCTGACCGAGAGGCTAAGTTTTAGTCATTCTTGCAACGAAATGGAAATTTTCATGAGCCCGGCCATGCTCGGCACACTGCTCTTTATTATTGTATACAAAATGACAAGAAAGACTAGAACAACTAGAACAACAACAATTTCTACATAAATAAAGAAATATTCTCATCACCAAGTGAGTAGCATTTTCTCACAAGGGTCCGGAAACCAGCGTGACTCCCACATGATTCTCGGAATCGTTGTACAGTTTGCCGGCACTTTTTCGTACACACGCTGCACTCGTTTCACCACGTTCTTTGTCAATTTTGCGACGAATTCGGCGTCCATCGGGCGGTCCGAGAACTTTAAGATGGTCCCGTCGACCAGTGGATTCATGTGCCAGTCGGTTTGATTTATACGGTGTTGCGTTGCTTTCATGTGTCTAGAAATCAATCGGAATTGCATTTGAAATAATGCTAAGATACCTGAGAACCGCCTGGGATGAGCTTATTTTGAGCGTCTCATAGCCGGGATCTCTGGCGATCGCATAATGAATTGACATTATTCCGATCTGAATTATCTTTTCAATAAAGTTCCAAGATCCTCAGAAGCTCACCTTATCCGGCCTGATCAACGC
Source organism: Caenorhabditis sp. 36 PRJEB53466 (assembly GCA_946814055.1). NCBI lineage: Eukaryota > Metazoa > Nematoda > Chromadorea > Rhabditida > Rhabditidae > Caenorhabditis > Caenorhabditis sp. 36 PRJEB53466. The sequence continues at coordinate 7,874,648 of CAMPFS010000005.1, read as the reverse complement.
TTTGGAGGCAATCCACGTGGGCTCCTGTGCTCGGACGTACTTTGCCGCCAAAAGTTCCGTCCCAACCCGCTTCGCCCCCGCGTACTCCCTCGGCGAATCGCCACTTTTGATCACATTCACCAGTGGCAATTGGATTTCCGCGTAATTTCCATTATCGACAACCCTCAAAAGGTCTAGAAACGGCCGTCCGCTCGTCGAAATGCGCTCGTCAATGTCTATGAATGCGGTCCATTTCGAATGGAACTTGCTGCGAAGGTGACAATCCTTCAAATGTTGAATCGATAATATTCAGAGCTGACTGGTGCTACCTGAATCTCAAGCAGTTGCCACGCGTAAAACGGACGCTCATACTTGTCCTCAATCACTTTCACCTCGATTTCTCCTTGGCTGAAACACGAATTTCTGGAAAAAGTGAGATGGGCAAAGGATTCTGATACCTTTCATAGTGGTCCAGAATCCGTCTGTCGTAGTCGGTAACATTTCCGATATGGAAGTAAAAGTAGGAAACTCCCTGCAAAACGTTTCAGTTTAATCGGTTACCACTCTTCAGAGTACTGTAGCTCTTGCAAGTCTAGTCAGGTAACCGCCTAACTTCCAAGGGCTACAGTAGTCTTAAGAATGACGGTACAAAAAAGTGGTCAAGTGCAATAATGGAAACATGAGACGTCTACTAGCTCTACAAAACCTCACTTCTAATTTATGATGCTCGATGAACTCGGCAATCTGAAGCCACTTGGGCTCATTTCCGTACAATGGCGCCACACACGCAGACAACTCGTGCACGGGCTCTGAATTCAAAAACGCACAATCATATGGGTCTATCTGCTCAACTCACTTTCGAACACCCGAAAAGTGAGCCTGACAGGCGCGGGGCTCTCGTCTGCCAACCGCCTGGAGACCGACACGAACTCTGCTCCCGCACGTCTCGGACAATGGATCACAGACTCGGGAAAGACGATTCCGTGCCACGCACTGCCCGCGATTTCTCGCCGCTTACAATCAAAATAGCGGCAGTAGAGACGTTGTTTGACCATGTACTGGGCGAAAATCGAGATGGAAACGTGGTCGGGATAGACGTACGCGCCCAGGACGGACAGCGAAGTGTAGTTCTGGTTGTTCTGGAAGCAACGGATATTGTAGGGTTGGGAAAAGTAGAGTACCTCTCGGGACAAGTCAAGAGTCATCCATAACCATCTGGAAAACGAGTTCCAGAAGCCATTTGTGATGGTGTTCGTCTCTTTTCGATTCCATTTCGGAATGAAACAACTATCATTAGCATTCTGTGGATGAGGATCTATATTATGGACGTCTGAAAGATCGCGCAAGTTTCAGAACCGGTACTCCAACTCACATTTGCCCCTCATGATTGTGATTACAAAGTAATTGAACGTGCCGACGACAATAACGATGAGTAGGAGAATGCGAGAAGAAGAGAGCATTCCGGAGGGCTTGAATAAGCTTCCGAAAAGCTTCCTCTTCTCGGATTCTTATCGGAAACGGGCCGGACATTGACCACGCCGTTCCTCCAGTCCGCCCTTTCATTCTCGGGAAAAGAAAAGAAAGGTGTGGCAGCATAAGGGGAAAAAGTTTGGAAATGTTTGATTTTGAGAGTGGGAAATGTATTGATTCTTCGATTCAGGCGACGCAGCATTGAATGAAGAAACTTTCAAATGGAGATATTGTACTTTTCATAATCATAGCCTGTACAATTGGAACATGACTTTGATGTGGTCAACTGAAACTGTGTACCAGAGTTGAGCGGAAATGGAATTTTGAAATACGGAAGACGGCAGACGGCAGACGGAAGAAAATTTTTCTTACGGAACACGGAAAACGGAAGACGGAAGAACATTTTTCTCACGGAAGACGGCAGACGGAAGACGGAAGAAAACTTTTTTCCCGGAAGACGGCAGACGGAATACGGAACAAAAAATCGTCAATTCAGAGCCTTTTTTTCCGGTTTTTTTTTTGAAAAAAATAACTAAAGCAACAAAACTTTTGGATCTGGGTCACTGCCCGTGGAAATTCGCGTTCTTCGGGACTAGTAAATGGCTTTTGAAAAGCTATTACTCTTTTACGGTAAGAAGAAAAAATCCCGGAAGACGGCAGACGGCAGACGGAAGAAACATTCTTTTACGGAAGACGGCAGACGGAAGACGGAAGAAAACTTTTCTCACGGAAGACGGCAGACGGAAGACGGAACAAAAAAAACCACGGAAGACGGAAGACGGAAGACGGCAGACGGAATTCCGCTCAACACTGCTGTGTACTATTGTCAGATTCTGAGATATCAGCTCGTTTCTTCTAGCATTTTGATCCTGATGTTCTGTGTATTAAACTTCGAGGGCGGGCGATCACTTCCGACTCCTTTTTTTCTGTTTTCATTCTCACTTTCATCTAGATTTTGAACCATCCGCTTCCGTTAATCACATCAAACTAACAGGGTCATTAAGGTGAACGACTTCACCTATTATGAATGTCACTTTTGAAAGAAAAAATATTTTACAAGACCTCCTCTGCGCAACCGAGGCTGAAAACACGATAGTCGTCTCAAATCTTTGTAGATTTGATAGCTCACAATGATTTTCATCGACGGCCGCCGCTTTGTTCCGTGTTGTCTCCAGGAATGTCGCTTGCTCACGAGCGAGTTGGCCGAGAACTGGAGGTTCTTCGGGGAAGCGTCGGCGGCGATCAAATCGACGTGGCTTCAGAAGATGGCCGCATCTACAGTCATTTTTCGAGAGAGAGAAGAAGACGAGCCGAGCGCCAAGACGAGTTCTCAGTGGTCGGTGCCGAACAGGAGAACACTTAATTTCGGTATTTTGGACGACGATGAAGAGGAAGACGGCAACAAATTCTTCGACGCGCTGGACATTCTGACACACCGCTTTGGGGAAATGTTTTTGTGATTTTTTCACAATTTCGCCCTATCAACCTTTATTCCCTTCATCGCCTCCGTTTCTGCAATCATCTTCTTGTTCAGCTTCCACCATCATCCCCATCAATCCATCAAAAAGTATGTAGATGTCATCATCAGACGTCTTCTCGCTCTTCTGGATGCTAAAAATGTTGGAAAGTCCAGTCGAGTCCGAAAATAAAGCGAAGCGTTTTGCACGTCCGCTCGCACCGACACAGGACCAGGCAGAGAGAGAGAGAGAGAGAGAGAGAGAAAGAGCGCCGAGTTTTGACCTGCTCTCCCTATCAATTGGGCCAACGGCAGATCGCACGACGTCTCATTATTTATTCGGAAGAGAAAAAGGGATAGGTCGAGCGTTTTACTCATATGATATCATGTATTGAGAGTGAAAGTGAATTAATGATGGATGGGGGATGACTGTAAACATGTATTTCTTTCTTGCTCTTCCGAACTCCTGGTGGAAGATCAATTGAGAAATCTGAATCGTTTGAAAAGTACAGCCCTCAAAACCGAGACTATGCGCTTCACAGTGACAAAATCAAGAGCAAAAGTTGAGCCTAGAAAACTGCGCATTTTTACCAACTAATTTCAGACTTTTCAAAATCCTGGTTCTTCCAGATAAATCGATAGTTCTTGTTAGGTTAGGGCAGATGGAGTTTAAGATGAAATATAGTTAGTCGAGAAAGCACGTCATGTTCAGTAGACACCATCTTTCGCACCACACATACATCATTGCAGCGAGAGTGCACATGACGTCCCGTCCCGAACTTGTCGTCGCTTTTCAATTTGACTATTATGAATGTCCATGACTCACATAACTTGTTTATTATTTCCATGTTAAGGCCAGTGAAAGCAGCTGCATATTTTCGGGCTAATCAAAACTAATGAATTATTGGCGGCGAGGGTGGCGGGTGGCTGTGTGTCTCCGAATAGAGCCGAACGACGTGATTAGTTCCGAGAAATGTGCTGTACATATATCCGGGGGTATTACGTCGAAAGGACATGGTTCGTTGTCCGCACAAGATCTTCTAGGACGGAGAAGTTCGTCCCACTTCTATACTTGAACGACGTGTTTTCGAGATAAGTCGCGAAACCAATCAAATGAATCAGACAGTAACGCTATTTCACTCATTACCGCCCTCATCCTCGTTTCAATGACATCACGCCTCCATCTTCACTCATCATATCCTTCTGATTCGGCTCATCGCTCCTCCTCAACCGCCTCTCGGTTCATTCCATTCATCATTCAAACCCACTCCTTCTTTTCCACCAAAAATGTCAATTTTATCCTATTTATAAACGCTTTCAACCACTCATTCAATGTCATTTTTCTTCCGTTATTGGCGGATATGTTAGCTCGCAACCGTATCCGATTACAGAATTGTAGATATCCTTTTTCACTGAACCTTCAAACTGTTCCCACCATTTTTCAGTACAATGTGTTCTCTTCGCACTCTCTTGGCACTCTTGGTGATTGTTGGCGTGTGTGCCGCAATTCCGTACTTTCGGCTGAACAACGACTACGACGATCCGGTGGATTTGGAGAACGATGTAAGTCAATTCGGAACGGGTTCCCCACTGTGATCGGATCGTTTTTCAGGAACAGAACGCCGCTCTTCAATTCCTTCCCTACATAAAGCGTAACATTGCGATCGGACGCGGAGACGGTATACGCCCTGGAAAGTGAAAATAAAACGACAAGAGCCTCACAATCTTCTTCTCGATTTCCTAGCTTTTGCTCACCATCACCTTCTTTTTCCCTACTCTCTTCTGTGGCGTACTGTAGCCTTCATCCATCCGAATTCCTCTTCTGTGTGTTCAAAGATCTCCAAACCAACAAAAAAAAGCATGTTTGGTCTCAAAACAAAACTTAAAAAGTTTTATTCGGTTTTTCCATAAACACATCCAGTTCTTCATCGGCGTCCGCGTCGACGTTCACAAAATCGGCGTCTTTCAAAATTTCTTCCAGCGTAATCAATTTGAAAGGAAGCGCTTCTGACGAAGGCGTCGAGGCTTCTGATGCGACGGCAACACAGTGATTCTGGCCAATAAACGCCTCTTCGAATAGCCATTGCGGTTGGTGGATTTGGTGATGGAAGTAGCGTGTGGAGGTGGTTGACAGATCTAGAAAAAACGTTTGAAAGTGAGCCAAGCCGTCGCACCAACCTGGCCGTACTTCCTCCGTCACCCGGAACGTGTGATTGTGCAGTCCGTCCGGGAGTCCGACGCCTGTCGCCTTCAGAATCGACTCTTTGAGGCACCAAATTCGGAAAAACGCCGTCCATCTGCTCTTCTCATCTCGATTCCTTGTCACTTGCATCACTTCTTCCTCGCTGAAATGACGTTTCATCATGTTCATTTGCTCGTCGACGCTCGAGTGCCGATCCTCCGAGATTCGCATCACGTCTACGCCTGAATCCTCTTCTTACAGATTGCACTTCTTCAGTTCATAGCGATACCTATTCTCGTGTCTCCACTTGCCAACACCACGAGATCGCCGTGATGGGAAACGTTATAGTTGAAAGATGCTTCGTCACTATCATCATCATCATCCTTGTTTTCGTTCGGTATTAAAAACGGCTTTCCGTTTTTGTTCTGCTCAAATTCCAATGAAGACCATGGGCGAGAAGTTTGCGTTACCGCCGCTTTTCTGCAGAATAATAGTTTTAATTAAACTTCTAATGACTACTGCAGCGAACTCGGCTCAAACAGTGCAATTCGACTTTGCTCGCACCAACCTAGCCATCAATCTGCCCACCAGTGTTGCCAACGCGTCTTGTTTGAATCGAAATCGTCTCTGATGGGCCACGTCTTGCTCCGAAGCGCACAAAATTGCTCTTCGGAACGTGTTCTCGAAAGACGGTGACGTCAGAGTCTCCTCCAAAGAGACCGTCCATCGAAGGCCTGTTCTCATTGAAGAATACTGAAAAGAATCTGTAAAGCAAGTACACTTTGCAACAAAAAAATCGCATAGGTCGCAGTCATCCAGAACAAAAGTACGATAAAGTAATTTTAAATCGATTGTATTTATTTTTCATCGTCGAAAAAATTCGCTGAAGCAGAGGAATAGGTGAAAAAAAACAGGGAGAAAAGAGCTCGTTACGAGTTAAATTTTTTTGGGGGAGGGGGAAGGGTGAAAAATGAACGAGGACATTTTGCGCGTTTTGGGATTGGAAGGAGAGGGTAAAACTTAATCGAGACGGGAAATTCTTAAATGTAAATAAATGCAAAAGAAACGTGGGTGAATGAATATTATATTGTCCGGAGGCGATTGTTAGGTGATGCCAAGGCGACGGGCCTGTCCCTCGTAGATCAACAGTCGCCACATTTTAATCACAAACTGCTCGGCGTCCTCGTCAATGATCTACAACATGATTATATAGAAAAGTAGGTCAAACTCGGTTTTCGCCCAGTTTCAGTGCTCACCACAGCAACATCCTTGAGAATCTTGTCGGGCGAGGTCTGCAACGCGAGTTGCTCACAAATGAAATCGCAAAACGTGGTGTCCTCTTCGCCGAGGAACGAGCTGACTTTCTTGGCGACCCACGGTCGGATGCGGTCGTTCATCCACTGACGATCCAGCTGATCCCATTCTATTTTGTGCAGGAACAACTCTTCTGAAAAAGAGAAGCATCTTATGCTGAAAATCAAATCTAACGTTTACCTTTAGTGAGTGGAATCTTTTTTATAATCTGCTTGGTGAGCTCCTTCTTCTCGTCGGCCGTCATCACTTGCGCCCTTTCCTCTCGGGTAATCTCAAACGGTTTCAGCTTCTTCCTCTTGTGCATCTCATCCTCGTCGTCGTCGTTTCCGAAAACTCCACTGAGCCGTTGGGCTATGGGAATTGGTGATGGCTCTTTTTTGGGCACGCTTGAGCTGCTCGACGTCGGTCGGACAATGCTCGGAGCCGCGTGCGAGTCCCCTCCGATGGCTTTCCATCCTCCTGGCCCGATTGTTACTGATCCTCCACCGCCAAGGCGAGTGGTCTCAGTTACAGTCGTGCGCGCTGGTCCGTCTGTTTCTTCTTCTCCCGGTGCTCCATTGTGCTCTTTCGATTCTGCCTCTTCCTCCTCCTTCTTTCCGTCCGTCTTCTCACTTCCACTCTCATCGTCGCTCGACGACTCCCCGTTTGCACCGTTCGCCGATTGACCGAGTGGTTGATGCGGGTTCGGCGAGCCAGAGTCGGCACGAAGTTTGCGCATCGCTTCCTCCTCCTGAAACTGATCGAGATTGTTATTGAGTTCGACGCTTTTCTTTCAACACAACTCACCTTTAACTGATGCCTTTTCCTGGCCTCCTCGTCCACATTTATTGTCGCATCGCTAGAAGCCTCGGCCATTATTTGTTTCTTGAGCTCCTCAATCTCCAGAATTTCCTGCAATCGATCCTTCTGATCGGCCTCTCGTTCTCTTTCGAAATCTCGTTTCCTTTGGAAGAAAAGGGAGCTCTTAAAGAACTTTGGATCGTCCC